>RJWH01000606.1:434194-669472 GCA_004363575.1 Solenodon paradoxus
ACCACACACACCCCACACACCCCACGCACACCACACACACCACACACCACACACACCACACACACCACACACTCATCACACACACCACACACACACACTCATCATTATTTGTGTTTCCTTCACTGTAAATGCTGGCCCTGATGTATATATATATATATATATACATATAGATAGATAGATATGTGTGTGTGTGTGTATTTGGAACTTTGCAGTTATATTGAAAAATTAGAAATAATCAGGATCTAGTTCTACTACAGTAAACCATAACAGACTTCAGAGAACTGATTAACATCCAAACTGATTAACAGAGTTCTTCAGTATAAATGCTAAATGCTTCTGGATGCACAAATGCTTTTTGTTGCCATAGCAGTTCTCAGAGTGGACTCGCTTCACACGAACGCAAGGACGGCGGCCTGTGCCGGCACTGTCCCAGCACCCAGCTTGGCCCTGTGAGCAGGCATGTTCATCAGACGCCGGCTGATCTTTAGGATAATTTGCTGGGAGGCAGCTTTCTCTAATAACCACAGAAGACTAATGTGAGAAAGCTGCGTCAAGCATGATTCCACATGGAGGTGGTCAGACTTGTTTATATCACATCAACTGACTGAAGTCAGAAGTTAGGTGAGGCTCTTTACAGCCACAGGTACACACGTTGGTAACTGATCTGAAGATGACTTCGATTACATTCAACCCTTTGATTCTTATACATGGTCTTCAGTTTCAAATACACAGGGTTAGAAATATAACGTCAAATGACCAAATGTCAAACCCACGATGTTGAGTTGAATTTTTATTTATTTTATTTTTTGAGGCACCATTCCCCTAAAGTGCCACACGGTGCTCTCTGTGGGTTTTAAAGCACCTAAGAGTTTGCGCCATGTATTTATCAAGAGGCCTGTGACTGTTTGGAGAAGGAAGAGCGTCTGTGCTGCAGCCTAACTGAACTGCAGGTCACTCACTTCACTGGCAAACAAGGAAACACATCCAGTACAAAGCACAAATGAAATCATATTCCCACCAACATTCCTGACTGTCACTTGTGTAATTCTGACTCGGACTTTTGATGCATTGGAGGGAATGTGCAAGAAGGCAGAAAAAAAAAACAAAAAACAGAGTTTTAAAGAAAACAGCAATAGCATATTTCCCAGAAGCATGTTAGGCATGCAGTATGTAAATTGTCTCTTGAATTTCCTGCTGAAGTTGGAAGAGAGAACAGAAAAGGCCGTGTGAAAACAGAACACTCTCCCCACTACCTCATCTTTAAACCAGGAGAGAAGGAGGAAGCAGGACTCAGGGCAGACAACACTGAAATCCATACCAACAGGTTTCATTCATGTGGGTGTATTCTATTCAGATGATGAGGCTTTTGCGTCCTAAATCTGGAGGCCATGAGCAGATTTTGCACTGGATGGGAGACACTTGAACTCTTCAATTGTTTCCTTCCTTTCTCAGTTTTGAAATAGAAGAAAGCTTTTGTAAAACTACTTAGCATTGTCTGTGTTTTGAGACCACATTCCAGTCAGGAGGCTTGTTGTTTTTGGCAAATCATAACCCTGACTATGCTATTATTGTCTAAATCAGCAGATTTCCCTTAAGTGACATCAAATGTATAAAATAAAACTATTCTGCTTCTTATTCCACCTATTTAAACGTCTAACTTCAATATTGTTTTTCTCTGTGCTTCTGTTATTACCTTGTGTAAACTCCGTTGTGGCAAACACATTTTAATTACATTTTATGCTTGGTGAATTCCAATTCCTTGTCTTTCTTTGTTCTGTTTTTTACTTTCTAGGTAACCCTATCACTTGGAAAGGAACTGGGTCAATTATCTCAAATGTTTAGTCATGTGCAGGAGAAATTTAAAGAAATAAAATGATTTATTTAAACATTAAAACCTGACTATTCACCAATCACCACTGCAACTGAATATTGTTTAATGGGGCAGCAGATTCCTGAAGCCAACACTGTTTTTGGAGGAAATGCACCTGATCCCATTGCAGATGATTTGACTAAGGCTTTGAATTCTCTCTTTAGTGAAATGTAGACCATCCCCGTTCAAGCTTAGTTAGATGAAAATGGCAAGCTTTTCCTTCTGCCTGCCTCTAAGTGGCTGGGTTGAATTCTGTTTTGGAAACTGTTGGTGAGTGTGTATTTGAGGCCAGATTCTGTGTTAGGTCCTGCTGACAAGAAGCAGAATGAAAGAGACCTCTGGGATCAAGAGTTTACAACTTAGTATGGAGAATGTCCTTCCATCCACACTCTTACATGGAGCTGTGCTCATGGCCTCTGTGGAACTAATTAAATGGGGCAGCTCCGATTGGCAGCTGTTATTATTAAAAACCAGAGCAAACACACACATACACACACACACACACACACACACACACACACACAACCAAGACCAAAGCACTTAAGACTCAGCAACTAGGAAAGAAGCAGGAATGTTTCAGTAAGAGCAATAGCGTGATGAGAGGCTAGAATGTGTTGACCTGCAATTCAAAATGATTTATCAGGAAGGAAGTTTGTCTTGGACAAACCAATCTGGAGTTTAAACTCTTCCAAATTAGGTTAAAATCGTTAAGTTTGGTTCTTTGCAAGTCTCCTTCCCGTCATTCTCAACATAATGGCTTTTGACATGGAACTTCCTCTCATTTATTGGACACCACAGTGGTTCTGAGGGTCTGTGGTTACAGAAATACATCAAAGTGCCCAAGATGCAAACATCACAGCCTAGAGTCCTCTTTGGGAACAGGGAAATCTCCTGGGCAGCTGCCTGTGGCTATTGGCTAGGTTTGCATCATGTGCCATTTTCAGTTCAAACCTGGGAAATGGACATCGAGCTGTATTACTGACTATGATTTCCCCCGGTATGGGACATAAGTCCTCTACAGATGATGGTTTCTGAACAAGAGGAGGATGTGTGAAGAAGCACATGTGGGGATGAAATCTGATTGGCTATTTGAAAGCATCTAAAAATGATGAGTGGGGTAAGGATGAAAAGCCACTAAAGGGTACTGAAGAGCAATTTGTCATGGATGGACAAGAGGATCTGTAGTACCAGGGGCTACACATGAAGAATCTACATTCTGGGTTGAGTAATTTGAGTCCATAAATTGTTTTCTCTTCATTGCTAAGAAAACTGTGCAAACAGGAATGGATCACCAGTCCTTACCACTGGAGTAATTATGCACGACACATAATCACTGCGATCTCACAGGTAACAAGAGACAGTTGTTGTGCTCACTTTTCATAGATGAAGAAATGAAAAATTGGGAAACTTCGTGTACACGAACCTTCATCAGTTAATAGGTAGCAGAACTGAGATCTAGAATGAGATCGGGATGTATGACCAGCTCACTCTCATTTCCTCCTTGTAAACCATGCAGAGACTCAGGTCTCTGAAGTCTCTACAGCTTCACACTCACTTTCTTGTGGGCTGCCTTCCACTAATCCATTTTTTCTCTTCCCAAAGGCCAAGTACCCCCCGGGTATGTGCACTACTCAGTTGAAGATTAGGGGAAAGCTGCCTGTGTTCAGGCATCAGAGCTCTGTGAGTGAGCTGGAGTGACATACGGAAGCTCAAATGTCACCAGGTGCCACAGGCTCCTCTGAGGGAGAAGGTTCTGGACTGAGACCTCTGTTGTCCTCTTGCATCCATGCCCAGTGATAATCAGGAGGGATCTGAGGCACTTTATAGAGGATAGGTAGGCCTTATGCTAAAAGCAACATGATATGAGAACCTGTGCATTAGGGATAAAAGGCCTTCACTTCCATATCACTCCCTGTGGGTCAGGCTCTAAGTCATTCCATGGATAAGTCATCTCATCCTCACAACACCTGAATCATAGAGACCGTGATGTAGTTATACCCCCGTGTTGCGTGGATTTCAGCATCTCTTCACTTCTGGGAACACTATGCGTTAGGCACTATGAAACCCTCCTTACACACGAAGAGCTAAAGTGCAGCAATAAAGTAACTCCTCCATAGGTGCCCAGTGACATTTGTCCCCAGGCCTCATGCCTATAAAAATGTGGTGCTGTTGTTTTAAATTTATTTTATTGAAGGAAAATTGTATTTTAATGTAACTCAGAAAGACAGATCAATGGAACAGAATGGAAAGCTCAGAAGTAATCCCACACATAAATGGACATTTAATTTTCAACAAAGGAGTGAAAAACTTACAATGGGGCAAGGACAGTCTCTTTGATAAAGGGGGCTGGGAGAACTGGACAACCGCACACAAAAGCTTGAAACTAGACCACTGCCTGGCACCATAGATGCAAATTAACTAGAAACAGATTAAAGACTTAGCTGTAAAGCCAGAAACCATAAAATGCATGGAAGAAAACAGGCAAAATGCCACAGGACATTGACCTAAGAGATGTCTTTGGAAACCCAACTCCAATAACAAAGAAGATAAAATCTAAAATAAACAAATGGGACTATATCAAACTAAAATCCTTCTGCACAGACAAGAAACTCACGTCAAAACACAAAGACCTCCCATTTGACTGAACAGGAGAAGACACTTGCCACCGCACCTCTGATGAGGGGTTAATATCAAAATTCACAAAGAAATCATAAAACTCAACAGCAAATTAACAAACAAGCCAGTTAAAGAAGGGGCAGACAACCTTAATAGACACTTCTCTAAAGATGACAGACAAATGACCAACAGGTACATGAAAGCTGTCCTACTTCCCTTGTCATTAGGAAAACACAAATCTACACAAGTCTGTGCTGCAGCCACAGCACCACTCTGCCATGCCTGGTAGACATGCAAGCGTCTCTCTTCTTTGCCTCCTGTGTCCTATTCTCTGGAACCTTGACTCAAAGTGTCAAAACCTAGAACTGAAGATGCAAAGGGATTCCTGTAAAACCCTGTGTCAGTTTTATTTAAAAATCCCGTGTGTCCCTGTTGCTCTCAAAAGATGGCGTCCCAAGGGCTTACACTGAGTCTAAGATATCTTACCTTTGAAATTTAGTCCATCCCTGTCTTTTATTCTCTAGCCATGTTCTGCTCTGTACACGTCCCCACTTAAAACCTCATCTCCATTCCTCTTGGACATTCGAACCCCACTTTCCTTCTGCCATTTCGTCTCACAGCACCCTGCCTTCTCTACCTCCCTCCGGTAAAATCCCACTAATTCTTTGATTTTCAACTTCATGTCACCTCCTCCAACTAATGTACATTAACAAACATTCCACGTGTACCAAATTGCTCCTTGTACTAAATTTCTCTGAGCACCCCACCCTGCAATGGCCAACCTTTCTTTACATTGTCTATTTATCCATATCCCCATGAAATGGCAAATATCTTCAGAAGAGGGCCTGAGTAAAGGTTTTTTAATGAATCCACAAGAACCTAGCACAGAGCCTATAAAATTCAGAGTTAAATAAAAGACTGAAAATGCTCATTATTTAGTGCAGACGTTATAAAATCTCAACAGTTTCCTAATCATTCAACTGTAATGCAATGGTGAGCAATATTTTTTTTTTTTCATTTTCTTTCTATTTCTACTACCAATTTGTTATGGTAAGGATATGATAACAATAAAAATAATTTTAAAAATATCAGAAAAGTAAACTGGATGCTTGTCTACATTTAGATGATGTATCAATTATTTTTAAATTGGGAGCTAACAAATTTCAACTCATTCTGTCTTTTTGAAGCCATGTGCTAATCACCACATTTCTCCACTAAAATTTCAGTTTTCACAAACAAATACAGTTCACACCGAATTTAGGGCACAAAAAAGTCAACATAGTAGGAAAAAATAACCAAATGTTAAAGAAAATTAAATCTTTGCATCTGAACTACATTGAATGTAAAACTTTATCCATGAGACATCACCAAAAGCAAAACCAATAAACAAAAGAAAGACAACCCCACACCCACAGTCTGGGTCAGACTGAATTCAACTAGAAGAGGATCTTGCAATACTGAAGAAGCCAGATGGAAACGGTGCCAAAAACTTGAAAGTGTTTCCAAATATTTATATTTGTTTAGGGTTTCCCAAAGAAAACACAGATTTAAAATTAGGAAATGAATCAGCATTTTTAATAACAATACAATAACAACACAAAAACTGGCAATTCAAGAGACAGCTGCCTGTATTCTGAAAAGCACATGGGGTATATACATTTGGCTGCAAAGTATAAAAGGATATTCTTAGTAAAAAAAAGGAAAGAAAGAAACAACCCAGTGAGAAAAAAATACTAATCTGTGGAGATCGGTGGGTAAAATAGAAAGAGGAAGATTGAAAAACACTTCTATAATTGTGATAGTACCAAATATTGGGGCCCTGGGTAATAGCACCAACTCAGACCTATGAAGTTGGGTTATCTCTGTTTTATTTTTTTATAAAATTTGTGTATCACCTGCTAACGTTCTCAAAGTGTCTCTCAGAAATATTACAAATAAGCTGTACTTCTGTTATCTCTATTTCCTAAATATAATGAGATATGAGCAAGTTATGGAGAAAAAGAAAAAGCTGGAGAAACATGGTGGGAATGGGAAGGGGCAATGACACAGAGATGGAATACAAACCCCCTGGCAGGATGAGTGGCGCTGTTTAGCCATCTGCACAATGGGATGGCATACCTGAATGCTGCTCAGAGTCACTTATTCTTTAGGCAAGTGTTTGGTGAGCCCTTTCTGCTCAAACACACATGGTTCTACACCCTGACACAGAGTCTAGATGCTTGGTCAAGGAAAAGATAAACAATCATAAATTAATCAATAAACAGTACCTTGTTTAAGATGGAAACTCATATTCATAATAAAATACAATAATGACCTGAGATAGAGAATGACTGGCTTTTTAGGAAAAGGATTACTAGAATAAATCTCAAGTAAAAGGTCACATTTGCGCAATACCTGCATAATAGAAAATACATATATATTCAGATGTTGCAGAAGGGTATTTTTTAAAGAAAGGGTATCATGTGAAAGAAACTATTCTATCAGAGAATGTAGATTTTGCAATAAATGGAAGTGATCAAAGGAAAAATATCGTTCGATCTCAGTTCTATGAGGTGTCTGAAAGAGCCAAATTCATAGAAAACAAAGAATAGAGTAACGGTTTCCAGGAGAAGAAAGAAGAGTAGAAATATTTATCAATGGGTATATAGTTGCCATTAGGCAAGATGAGTAAGTTCTAGAGATCTTTTTTACACATAGTACTTATATTTACGAATGTGGCATTATAGACTTTAAAATATGCTGAGGATAAATATCCTGTTAGTGTTCACGCCTCCATATACACATAGAAGCTGCAAGAAAAATTTTACTTGTGGTGAATGATGGATATATGTAGTATTCTGATTACAGTGATGGTATAATGGGGTTTGTACATTTGTTCAAAGTTATCAAGATTATATATATTTATGTATACACACGCACACACACACACACATGCACACACACGCACACACACACACACATACAATGTGCAGTATGATACTGCACAAAAATGATGGCAGTCATTATGTTTAGCTCTGGTACATAGATGCAGTAGGCTATGTCATTCAGATTTCTGTAAATAAATTTTATGATGATTGCATGACAAAATCTGCTAAAATACATTTCTCAGAATGTATTCCTGTTGAATGACACATGATTATATCAATTATACATCAATAAAGTTTAAAAAGGAAAATAAGGAATAACTAAAGGAAGGAGGGAGAGGGAGAGAAGATGGAAGTGAGAGGGAGAGAGTAAATGAGGAAAGAAAATAAGAAAGAGAAAGGCTGGAAAGGAGGGAGGAAGGAAGGCAGGCAGGCAGACAATGAAGACATGTATGGAATAGTAGGAGGTAGTGTATCATGCTGTATAAACCCTTTCAAGTCAGGGTAAGTCAGGTAAGTCAAGTAAGTTTGCACTTCCTATTTGAAGAAGTCACTGGTGGGGGTCGGGGTGGGACCTTGTATTGGTAATTATTGATTTGACATAGTTTAGTAAAATGGCTCTCTGGTCACTGTGTGGGATACAGTTTCTAGAGTGGTAAGAACAAAAGAAGGTAGGCCACTGAAGGCACATTTTTAGTGGCCAGAGATCAAGAATGGAGGTTCAGTGAAAGCAGTGGAGATTTGAGACATATTCTAAACACAGAGCAGATCAAATAGTTCATAGATTTGTGGTGGATACAGATGGTGTTACATCAGAGGTGACTGTATTTTTGTCATGAGATGTGAAACACTTGTGAGAGAAGGACAGTTTGAGATAAAAAAAAAAAAAAAATGAACAGCTCCATGTGATCCATGTCTGATTCGAAATTTCCATTTGCCATCCAGACACGTTGACTCTGTTGCAGGATGTGAAAATCTGGAGAAAAGTAGAGCTTGCATGTAGATATGGAAGCCTCAGTGTGAATATGTATTTAGAGGTTGTCTTAGTTCAGGCTGCTGTGATAAAACTACCATAGAATGAGCAGCTTAACATCCAGAAATGTGTTTCTCACTGTTCTGGAGGATGGAATTCCAAGGACAAGGTTATGGCAGGTTTGGTGTCTGGTGAGAACCTGCTTCCTGGTTCACAGATGGGCTTTCTCAGGATGTGTCCTTACAGGGTGGGAGGTAAAGGAAGTTGCTGGGATATCCTCCCCAAGACCACTAATCCCATCTCCGAGGGCTCCACTCTCATGACCTAATCACCTTCTGGTTTCCACATTGAGGATTGGGAACCAATATATGACTTTGGGGAAAGCACAGATAGTCAATCTATAGCAGACAAACCTGGAGAAGTGACCTCAATGAGAGTCTAGAGGCAGCTTCAGGGACTAAGAGGCCTGAGATACATCAGTTTTTACTAGCAGGCCACAGCCTACTAAGGGAGCAGAGAAGATTTAAATGTGCTCTCATTCTCGCATAGTCAGGGGATCATGATCTTTGAGCTCAGTCTCATGCATGAAGACGCATTTAGTCAATGACTGTCACCATACAGGAAGTACAGTGAATATCAGCAACAACATTAAAGTAAAATAAGCATGACTTTTTCCTCAATGGGCTCAAAGATTGGTGGAGGAAAAAGTTATTTCAAAATCAGTATGCTAAGTACAACATAAGATGCAAATGTGAGTCCTAGGGGCACAGAAGAAAGATTAGCTATTTGGAGAATGGAAGTCAGTGAAGGCTTCTTGGATAAGAAAGGGGAAATGTTCAAAAATAAAACCGAGGATAAACTGAGGCTCGGAGTGGCCAAGTGAGTATCCACAAGTTGAAAAATCACCTGACCTGGAGGTTCCTGGCCAACCTGGTGCTGTTTCCACCTTAGTCAGGCACTGAGCCAAGCTTACTTCATGGAATGTAAAAGTGCTTGTGTGTCCAAGGATATGCATTTATGTGTATATAGTATGTGTTGCCTTTCTCTGAATAACAAGTTTCATATAAAAATATCTAGGTCACTTAGGTTGATGCACCTTAGATGAAAGATTTTCTCATGGAAAGCCAGCCTAAATAACTCATCTCTCAACGTTACCTCACATTCTCAGTGCCTATTATTTCCTTTGGTGACTTAGTAGGTAAGGGAATAATGGTGTCAGTTCCCAAACGGGGTTATGTTACCTTAGTGTCTCTGCTAAAATCCTGTGTTAAAACTTTTTTAGTGTCACTATTTTCCCATTTGTGATCATGAAAATCTAAGGCACTTAATTCCAAAAGAAAGAACAAACTTCCAAAAACTATTGTACAATATTATTGTATATGGGAATAGTGGTTGAAGATAGTAATCCTTTATGTGGCCAATAGAATGAATCTGAGATCAGAGGCAAAAGGAAAGAAGATTGCTTTGTTGTTTTCAGAACAAAGAGATGACCTCTGATAGAAAAGCACTGGTTGCCATGGGAATCAAGGAAATTAAATGAATATAAGGCACAAAACTAATATTTGTTAAGTGTACACTAAGCATGAAGCATTCAGCTAAAGACAGAATTCTTCTAGGGAGGGTTTTCAGGTGACTGAAATTGAAACTGGATGAGACTCAAAAGTCACCCAGGGAGGAGTTAGACCAATCTCCCCACTCTTCTGTCTGAAGGGTGAGCCTGCGTTTGTATTACTGGACAATACTGCCTCCCAGTGGACTCACCAATGCTCCACATCAAATCCATCCACACACCTTTGTGATTCTGTTTTCATTCACTCTTCTTCATTATTGATATTGCCTTAATACAAATCGTCGTCCACATCTCAGAACTAATAGGCTTGTATCTCCATTTTCTCAACCCTAAGAAGTGATCATTGTCTGACTATGGCATCCACCAGCTTCAAATTCCCACATTTTATTATTCTGAACCCAAGTTCAGGAGACCATGTTTGTGTCTTCTACAGCATTCAGTGGGAAACATGGATCTTTAAGGAGATTTCGTGTGTAATTAATGGGTTAGAAATCCGGTAGCACTGTCTCATGTTTGAGCCAAGGATGCAACTGTCCTGACAAATGTTAATTCTCTGTAAACATTGGCAGAAACGGGAAAAGCAGAAAGAGACTGAAATCTTGCCAGACTTACCACTCAGCTCATTCACTAACTGTGAATTATGGAGAACAATTAGTTTGAACTCTCTTTCAATCAGATAAATCACTTCAGACTTATGTTTGCTGGTGTCTGTCGATGTTGTTTGTCTAACTGGTTGAAAAGTACTTGTAGCTGAATTTATGAAAGCTTTGGTCTATTGCCTTCACTGCCATGCAGAGTTATGGCTGAGGTAGGGCCATCTGGGAGACATGGTGCTCTGACTGGTGTCAATCCACATAAATCTCTCTAATGCTAAGTAAATGCATGGAATGAGTCATGTGGCTGACTCAGACTTCCTTAAGTAATTGAGATGTTCTCAGGTTTCCTGAAGTATTCTTGTAAGATCATTCCAAGCCTCAAATACAGTCATCATCACACTTTATTTTCTCATGTCAGTATGGATGACACCTTCATTAAAACCATTATGATTTTAATAATGATGATAACTCTAGAAACTGACAGCTTAGCAGCATTAGGGAAAGATGGACTAGCACTAATTTACATATCTTGGTATTCTGTCAAAATGGAAGACTGCCCAATCCATTATGGCCCCACTCATCCCTGGCTTCCTGTGCTTTAACTTGATGGCTGTCGTAACTAGTCGTAAGGTAGTACCTGCTCTTCATTTTGCATCTCTACCTGTGACTTACCACGTTCTGTGATCCCTTACTTGGGGATTTTCTTAAACAGTCCCCTTCTCCAGTTTCCCTGTTGATTCCCTAGTAAGCAAGGATCCAGCCCTAAAGAGGCATAATCCCATCCACCAACCCATGTATATAAGTCACCTTTCACTCATGCTGTTTAATGAAACAAGCAATAATAGAGCAACGCTAAAGGCACCCATAAATAGTAAAAACAAAAGAGTATAAAGAACACAAGACTTTCTCCCAAATAGAAATATAACAAGGGGGTAAATTAGAAACACAGACCTGCCTCAAAGAATGTGTGTGCATGCTATACTTGTATTCATTCTTTTTTAATTGTTTTCTATGATAAAGAGGGGACATATTATCTCTGAGGAATGGGATGTATGTATCAATAAATAATGTGAGGGAAATAGGTAAATTATGTGGAAAAATCTCATACTTAATTCAAGTGCCTACTAATGTGATTTTGAGTTTAAAATATTAACGATAAAATTTTAAAAGCACTAGGAGGAAAATAAATAATTTTAACCACAGGATGGGAAGTGCCTCTCTAAGAATAATACCATGGGGAAAAATCAGAAAGAAAAATGTATATAAGACTGATAAGATAAAACTATAAAATTGTTGCCCATGAAAGTACATAATAAAATATTTAAAACCAGCAGCAGATTAAGAAAAATATATTTCTAACACATAGAAAAGATATAGAGATGGTGTTTTTAAAGGGCTTTAATAAATCAGAAAAGCAATATCCCAATAATAAAATGAGCAAAGAAGTTTTCATTCACACACACACACACACACACACACACACTATACACACACACAACTAAAATTTCATGGCACAAAAACTTGGACCAAAAGTATTAAAAAGTTTTCAATTTAACTAATAAAAGTAAATGCAACTTATATTCAAAAAACAGTTATTTTCAATGTCTACCTAACTGGCCAGATTGAAAAATATAACTGTGCTGATTCAGATATGTTTTTCCAAATTAAACTGAAGTCATCACACATGCAGATTTACATGAACATTCAAAATTAAAAAATGACTGCTTTTAGAGCAATTCTTCATTGCCGATTCAGAATAGAGGCTCAGCGAGGAAGATGTCTAAATGTAGGAAGATGCTCGTCCTTGCAGTCACTCATGGACAAGAAGTCTTTCCAAACACCCCGTGCTGATGGGGCTCCCAGAACTGAGTCATCCAGGGTAGAGACCTCAGGCAGAAGAAAGGCTTCAACTCTTACCTCCTAGACTCTCATGTCAGTATGTCTCCCCTTTTTCATTTTACGTGGCTTTCATCATATCACAATGACTCTTAGGAAGGTAATGTCTGAGTCTCTCTTGGGTGCAAGTTAATTTCTAGCACAACACCTAGCACTTTACTTGTGGGGGGAAAAAAAAAGACGTGTGTGATGAGTTCATCAAGGGGTTGGGCCCTTCCTGAGCTTGTTTGCAAATGACTCAAGTCCCTCAAACACCAGAAAAAGGCTTCATGATTAGAGAAAGGGAAAATCACAGTCAGTTCTGGGCTTCACCTGGACATTCCCTCCTGCTCAGATTTGGGGGCAGACAAAGCATAGACATTGAGAAAGACATCCAAGGACGGTTTAGCCTTTTCCAAAGCTAGGTAGACTCAAATTGGAAAATGCCAATCTGGCATCACAACACAACACTCTTGGGACTCCAGGACCACTAGCCCTTCATCAGAGGATTTGTTGTGGTTGCTTGCCCCCTGATTCTCAGAGGACATCTGTTTGGAATCACTGTTAGAAAGTAAATTGGCAAGTGAAATAAAATATACATGAGAAATGGTATCCTGGGAAGGACATTAAAGATAATTTATTAAAATGTTCCTTCCCTTACTAATTAATATAAAGAGAAACAAGAAAGTGCAGAGGAAATGTGTCTTCAGCAAGTTGTATAGTGAAGGGGAGGTTTGCAGAAGGGGCTGCCTCCTGAGGTCTAGTGGTAGAGGGGGTGAAAAAGAGGGAAAGGAGGGCAGATACTTAGCAAACAGGGCTCCATGGCTTCCCTAGCCCCAAGGAAGCCTTTCATCCGCATACAGGTGAAATACTCAAATACTCTCAGTGCTTCACTTCGATTCTGAGTAAGTAATGGAGGCCAAGCTTGACCACACCAGAGGTCTCCAATTAGAAATGGGTGGGTCAAAGAGGAGAGGCAGTGACCACACCGGAGGAAATTCAGCATCCTCTGTAGTGTTTGAAGTAATCTAGATAACAAAACCATCAGGGACAAAGCTGATAAGGAATATAGTATCCACTTGGAGAAGAATATCTTTGAGTTGGTTAATAAACTGTAGGTCAATATTAAGCAGAAGTGGAAATGTTGTAATTCAAATCTGTGGCAATTCATCACCATAGACTTAAAAGATAAATCCTTAAGAAAGAGCCCCACATTAAAACTGGAAATAAAAACTAAAAGTACTCTTTCTCTAACATTTCCAGGCACATCAACCTTTAATTGCAGAATCTAATCCAAAGCTTTAATAGGGTTGGGAGAAAATTGTACTGACTTGGATGGTTTTGAGACATACCACCTTTAATGTAGTTCTCAGAATCCTCCGATCAATGGTTATTATCCTTCACATGAAAATGGGGGTAATAGCTGCAGGGATTTAGGGACATTGATAAAATACTTGCAGTTTATAGCAGCAGAAATGATTACTATGGCTCTGCTATAGCAGAAAGAAAGACAATTTCACATATTACATAGCACCTAAGAAGGCTTCCTAAAAGTGCATGTCAGACACTCAGCACTCCCGAGATGTTGATGATTGAGAACTGGGAGAAGAATCCTCTCCTCCATTTTGATTCTTCCTCAAATAAGGGAGTGCTAATGGCGTTGGTCTGATACTACGATGCTGGCTGGGACCTGGTTCTGAGTGGGATGGACAACCATGTGTCAAAATGTCAGACATTTATGTGAATCCTTTTGGTTTGACTGTCTAATTCCTTGTTCATGGAGATCTCAGGACTAGATAGTTTCCTTTCTTTTCACATAGGTACTTGGCATGGTAAATTCATAATCCTTCATCTAATCATGATATATTTTAGAGGGGAATAAAACTATCTAAAATTAGGCCAGAACAGCCCTCACACACTGTGTAGGACATAAAGTTCCTCTGGAACTTGGTGCTTGGAGGTTGTTAGAGTTTTCAAGCGAATTCTGTCTGTCATCAAACAGGCATTCAAGGGTACAGATAGTTCTTTTTTTGTATTGACCTAAACCATAATCTTTAATATAGCTTTGCAGAGAGGTCTGCTCAGCTGTATCAAAATATTAGTTAATAATAAAAATTGCTATTTATTTTAAGTCATTCAGTGTCACAGGAAAAGAGGGTGTTAGGAAGGCAGGATTTAAGAATATCTGCATTTTCTGGCTTTATTATCATCTGACCAAATGCCAATATGCAATTATCTTAAATATTCTTTCAGAGTCCAAAGTCACCCTGCTCTTGTTCTGATCTTCTGCCTCCATTTTCTAATTTATTAAAGGAAATCATACAGAAAAATGTGTTTCCTCTTTGATTTGGAATGATTTTTTAATTCTCTAGTTGCTATGTATAATCCATGAGTTATTTTGATGGCTATCCATAGGTGAGGACTTGACTACTAAGATGTCTGATAAAATCCAACTCTGTCTCTGCTTGTGGGTAGAGTAGGTTATGCTCACAGGGAGAGAGGAAAAGAAATAATAAACTCTAGGGATGGGTAATTTTTCTTATGCTTTTTTGGAAATATTTCTCCTAACTTTCCATTCCTCTGATTGAATGATTTATGCGAGTTATGTAATTTAAAGATGGTGGCTTTCTTCGGAGACAATTGTGTAATGAATTATTGTTAGAAATTATTTTCTTAGACATACATGTGTCTGGTCAGAATATTTACCATTTTTGATACTCAATAAACAGTGTGGCCTAAGTTGTAGGCAGTGTCAGTGGAATAAGAGAACATCAATTCACTGTGGACAAATAGTTATTTAAAAATTAAGTGGAATTTGAGGGTATAATTTATTGAAACATTCAGCAAAATGTTATGACTTTGCAGTATTTTTTCTTTTTTGTTTAATGCAGCATCTTGGGATAGCAAAGAACACACTATATGGTTTAATTATTTATCTTATGCATATCTACCCATCTTTCTTTTTATTACTTTTGCCAAAAATACCCCTTACTATATCCCGTTAAATAGCATTTCAAGTTCTCCCCACCTAGGAACACTTATGATGTGAGCCTTCCTTATCTCTTACCAGTTTTGTTCACTCAAAGAATTCATATTTTCAAACTATGAACTTGACTCCAGTTCCATGACAGTCATTTAAATCTGGTTTTCCTGGTCAATGACCCCCAACCTCTCTGAGCTATGGTTTTCTCAGTAGCTAAGGGGCAAGAGTACTTATCACAACCTGATTTTGTGAAATTTTATATGACATGTGGGGAATGCTTATCAACACGAGTGACACTAAGCAGATCCTGAAACATTAGATATATAAGGTCACTCTAATTATAATAGCCACATATTAGATCATGATCTAACAAGAGAATGCTTGGGGACATTGTGCATTGTGAACAATTTCGTCAAATTCTAGAAGATTCCTGGACCTGAAGCTACATTTTTAAAACCAGCCTTTACAGAGAGAGAGATCTAATAATTTACTTTCAACAAGGTCTGCAGGTATTTCTAAGATAGACACGAAGTTATGAAGATTTCTAACTTTCCATAAAATTTTATTTTTTAACTTGGGATGATAGATTAAAGACATATCTATAATTTAGTCACATCAAAATCTGTTGTTTAGACTTTCCTTAGTGTGAACACTAAATAAAATGTTAGAGGAAGACTGAAGAAAATGCAACTGACCCAACTGGGAACAGCTGCCAACATTTTATGTCCTCAATTACCACAAACATGCTATCAGAAAAAGCTGTAGCAATGCAATAATTATACAGAAAAAAACTAATGGAAAATGTGCTAATTATCTAGACTGCTCAGGTGAGAGGCATTTTTTCCTATCCTCAATTAACTGATTCATGGGCAGAAATCCCAACCTTAGGTTGTCACATGTTAAACAGGAACATTTTGTCTGAGAGAAATCCTCAAACTAAGCACTAGGTAAGCAGAATTTAATATTTCAAATTTTTTTGAGAGTTGATTTGAGCGTCTTCAGTGACTCCCCCCAGGTGAAGAGAGTGAGTATTGGGACTGGATATTTAAGATGGATCTTGAAGAGCTCTGTCCTGTGAGAGCTGCTCACTCAGTGGAGGAAGGTGTTATTGTCCCCTCATGTAAAGTTACAAAGACCAATTAAAGGACAGCAACTGGGCTGGGGCCATGGAGCATGGGTGCTATAAACTCAATATTTTGAAGCTAATAGGTATCACAAGTATTCTCCTATGTGGGCAATAGGATCAGGAGAAGTTCTTTCAAAGAGAAATAGTGGAGCTTCAGCAAAGGAAGTTGGAATTAGTTTCTCATACTAGAGGCATGGAAAACAATGAGGTGCAAAGAAAGGTTTCATCCCCTGAGGAAAATGTAGGTGATTCTGTCCAGCAGGAGTTGGATCTTAAGCACTTGCAGCCGGTAAAGACTTTCCATGTTCTACATCATCACTACTGTCCTGAATAGATAAGGACATTGAGGTCCCTGTATATTTCCTGTTCCCAGCTTTCACTTGTGTCAGTATTGCTATCGTATTTCTGCTATAACACATCACCACAAACTGAGTGTCTTAAAGTCACATAAGTGGGTCTCACAGTTCTGAAGTTCACAAGTTTGAAAAGGGTCTCCCTAAACTAAAATTAAGGCATAGGCAGTGATGCCTTTCTTTTGGAGGGTTCAGGGAACCATCTGTTTCCTGGTCTTTTCTTGCTAATAGAAGCCTCCCACACTCCTTGTCTTGGCCCGTTCTACCAACCTCAAAGCAGCAAAACCAGGTAAAATCTTTGTCATCCTGCCATCTCTCTGGTTCTTCCTCAACTGCCTTACGATAACAGTGGACTTACCCAGGTAATTCAGAGCCACAACCCTATATTAGGGTCAACTGATTAACACATTCAATTCCCTCTCAATGTAACCTAACATGTTCACTGGTTCTGGGTATTAGGACAGAGATATCTTTTGGAAACCATACTTACCAGAGGAACTATCAGTGTGGTTACCAACAAAAGGAGAAGAAAGTCAAGTTCTGGATTAGAGAAGTTGGAGAATAACTACCACACTCACTCAACACCAGGCATCCTTGCAGTTGAAGAGGCAGAGCCATGAATAAGGCCAGGTACACTGGGAATATGCTGACATCACCTGTATTCTGATTCCTTACTCTTACATAGGGCTGGAGATCTTATTTATAAATTTGGTAACTTAAAATGATCTAGTAGAGCTTGTGTTCTAAGTAAGAGACTTCAGAAATCATGAAGCCAACCAAAAGTTCATCCAGGGGCAGTAGGGACATTAAACAAGAACAAATTAATGGGGGAATGGAGGATAAAAGCAATGAAGTCTTTCTGAAATGATATCCCAATGCTAATGTGTCATTGAAGAATGGCATGCATGTTCCATGTGGCTTCATACAGACAAAGTAAAATGAGACTCTGTTTTAATTAGTTGAGACAAGTAGAAACATCAGGGTTTTCAAAATGACAGAGTGTGATCACTGACTTTGTTTTATCTGGGAATAGACATTTTTCAAACTTACTTGGCAATGTATTGCCAACATGTTTTAACTGAAGATTTCATTAAAAATGGTACAGAGGTCTGACTTCTTTGTATACTTGGAAGATCTGGAAATTTTAGGTCCTAATTCCTACTTAGAAAACATTACTAGGGAAAAACAGTGTTTCCCCAGTATCTTCAGATAGACATCTGCCTGGGATTCTTTACTGATTTGGGGGCACCTGTGTGGGACAACTGTGAGGCCTCTAAAGACATTCCAGCTAGTGATCCTTGGAGACCCATATAATATATCATTTAATTTGCCAAAACATACATAGTTGGTGTGTTCACAAATGAAAAGAGCTTGTTAACTTAGAAATTCTGATTTAACTCTAAGATAGGCCATTTAAAATTTGTGCAAAATTAGTCAAACAGGTCAATTCTCCCAAGATGAATTATTCTTTTTTTAAAATTTGAAAAAAATAACAACTATACCAGAAAGTTGCATTGAACTTAAAAGAATCATGTCCTATAAATCCCCTAGTGTATTGTCCGACACATGAATAACATTCAGTCAAGAGCAGATGTCACCAACAAGCTATATTTTAATAGAATTATTCAATATAGTTTTTCAAAACATAGGCAGCACTGATGAAATAATTGTGTTTTTATAAAGTCACATAAATGTGTATACACCCTCTCTCCAAGGAAACTCAAATCTAGAGGGTCATAAATAAAAGCTAGAATGAGTCTATAAAATCACTTATTTTACATATAGAAACAAAGGTTTGTGAAGATAACGTGCTGATTTATGATCACCTATCACATTAATGGGAGAGATGTACCTGGTGTCTGCACTCCAAGCACCTGCACCTGTCAGCACATGACAGGAAGAAGAGTAGTGCACTGATGACAGGAGAGATGGAGAGTCTAGTGAGATACCTACATGCACCAGAGGGGAGAATGAGGGTCTCTGAGTGCAGCTGTGATTTGTATTTACTGCTGAACTAAGCTCTGGGTTTAACTTTCTAACGGGTGGTTTCACAGTCCTGTATGCTGTTATTAGTGATGATAGACCCTCATAACCTTTACAGTTTATAAACTATGTTCCCATATGTGACCTGATTTCATTCTCCATAATTCAGAGAGATTATTTTATTATCCTCATTTTACAGATGATGGAAAATCAAAGCTGAGAACCAAAGGGATTTATGTAATTAATAGCTCATATTGAATATTAGAAAAATGATAATGGAGAAGCAAATAATACCAGGGAGGTAAAGAGACACCGGTGGCAGAATTTGGGCTAGAATGCCTTGGCCAGAAGCTTACTGCTACCCCCATCTGTCTACTGGACCTGATGTCATTAAGAAGTCAGGTTTTCAGGAGTTAAAAATCTAGATAAGAATAATCCAGCATTTGCAATGAATTTGGCATTTTCTGGGTGTTAGGTTTATTCTGTGTCATCTTTTGACTCCTTAATTTTGTTTGATGTAAGTATGATGACTGTCAATTCCCAGTACTACATAGTTCATGACCAGTTCAGGATTTGTACCCCAACCTCTCTAATTCTAAAGGCCATGATCTGGGTCAGTAGCCAGCATTTGCACCCTTTACCCCCATGAAACTATATTTGTTAACTGCCTATCAGAACACGGTCATGCATTTTTATGTACAGTATTCAGGAGGAGTGGTCTGTGCTTCTTTTCAGTCTCTGTGACATAGGAATTGCAGTGGATATATATGGTAAACCTTGAAGCCCACACCCTCTCTTCGTAGACAAAGACCCAAATTCCCCAGCTGCTGGGACTTTGGCTTCTTGATTACTTAAAATTGAATCTTTTCCCAGGAAATGACCTTCTGCTGAAAAGAACTATCTCATCCCAAGATGATAAGAACCCAAGGGAAAGCTGCAGCCAGTGCCTAGTGATGCCCAGCCCTCATCAACTATTCAAGGTATCGCAGAGCTCCAACTCCAAAGTTCTTTGTGCACCCATATCACATTTTAACTTCTCTCACTTCTTCTAGCTACTACCTTCAAGAGAACCCTATAACAAAGAGGTCAAACACCAATCTCCAGTTCAGAGTCTGTTTCCTGGAGAACTCAACCTAAGAAAGCTGAGACTATGGTTAGACCAAATAATAGTACTAATGATTCTATTATTAATAATAATAATAAAATAATCTAAAATGGGGTTTTGGAATTGGATTACTTTCTAACAGTTGGCAAAAAGCACTGGATACTGAAGATGTGTAAACGAAATGCTCTTAGTCCCTTCACTACTGCAGTGGTATGATAATCACAACCCTTGAGTTGTAATGTCTTTACTCAGGCTACTATAAAAAATATTTTGGACTAGATGGCTTTTAGAAACTGGAAATCCGAGTTCAGGGTGCCAGCATGAACAGATTCTGGAAGGTTTCTCTTTTTGGCTTGCATGTGCCTACTGACTAGACCTTCTAGGTGCTTCTTCACATACCCTCTTCTTTCTGTGGTCATGAAAAAATGTTGAGAAAATACAAATTCTCTGGTATCTCCTTTTAAAAGGACGTGCATCCCATCATGATTGTGCAGCCTTCATCTTCTCATCTAACCTTTATTATCTCCTAAGGGGTCCATCTTCAAATAATATCTCATTGAGGGTTAGGGCTTTAAAATAGGAATTTGGCCTAGGGGATCACAAACTTCCAGTCCATACCAGATTTGATCCAATAGGAAGAAAATTATTGACCTTTAAATTTTTTCAGGTATTTGGGTTCCGTGGAAATACTCATTTTAAGGATGGTGGACTTGAGAGACTCTGGCTGTGCTAGGGATGCCCTGGAATAAGTCAATGAAGGACTAATGGCAATTTAATCAGGAATTTAAGGAAAAGTGTGAAGGATAGTGGCTTCATTGGAAACAAAAAGACAATCATCTCACTACAGCTGGAGGAGAGATAAAGGTCAGTCTCAGGATTAATTGCAAAGGCAATGAAGTTCCAACAAGACTGAATTCTCAGCCTGACCACCACCTCAAGGAAGTATTAAGGAAGAAATGGGACCTAGAGAATAGGGCAGAAATATCTGGATCGAAACCACCAGAAATCTTGACCCTTCAGTTGCCTTGACCACTCTTTATGGAACATCCAGTGCTGCTGCTTTGTTTGGACACACAAGACAGCACATGTATCTCTTCAGACCTGCTTACACATCTCCTCCTGGTGCTTAGCTAGTAACTTGGGTCCAACTCACTATAAATCTGATGACAAAGGCACTAGACTTGACAAGGGAAGATTCAACCCTAGGGAACTTATACCGTAGCAACTGGGAGAGTGTATGAGATGATTTCTCATGGGCAAAAGCTAATGTGCATAATGTAAAGTTTGTGTGAGTTCATCAGTGCTTTCTCCAATGATTTCCAAGGAGATCTATAGCTATTTACTCAGATGATTGCACACTTTGGAAGACATTAAGCTCAAGACACATGAGAACTATTGGAGACAGAATTCTAGTTGACAGTGATCCCTGGAAATCCAAAGTGGCATCATGGCCCCTATTAGGGCAGGGGTATGACAGGGTCATGTGATAGATAAACAAATGGTGAGCATGAAAGAACCACTAGATCCTACTCATTATTCATTGATCATTTTCTTTGTCCGTAAATATATAACTAACTGGAATGGACATGTATGATAGTTGCAAGAAACCCAATATTATTATTTTGGCCTTAAATAGATATTCTACTAGGAAAAGCCAAGTGGATGTCTTACATGCCCTTATTTTGTCAAGATCATGAATGAAAAATAATATTGCGTCACAGGAAAAAGGATAAGATTAGCACTGCCCCTAAAAATTCAAACTATACAGGAGTTGTAGTATTTATTATATTTCCATATATACATATATATATACATGTATGTACACATATTTTTATTTTAAAGAAGATTTGTTCAGGATTATGGAAGTCCAATGAAAAATTACAAAAGAAGTAAGTTTAAGTGTACCTTCTGAACCAACTTGGCAATTTGTCTAGATGATGTAAATCCAAATTAGATATGCAGATACTGATCTCAAAAATATCTTTTCTCTGTAAAAGAGACCCAGGAGTAGTTCACATTCATACAGAGCCAACAATAGTATATATTTATGGCATTACACTAAGGAGATGCTAGCCCTTACACTCTGTGTCATCATATACACTGAGTCATCTAAAGATTTTATAAAACATCACGTGTCTAAAATACTAAGAGCATTTAGTTAGAAGAGCAAAGTAGGCATAAAAGGTATCATTTATTGGAAGTCTTAATGAGACATGTTCACTTCTAAAGGTGGGAGAGAACTGCTATAGAAATTCTCAAACTTACTGTAGCAGCCGTTTGTATCATTCCATTTATATCCATTTATCCAATGTAATATGATTACATGACAGGTTTTATGATATTCATGATAGGTAACACTTAAATATTGACTGTTTTCCAAGCTCTCTATTAAGTAATTTACATATTATAATTTACTTAATTCTTACATGATCCCTTGAGATAGGTTCTTTTTTCATAACCATATAAGTAAGGAGACTATATTTTAGAGACAGAAGTATTCAGGATGATGATGATGATGAATCATACAATAAGTGCTTGTTATTACATAGACATTAAATTAATCACCTGAAAATTAACATTTTGCTTAATAGCCATGCCTGCCGGATGACTAAGTTATCATTTATACTTTTCTTAGAGATGAAAAAATCATGCTGAAAGAAATTGAGAGTGTACAAGGACTTACAGCTAGAATTGGAATTTGAAAATGGATCTCAAAATCTCCGAGACCAGTGTGCATTGGACAATGTTGTTTCTCTCTGCTTACTTTCTGAACATTGCAGACATGCAACAAGCATTTCTTTCACTTCTGCATGTCAACCCCCATTAGAAGACCATCTTAGGAGAAGCTACCGGCTGCTATTTGAGACAACACGTGTAAATGTTAACATGCAGTATTTCAGTCGTCTATGGGTTCAGAAGTAAGTTGCCAATTCAGAGCAGTTCATTCATTACCTTGAGAAAGTATAAGCTTTTTGTTGTTGCTTTTTTTTTTTCATTAAGTATAGAATGTCATTTAGCTTTGGACCAATTCAAAAAAAAAGCATAAAAGCAAGTAATAAGGCATTCCTAAATCCATAAGTAAGTTTGGGGTGAATAGTCTTCATATGGTGCCCTAGCTTAGATGTTTTGATTGGAAAACAATTTTAGCAGGAAAAGAGTGGATTTTTCTATTTTTTGCCTCTTTCCAATCCCTTCAATATAAGTGCCTGCTGATATTGGAAAGGTCATTGAACATTTACCTTTTTGCGTTTTCTATATAGCTCATTTAGAATCTATAAAGTACACTTGCCCTCTAAAATATATTTTTGTTGTTGATAAACAGACATTTCCTTATCTCTAAATTATCCCTGCCTTGTTAAATTTGTCCCTAGATTGCACACTATCTTCAGGCCCACTAGCCAATCAAAAATGCTGCCCCTTATCTGATCCTAGGCAGCATTTTACCTATGGCAGTTTCTTCCTGGAAAATCTATTCGCGGCTTCCAAATATTGTGGCAGTGACTACAGTGCACAAAAAATAAATGTAAAAATGAATGTGACCTTTCATTGGCACAGCTTTCTTTATGCTCCCTTTCTTTCATTCCGTGTGCAATTACCTTTAGGAAACTGTGCCCATAGATGCTGGGCATGCTGATAATTAACTTTTGCCAAAAGCTGTCCGTAGAAAGAAAATATAAATGAGACATCTTTTTAATTCAGCAGGAGAGTAAGTAATGGTTAGCTTTTTACTGACTGTGGTAGGGTGATGGGGAAAGAGCAAAGGCTTTGAAATTAAATAAATTCCAGAATAAATTATCATGTGACTGAAAGAGAACAATTGTACCTTTTTAGAAAACACATCTCTCATTAGACAAGTCTTCTAGGACTGCGCTGAGATGAAAATTGCCCTAGATTTCCATCTTTCTACGGGTTAAATGTTTCAAATATGTTTAATACTGCTTCCTGGGAACATAATGGAATCTCTAAGATATATGATGGTAGAAATCCATCCTTCTCAAACACCTAGAACCAATCCTCAGATTAAAAATGTTCTGTTTTATGTGTGTAGGTATCTCATAAATTGCATCATAAATATTGATTTGTCCTATTGAATACCTTCTATGGCTAATATGATATACAGTTAAATAAAGCCTTCAGGTAAAGTAACATACTAACTACACCATACTCAGAGAGAGAGAGAGGAGGGAGAAAGAGAGAGGAGAGACAGAGAGAGAGACAGAAAGAGAGAGAGGAGAGAGGGGGAAAAGAGAGAGAGAGAGAGAGAGAGAGAGAGAGAGAGAGAGAGAGAGAGAGAGAGAGAGAGAGAGAGAGAGAGAGAGAGAGAGAGAGGAGAGAGGGGGAAGAGAGAGCACTATAACCTGTGGTGAAACATAGAGTTGCTTTCAGAGAAAGGAAGAATAATTTCATAATTTCATGCATGGACTTCAGCTTGAGAGCAATTCTTGTAGCTCTTCCAAAAAAAGAAAAATGAAAGGGGAATAACTTCTCATTAAGTAATATTGACTTCAAGGGGAATGATATTTCACAAAAGCAGAAAGTTCAAAGCCCCATGTCACACTATTGGAAAATGAGTGTTGACAGCAACAGATGTGTGCATCTGACCGCGTGCCCTCGTACAGAAAATACCTGTAGAAATCATTACCACAGAGGTGTCATTTCGATAATCACTTGGACTGTGCACTCTTAATAAACAGTGCATCTGTTCAGAGGGTAACATGATAATGATGATGTATTTTTAACGACATCACTATTAGGCCCTTTCATAGTTTCATTTTAGGACTAGGAACAATAGACATCATTTAGATTCCTTCTTCATGAAAAGGGGAAGAAAAAGCCCAGTGTTCCAATTTTCCTCAATTTCTCTTATCTCTTTTCTACAATATATTCACCCATTCTTTCTACATGTCTGTCTCAGAGGTATCTAGTGAAAGTCAAATGTAAGTGGTGAAAAGAAAATGAATGTTTCTGTCCAACTCACCTGGATTCTCACTGTAGCACATCCCTATACAAGGTGACCGAATTTCGATATGTGATCTATGTCCATAAACCTCATTTTCCTTCTCTCTCATTTGAGGATATTGATGTGTGTATGTGATAGCATGAGAGATCCAAATACAATAACATGAAAACCACTTGATATATACCAAGCACTCAGTAATGATGGTAAGAATAGTAACATTAATTATTGTGTGCTGAAAGATGACTGTCCAATTCGAAGGCTGAGCAAGTTTTCTAACTTGCATAATAGCTCTAATACTATCTACAAATTAAACACAGCATCCTCTGAATGTCTCTGTAAATGATACTTAGATTTAAAATGTTTATATCTCTAAACACACATTTTCCTGGATTGTTTGGCATGTCATGGTGCTCATGTTGTACACTTCTGTGACTTCAACCTGCTTCTTTCTCTTAATTTAGAATGTTTCTGAATTCCATGTTAGTTAAAACAGTATATTGTTTTTATTGATAACAACAAATTCTTTTAAAATCATGTGTACTCTAAATGTCCCATCTTGGAATCCCACGTACATTTATTTGTTCCAAGACATTTTTTACCTCCCAAATAACCCCCCATTTGCTCAACTTCATTACCTGTAACTCCATGCACGCCTTCCACTAATTATCAGTAAATCCGTTCTAAATCATATTTGATAAAAATATGTTCTATAGGCTCTTCCAAATCCCTCTGATCTACAGAAAGAGCCATCTCCCCTGGCAATGACTGTCATGCAGTGTCATTCAGTGTCTGTCATGCACACAGGAAGTCCCCACACCTGGGCTTCTCCACATGTTCTGCTTCACAATCACCTTGACACATTCTCATGACTGAACTTTCTGAGTGTCTTCCACATCTGTCCTGTCTTTCCATCCATTCATGCTCGGCACTTGTTTCTGAATCTCCCTTTGTACACCACTGTTCTTTTTCTTTTTCATGCTTTATCCTCTAAATCCACAAACCTAGCCACCTGAAAATGTCTTGCTTAGAAAATCTATATTCCTATAACCTCATAGATACTTATTTTTGTCTATAGCATCTCTCTTCTCTAAACCATAAAGTTCTTGAATCTTGGACACATCTTTAATTACTAGCTACTGAATATTGAGTGTTGTTTGGGGTCAAATATTTGCTTTACAAAATTGTCTGACTCCTGAGGGATTATGTAAAGCTCCAGGAAAATTAAATAATAAATAATAAAAATAAATTTTGATTCACTCAGTCATTTGCAACACAGATAACAATATTTTAATCCATTATTGATCATTTTAAACTGATTTTGATGTGATTTGATAAGTAGAAAGAGCTTTTGAAAAACTTTGAGGTTATTAAATGAAATTTCTGATCGATATATCCCATATATTTCCATCCCTGACTGATAGTCTATATTCTTTGATTCATTTTTATCTGTTTATTTCACAACAATGTTCATTTAGATAATATATAAAGAAATGCGTATTTGTATTTTTATTTTTAAAGGGAATAAAATTTAAACTTCTAAGATTTTTTTTTCATGCAACTAATAGACATACGAAGGAGGAAACCCATCTAGTTCTGGAGGTCTAGAGACGCAGAATATTCACCTGACCTCCCTCCACACAGTGTCCCTATTATGTCCCACCCATGACATGCCATTCTTCTTTTTTCCTGCAATGACTAGAGTTGTAACTATTTTTCAAAACATCTATGATCTTGCTAAATATCTTGTTCTTTCAAATAAAAAAAAATATGCTGGATTCTGTCTTAGATGGAAAGAAGTTTCTTCTAGGCTGCATTCATCAAGATCTGTTCTGAGCATACCGTTCAGAAATAGCCCTTCATCCATGTACTTATTCACAGCAGTATTGCAGATATCCTTATTTGTAATTATATGTATTCCCATGCATTGGAATACCATCAGCCTCCTCCAGTGGACAATAAGACCATGAGACAAGAGGTTTTATTTCTTTTTCTGTTCGTCAATGTGGCACAGTGCCTGAAATATAGATGCTTAAATACATTTATTAAATCCTGAGAATTTTCCTCCATGAAAGTTACCTACTTTAGTTATTTATTTACCATGTAGCTACCAAGTATTTATGTTGGTTTGGAATTTGGTAGTCAAACACTCCAGATTCAAATAATCCTGTTATTGTTGGCTTCAGCAAACATTGATCTGTCTGCTCAATTGCCTTATCTAATTCTAATATAAGGTCCTGGATCTAATTTTCAAAGTAGTATACAACTACATCTGCTTGTGACTGGAGATAGTATAAGAGGTGCCTGCCCAGGATCTACTTCATAGATCTTTCTTACTGTACCAGGCTCACATGAGAAGATGTCACCCAACAGGTTCACTGGCAGATGTAGGTCAAGTTCATAGCTGTAGGAAGAGATGTGAGATGGAATCATGTTGTTAAGCACAAGATAAGACCAATCATCCTCTTGGACCAAGGCATATGTCGTCTACCATATTCATCGCTAAGAGACAAAAAGGAGAAGTGTGCTCACCCACACCTGGTAGCAATTTTAGATGGATTTAACAATAAGAATAATAATGACTATACCTAAACCAGATGGATGTGCTAGGAATTGCAAAATCATAATCTCTACCACTTATAAGCTATTGAGTTCCTTGACTGAATGGCACAGAATTGCAAAAGCATTTTCAAAAACTGTTAATCCGAATACCTGTTTGTATAATTAATATTGCATTGCACAAAATAAAATACCAGCAAGAAATGTATGTAGATAATATTGTTTTTTAAAAAATTAAGTTTGATTTTGACCTAAAAGTCATCCCTCCCAAATTTTGGCTGTGTCCATTTTGAGCACCAAAGAGACTGTTCAGCATTTTTGGGAATCAGGAGGCATGTACACTACTTCTCTGATAGCTCTCCAAATATTTAAAAAAATAAAATCAGACAGTTAACAGAACTTGTTTTAACCCCATGTTCTGATTTGTTATATAGTAGTATTAAAGCAACATACTAAAAGTATACAAGAAAGAAAAATAAAACCTCGAAGGTAATAAAGTGCTAAAGAATTCCTTGGATAAACTCAAAGGCAAAGTGACAGATTTTATACAGTAAAGAGAAATAGAAGAAATGGGCAGCAGCATGAAAATTGAGGTGTGTTATTTCAAAAGCTGAGACAAATCCAGAAGTAGGAGCGGAAGTCTGCGGGACAGTACCACTGGAGAGAATACTGGGACAACCCAGTGGCATGACCTTGAGTCACTGCTTGTTTTTAAAACTGTCCAAGGTTATGTACCTACTCAAGTCAGTTTCAGAGAGCATGGACTCTCTTCTTTTCCTTCAGTGTCACCCTGGTGACCTAGCAAGTAAGTCCTCTGTGACATGGTGGACATAAGCTCTAAGGACACAGGTTTGCATCTCAGGACCAGGGGAACAACTAAGCTGAACAACCTAATAAAATAATTCTTCCTCCTCTCTATCCCTGCCTGCCTACCCACCTTTACTCCTGCCTGCACCTTTCCTTTAAAAAGAAATCTAGATCTAAAAGTTCACACATTTGTCCATAATCACACAGACAGTAAACAATAACATCACTTTGAACCTTGATCTGTCTGAAGTCAGCACATCTTCCTACCACATGAAATAGGCTCAGGAAGCGAACACAAAGGTTATCCCTGTGCCTCATGAATGGAACAATGCTTTTGAAAACTTGCATTTGTGATCAGTTCAGCATCCTGTGCTAGTTGGCAGGTCACTGAATACTTCAGCTGGAGAATAATGTTGTATATTTCCATTTTAAAAAGTTGTGTAATTATAATTTCATTTACAATTCCTTACTCGTATCCTCCGGTGCTTCTTTCCTCATATGGTCATTGGGTTTTTTCGTCATGTTCCTGTGCAATATTTGGAGATACTGAGGGCTGCAGTTTCCTGGGAAAGTTGGGTAAGGCCACCTGGTACCTGGAGGAGCAATAATCTCAGAGATGCCACAAGTGATGTGCTGAGCCCCGCCAAAATTCAGAGTCCTTCCTGGTACTGAGATTTAATTTCATAAAGTAGAGATCATTTTTTATATTTCCGGGAAATGTTTCCAGTCCCTGCATCTATCTTCTGCTTCTGGCAGTCTTACCACCAGACATAATCCATAATAAAAGAAGGCCTATCAGTAACATAACAGAGCCAAAGCTTCTCGCCTACGCTTTGGAGTCCTTTCCTCTCCAGCTTTCATGGTTATATTGACTTCTCTTTCTGTTAGATTAGCCCTTCCCTCTGCTTCCACCACTCCTTACTACTTTTAATTTGTTTAAATAATCCCAGCTTAAAAACAAATGTCCAATAAGGATTTTTCGATCTTGTGTAAACCTCCAGCTTGGATTCTGCTCCTCTCCTCCATAGTCCAAGGCTATTTTCAAGAGTTTCCTCTTCTCATACATTCCATTCCTTCCCTCCTTGCCAACACCAATATGGATTCTTCTCATCACTCATAAACACCACGGCTGCTGGATGTGGCATCAGCCAAGGTGACCAATGTCTCCTGTGACATCACCTTCAAACAAACTTGTTCAGGCCACCTGGTTCACAGTCACTAAGGAGAACTTGACCAAGTCAGTCATGTCCTCTGCTTGAGCCACTTTGTCCCCTCTGTTGCCCCGCTACCCTGGTTTTCAGATTTTTTTCTCCTAGGTTTTATGCTACTTCTAGGCTTGTTTCATGGCATCCTTCTCTGATGACTTTGTCCTGGGACCTCAGAAGGCCCTGCATGAAGTCTTCTACTCTCAGATTGACACTGTTCACATCTGTGACTTCAGGTGGCATCTCTGCACTGTGGAAACCACACATGTAAGTCAAGCCAAGATCTTCATGCACATATTTAGCATTTCCTCCATGACATCCTTGTTAATTATCTCAAAGTCATCCAAAATTCAAGAAATCTAAGAACAAAATACCAAAAAAGAGATTCTGATATCACCCATTTTCATTTTCTATCCAACCCCTAACACCATAGTATTAAGTTCACTTCCTAGATAAGTTCTTATGTCAGTTTCTTTCACTGAAGAACCCTGGTAAGGCATCATCTCCTCTCTTCTAAATGCCTGCAATTTTCTCCTCATTGGACTATTCACATTTCCTTCTCTCTTAACTGGGCCTCTCTTCCTCTCCCACTCAACCTATTTCCATCTGTTCTCCAACATACAGCCAACAGAATATAATCAGGTTACAAACCCTTATGTTGACTCTAGATGCTTCCATGGCTTCCCACTGCTCTGAGAGTAAAGACAGTCTTTAACGTGATTCCATCCCCTCTTCCCCTCCTCTTCTGCTCCATCTTCACACCACCTTTGCCTCACTGTGGGCATCACAGTCATTTGGACCACAGGGTCCCAGTCCTGCAAAACTTCTGAATTACTTCACTATGCTTCTCTCTTCCAGCTCAGCTAATGACTCTTTGACCAGAAAGAACTTTGTTCTTCCAAGGTGGTCTCCATGAGCCTCTGCACCAAGCAGATGTCACTCCTACACAACGTGAACAAGTGACATGTATCTCCTCTCTACAGCCCATATGGCTGATGAGGAGAACATAGAGGCACTCATGCTAGCTAACATGCTGGTTAAGACAGTATGGATTTCAGTGATGTAAAGATATCACAGAGTAGCAGGTGGTCTTCCCCATAAACAGGATAGGTCTGTCATCTCCTTTCTACTACTTTGCTTAAGAAAATACAATCCTATCTGCTCCATTTTCTCTCTGTGCAGTTCCTAAATGAAATGACTTTCTAGAAATCAAGGGTCTCCAAATGTCACACGCCTTCCTCCGTGTAACCCTCATTACCAGTCATGCCCCTAACCCTTCTGGAACTTCTTCCAGTGGTGAACCCCTTCTCTCATTCCAGACATGGTCTGGAATCAGTAACTTCACAGCACCTTGTGATCACCTGGATCACAGTACCTTGTGATCATATTTTCTAAATGGGAGCAGTAGCTCCAAGAAGGCAAAACTTAGTCTTGGGTTGGACAAAAAAATCTCTCCCTTTTACTATAGAAAGAACAGATAAACTTATATAGAGTATATAGCTGAGCTGTAGTTATCTGTGATGTCAAAATTTCATACAGTCAAAATATAAAAATTTCCAGTTATAAAGTAATCACTGGGGATATAATGTAGGGCGTGGTGAGTATAGTTAATAATATTGTATTGTTTACTTGAGAGTTGTTAAGAGATCTTAAAAATTCTCATACCAAAGTGTGTATGTGGGGGACAACTATGTGTAGTAGTGAATGTGAACTATATTTATGCTGCCAATCTTTTCACAATATGTGCATATATAGAATTGGCATCTTGCATTCATTTCTTATAATCATAATCTTCAACTCATATGATGCCAACTATATCTCAATTTATAAAAATTCATGTAGGAGATTGGGTAAGGAAAACAGTGTTGAAAAGACTTCTTAATGGATTGATAATAACAAAAGCTTAATAAACACGGAGTTAGATCCACAAACCACTTCCTCTCATTCCCATCTCCTGCTCCAGCTTCTGTTTAATAAGTGGCATGCCAAGCCCCAGACAGGCACATGTGAACATTCTTAAAACATGACCTAAGTCAAACAGCCAGACATAACCCATCTTTGGTTTCCTTGAGAACTAAGCATGTTCTTTTCTGAGGTAAGCCTATACAATGTCCCACAGATTTTTCAATCCTCTAGAGCTAGATTGGAAACACCCCCTTCAGTGGCATCTGCCATGGTGAGCCTGTAAAAAGCCCCGCTGGTGTGTTGCATGAACATGTTTATACTCACATTTATTAGCCTCATACCAAGCAGCTGCCAGGGCCTCACTCTTGAGACCAAATAAATTGTAGTACCACCTATTGAACGCCTGTGTTCAAACACTAGAATTGTACTTTCATTCATCTTATGAACTTTAAATAACACTTCTATGCTGATTTCATTATTCCCATGCTTTAATGAAGCTTACAAAGTCAAAAGACTAACTTCATCAAGGCCACACACCTAGAATATGACAGTCCCAGGATAGGGACAAAGGTCTGTTTGTGGTCAGGTTTTATCACTTTGCATTTAATGTCAAATACTGCCACCCAAGAAATTCCATCGTATTAAGTTTAATAAAACCATGTCTAATCTGTTTCATGCACATCTCTCAATTTGTTGTTTCTGCTGAGAAAAAAACTATCATCTAAAGAAAATCAATTCCTGCACTTTAACTAGCTTCAGAGGGTTGAAATTTCTGCATCCAATGAGTCAATAATCAATCTTGAGTACTCAGGCAGGCTGAAAGAAGAGACGGTAAAGTCTTGACAGCTAGCTGATATCAGTCCTACGTGGTCTACTTATGAAAGGCTGGCTGGTGGAATGTGGTCTTGAAAGATGAGCAGAACTGACTGGGCAATAGGGATGAGGGACGGAGGTTTGCTGAGTCAGCCAGGATATTCTTCTGGTCATTTTTTCCTTAAATAAAGTCAAGGAAAAAATTGCTTCTCATCAACGGAATTCTGGAATGTTTACTGCTTTCTTAGAAAGTCCACTAAGATACAGGATCAACAAAGATCCCCACTCCTATTAGGCCAATGTGCTCAACACAAGACAGCACCAAGGAGACATTAATTGAGAACCCAAACTGTCAGAGCTTTATGTCTGCACAATCATATAGAATCTACCAAGTCATTTTATGAATATCAACAGCACACTACTGTAATGATTAATCTTAGATGTCGACTTGGACATTGGGTGATCAGATATTCGGTGAAATATTTAATGTTTCCACAGAGTTGTTTGTTTTTGTTTTTGTTTTTGTTTTTAGATTTACATTTAAACCAGTAGACTCAGTAAAGCAAAGTGTCCTTTTTAATTTGTGTGGGCCTTACACAACCAGTCGAGGACCCAAATAAAATGAAAAGTCTGACTTTACCCAGAAATGATGGAGTTCTTCCCACTTAAATTCCTTAAAAGTGGGACAAAGGTCTATTCCTGCCTATTCAAACTGGATTTTTCTCAGCCTACAGTTCTTCAGTCTGATACCACATCATAGTCTCTCTTCGGGTTTAGCAGCACCCCAACTCACGCTGGAGATCACCCTGGATATATATATATATATATATATATATATATATATATATATATATATATATATATATATATGATACTGTGATACTGTGGTTTTGTTTCTCTGGAGACCTATGTCAACCCTGCAGTTGTTTTCTCCATAATTCTATTTTTCATTCTTGTATCATTTCAAAGATTTACTACATTATCTACAAAGAACTGTTTCATTCCACCAGAACAGAATGATTCTGAACATTGTCACACAAGCCATAGTCGGGGCACTGATAGCTAGGAGCTTGTCATACTTGCAAATTTTAAGATCCTCCCCAGCCCGACTGGACTGGGTATGCAGCATAGCTCAATGTGCAGACACACTGTAAACACACTCACGTCCGATGAGCACTCTCATAGCCTCTTGAACTTTAGCTCAGTAGTAGGGTCTGTGATTTATGTCACTTTAGCCATTTGCACCTCATTTTCTTCATATGTGAAGATTTGATCGATCAAGTTCTCAGGACAGGGCAGGACTTAGCATAGAAAACCATGATTCAGAAATATTAGCAATACAGCAACGAAACATGAGAAAGATAACACCTGGGAGAGAGTCAGCTAAGGATAGGTCCTGTATCAGGGCTGCAACTCTTCACAGGCTAATTGAGTGACTTTGAGTAAGTTGCTTTATCCCTTAAACCTGTTTCTTTCTCATTTCTAGAAAGCCAGGTTTGGGGACTAACTAGTCACGTGTTTCCCTTTTTCAGAGATTAGTGGTACTCCCTTCATCATTGACTAGTGGTAGGTATCCTTCTAAGCTTAAGTGCCCTGCTTTAGACAATTTTCCCTGAGCTCGCCTGTAAGCACCAAAGAATAGTAACAGACATTGCTTAAAAGCATGATTGACATTAGTGGTAAGAAAAGCCGTCATCTCCGGGGCTCCTTTGCCTCCAACTCATTTCTAACCTGTGACAATGGACAGATAAGAGGATCCTCACTCATCATCATTAATGTGCTATAGCACTGCACCATTTAAATAAATTTTATCTGATACTTCATCGTCCAAATTCTATTTCAGGATCACATTAGGAATACCCCTGAGGCATTGTCTTGCTTGAAAAATGTTATTTCAATTAGTTGAATATCATTCTTTACAGGATTTAGGTCAAACGAGAGGCAGAGCTAAATCCAAACCAAACAATATGTGTCTGCAATAAATTTCTGTTCCTGAATTATTCATACAAAATGGCATAGGTGACTCTTGGAGCATTCTGAATTAAGTAGAATTGATTTTTCACTTTTTTTATGCTCTGTTGTACAAGCCTTTTTGTACTTTTACTTCTCCTTAACAAATAAAGTATCGATTCATCTCCACCGAACATGTTTTATTTAAACTTTGGTCTTTGTCAGCAACTTCGTCCTCAGTACCCACAATTCCCTCCCCTAAGTTCCCAATTGTCTTTTGATCTTGAAGGTGAAATCCTTCAGCCTGACTGCTTAGCATGAGGTAGCTGCAGAGAGGGTCTGAATTCACCAATAACAGTAACACAGGTCCCTTTCGACCTTCCTTTAAGTTTGCTCCTCCCTAGCACACCCGCAAAGTAGCCTACGTAATTTTCTCCCATTTGGAGGAATAAATGAGTATTGGATTTGAGTTGCATTGTGTGTCGTTTCTCTCCAAACATCGTGACTTCTTTCCGCTCAATACATGAACAGCCTCTTGGCAGGCGGAGGGGAGGACTCAGCAGCAGTCATCCTAGCACAGAGCACGTGCCCTGGGTCGAAGTGGAAAGTCAATAAATACTTATCAAACCAATGAGAGAATCAAACTTGCATCCAGATTTATTTTTACATTAAAAAAGACATATCATTAGAAGGAAAACAGAACAAATAACTTAAACTTGTGGTTCAATTGGTAGCCCTCAAGATTCATATCAGAATCAAAAAAACAGGAATAGCAAAATGAATTAAGAACTCATCAGGAATCGTGATTATCAGATCAATCATTAATGACTATTAACTTTTACCTCAGGCCATGAGAAAATTGTTTAGACATGTGGGTGGCACTCCAGGGCTGGGCTGATGAAGTGGTGCCAGACTTGCCTGTTTACTTACTTGGGTTAAGACAGTCATGCTTCTTGTCTGCTTGGACTCCACGTTTCATCAGGCACCTAGCTCCTCCCTCCTCTCCTTCCCAGTGTTCAATAGTGTGCACAGCACAGTGCTCACAAGCTTTCACCCATTTCAGTCCACTCTAAACTGCACACAGGATGTGGTCTTCTAAGCACCACTTCCCTTGTCAAACTTTCTGCCTCAGTTATCCACTGAGACACACCCAGTTATATCGCCCCCATCAAAAGAGCAGGGCATCTGCTTTGCGAAAACATTGCTACCAGTATCAATCTCCTGTCCTTCTCTCCTGCTCTGAATAGACCACCGTGTGGAAACAGCCTCTTCTAGAAAGCCAGATGCCTAAGCTACTGTACAAGTCAGTATCAACTCCCTAGCTCTTGCCGTTGGCAAAAGACTTGCTTCATTTTTACTGCACACTTGCTCTGGACTCTGCACTATGATAGCTTCAAATGACACAGAGATGACTTGGGCACAGCTCCTACTCTGCAGAAGTTCTTAGTCTGGCAGGCAATTTCCACACAAATCCCCATGAATATTTTTCAAAAACAACTTTCCAGGTATCAGCCTAATACAAGTGATGATCTACAAAGTCAAGTATTTCTGCTTTATGTTAAAAAACTAAAAAGAAATAACATGCCAGATGCCACGAAGACTTAATAGATAAACTAATTACAGTTTCAACCTCTCCCCAAAGTAGAATTTTAAACCAATCCATCTGCAATTTCTGGATCAGTCCTTTTGAGGCGACCATCAGGTTAAGACCCCCAGTCTTCTATGGTAGGGTAGCTCTTCTTGAAACATCTTTCCTTTTGATAATTACTTTGTTCCACCCTTTTTCTTGCTATAAACACCTTTCATTTTGTACAGCTTCTTGGAGCACACGTCTACTAGTTCGATTGGATGCTGCCTCATTCATGAATCATTTAATGAAACCAATTTGACCAATGCTGTTGAATTTTGTTTGAAAAAAATCTTACCAAATTCACGTGATTTGTACTCAAATACACTTTAAGGAAACCATTTTTATCTTCCATTCTCTCTTTCCGTATGAATTCCCTAGAGAGTAGATTCATGATATCTCCAAAGAATGCTTTGAGTTCGAAGTTTCCAGTACCTTCTGATTCCTTCTCTCCCTCGTGGATCCACAGTTTTCTAAGAATAATCTGATTTCCTTTTCTGGTCATAGTTCTAGTGAGGGATGTGTGCAACACTTTCTGTTCCACAGCTCACACTTGCTCCTAGGTCCTACTTTCGATTTGGATTAGCCCTCTTATCTCCTGGGCCTAACAGTTCAGACACACTCTGTGCTTCTTTATATTGACTCCTCTACAAAATAGCTTTTGTAAGAGAAATTTCCTCTCAACCCTGTCCCCAAGAGTCCTCTTCTGCAGAGAGAGTGCGTTGGTGCTCAAAGCCATCCTTGAAAATATGTACCTAACCCCTTCCCGCAGAGTTACTTCAATTCCCATTTGTTTGGTCTGCTTCCTCTGCACACACACACACACACACACACACACACAAAAGCAAACACAGAAACACTTGTAAAGATTATTTCACAACCTATCTTTACACAATAATGCCTAAGACGTAGGGAGGACCTTTGCTTACACGCGAAGAGTTCATCCCTACATCCAACGCCTTGGAAGAATCATGTGCAGATCTACCACACTTCAGCTTAAATATTTTGTGGCCTGCATGAGTTTGTCAAGGTTCGTGGACTCTCCTTACGTATGTATTGTGATTCTGAGCACAAGCTTGCAAAAGCTGACCTGGGATTGCAGAACACTGAGCTGTGATCCACGGGCAAATCAATCACTCCCTCAGGAGGTAAGAGATGTGAAAGGGTAAACCGATAAGGTAAAATAAAATAAAACAAAAATCGGCAGCCTTTCGTGATTTACCTTCACTGTCTTTGGTGTAGTAAACCTAATCACATGGGTTACTATTTCACTGTATTCGCTGCCGGAGTCCATTAGAACAGTCTAATTTACACTGCGGTGTAATTCATCTGTTTTATTAAGGTTGTTCTTATATTTATGTTAGAAGTAATAGCGGCCTCTGGCTCAATGTTATACAGTCATTCCGAGAAAATGCCACAGGGCACAGCAGTTAATAAACCTGGCAACTAGATTACAGCCCCCGTATTGTTGACATCTGACAAGTTTACTGTGAATGCAGTTAGGGTGATGCAGGATCTTATAAAAATAGACATTAGCATCGTCATTACAGGCCCATTTCAAAATGATTGTAGATCCCATTTATGGAGGTAGTTAAAGGTTTTTTGCATACATTTTATTGAAAATGTTAGCATTTAATCTTTCCCCCATCTCCTGCCCAGGAAAGTCTACTTACAGTGAGTTTGTATTGATGGTAAGACAATTACCTCCTCAGAGCATGATGATAAACTGGAGATTAGGAGGGTACTTGGTAAAAACATGCCAGAAGTCCAACAAGATTAGCAATTCCCATAAAATCCAGCTGAAGCAACTGGAAGGCTCTCTGCTCTTTAGAGAGCAAGGTGGGTGGCTTGGCTTGGCTTGCTGGTAAACAACCAGCAGTGATAGCTGACGGGGTGGTGTCCATGCGGTTCCTGTGTGATACTGAGCAAGGCACTCCTGTTTTTCAGGATGCTAGTCCCTCCCCAAGTATCTCCCAGGAACTCAGTTTCCAAAAACACATTATTTGCACTGGTCTATGGATTTAAAAAATCTGCTCCTCTTTTTCTGGGGGGAGGAAAAGAGGAAGAAGTGTGGTTGATAATCACCTAATGCCACTATATTCATTAGCTATGGAAGAAGCAGAAGAACTGTGAGGGATTAATGACTGAAAAAGGAAACTGAAGACAATTTTCAGTCGAATATGCTTTGGTAGAAAAAAGCAAAGTGGACTCGGCATAAAACTGACTTAAAATTGAATCCAAGTATTAAAACCCATTACTCTAGGAGAATCGTGTTTTGAACAGTGCCTGTTGTGCAGTGGGGATTCAATAAAAAAATTTATCAATAGTCTTAGGGCCATAAAAAACAAGAAAAAAAATCCTAGGATTTAACACAATACTTGCCTTCTTGCAAAAACCATTGATCCTTGTAAAATAAGTGATTGAATTTTCTCTGCAATTTTGAATAGGTCATTCAAATGAACTTTACAAGATGGCAGTCCTGAATGGAAACTTTAGGGAAAAAAATGTGCATCCTGAAATGCATGCGTGACTAGTTATGCATTAGATATGCCCCGGGAGTGCAAGGCCCTGAGAGGTAGAGGTAGATTCAGCTGTGACTTTACCACCTGCTTTTTAGTGACTTCACATCAGTAACATGGCCTGTATGGGTCTCTACCTCTTCATCTTTAAATAAAGATAGAGGATGCTGATACCTATACTATCCTTTCTAAAACTAAAATTCTATGACTTGAAAGTCCAGCATTTCAGATTCAGGCCCCCATAATTTGGAAAACTCAGATGGAAAATTGCATCATTTCAACCTAAAAAAATCCCTTTTTACCATAATCTTTATCGCCCCTACCCAGCAGGACACCAATTCTTATAAGATCTACCTGCTAAGCTTTGCTCAAAGTTAGTATCTCTCAATTTCTAGAGAGAATTCCTTAATTCAGTTGCAGGTCATTTCTTGCAAAAAATAATGTGAAGATTCCTGACATTGATTCTCTGCGTCTAATTTCATCATCTTTCACTTCAGATCATGTAACCTGGATTTACATAAACTTAACACTTTGGGTATCACCTGGTCCATTTATTCTCTCATGCATTTGAAAATATGCTCTGCCTGTCTGACCTGAGTGAAATCATCAATACTTTCTATGCTTTGCTTTAAGCATCTGTAAAATGAGCAAAAAATAAAAACAACCATTTCTTTGGGTTGTAATTATTGAGTGAGCTAATGTAGGAAAGAAGCTTAGCAAAGCGTTAGCATACAGTAAGCTCTCAAGGTGATAGTTGGATTTAGCATTAATAAGACCTATTATAATCTGGCTCAGAAGAGTTCTGTCTCAGGAATTTTGTGTTTGATGCCCCTGCTGCCTGATCCTGTGCCCAGATCTCCAAGTCACATCCTCTCACTTTATCCAGGCAGGACTCTGTGACGAGGACATCTCCCAAACGACTCCTCTTGTTTTTCCATGTGAAACAGTTTCCTTATCCCAGTCTCTCCACTTTGTTCTGTTTTACATGTGTCTTCATGACACTGACTGCTATTGAGATGACGGCATATGTCATCATTCATAATGTCTACTCTGCTTTAGAATATACAGGCAGGAGAAAAGGATGAAAACAGATGACCTCAAATCTCTCACAATGTGTCACCTATAGACACCCACATGCTCCCATGAAGGTTATTCGGAGCTTAGGACACACAGGCAACCCCAGAAGTGATGAAGAACTGTTGATCTTTCTCTTAACTTTCTTGCCCTCCCCTCACCTAGAGAATGATCATCTCTCCCTGAGATTCCTCCTTTCCCTAATCCAGCGTTATTTCCGTGTCCCTGGGAGAATGTAGCTCGGGAAGTTCTAGATCCGGACTTCAGTTTATCTGTCAGCTTGTCCTCCTTAAGTAAATTTAATTTTAGATTAAGAATGAAATGTCCTTTCATGTGAAGAATACTTCCTCCCTCTTGCTGCTGAATCAACCTTTCCCATTCCTCACTCCAGGATATGAGTCTGTGACTGTCCCACTTACCTTAAAACTTGCAGCCGTGTAAATTCTTCACATGCATGTCATTAAATGTGGGCTTTCCTCTTACTGGTCCTGTCTGATGTCAATTTGTCCAGCCGCTGGAGAACCTCAGAGGGATAAGGGTATTTTCTCTCTGTCTCAAAATAGGAAGTATGTGTGTTCACACTGATGCACCCAGGAGACACTTGGCATATAGTGTATATATTCAATCAATATTAAGCAAATGAGTGAATAAAGTGATTAAATGTTCCAATGATATTTTGATTATGATTGTGATGAGTACCTTGGAAAAAAAATAAACCTCTGTCTTATCTTAAAAGCACTGACCAGGAAAGCCTCTTAGCTTTCTTCTACAAGCTGATTGCCTTTGGTGTCCTTCATTAAGACATTGAGAGAATTTCTGCATTTCACAATGTGTTTGAGTATGTACCCAAGTATGGGACTCATGGGAAATTTGAGTTATTTCTCTAAGTCCATATGTACTCCTTTTCCATCGTTCAGAGTGTCTGTGTTGTGAGAAATTAAGTTTTATACCTCACTTTTTAAGTGTTCTTCCAATGCAACTTGCAGACTTAAGAATCCTTGGTTTTAATTCTTTCTCCTGACTTCCTGTCTGCTGTATTCTTCATCCTCTTTGATCTTAAAGGTAAAACTGCAAGTTACAAATTTTCCAAGTTTGTCTCCTAGATGCTGCCATGGCAGTCGCCCAGAGGCAGGGAATGGACTCAGGACACAGTGGAGGAGACAGGAGGAGTCCATATTATGTCCGTTTGACTTCTACTTGCATGAACCATTGCCCCAGAGAGAACTAGTAAACATCATGAATGTGAAGTGTAAAAGAAAACCCAGAGCCAAGGTTGACTTTGATGTTCTTGGTTGAAACTGTGTCGTAACTAGGGAAGGGTTTTGAAACAGAGGTTTCTCCATTGATAACAAAGTCTTTAAGATTAATTAGCAATAATGATTATGAACAATCTTTAACTTTTGATAGTTTACCATGTGGAGTCAAAACTGAAATGTGATGTAGTGAAGTTGGCATTGATCAGGAGTCTGGAGAACTGGGTTCTCCTCTGAGCTCTGTTTCTATTCCATCTATCTCCTGCTGGGGCAAGTTATTTACACTCTTGAAAATCCTGTGTCCTGATAGAAAAAACAAATAAGTTGAACTAGATAAAATGTAAAATCTTTGCAATAGAATAGTCTATGATTTTAGTCTAATCCAATTCTGATACATCACTTAAAAATGATTAAATGATAGCATCAATGGAAAGACCTTTTTTAGATTTTTCGCATCTCTTCTACTTTTTTAAAGGAAAGCATAGACCTTTCATCTCGAGGACCTCAGGTCCACCCTGCTCTGTGAGAGTGCTTTTTTTGAGGCATAAGTGCCCTTTCTGGGATTCCCACTAATTAAATTCCTTTGTGAGAACCTTAAATACACTTAATTAAAACAGGTAGAATCAGGATGATTAATTCCAGAAGTAAGTAGGTTAAAGTGCAAGCTCATTTCTTCCACTAATTAGCTGAAGGATGATCTTTCTCACGGAGAGGTCAAAAGGCAGGAGATTTATTTCTTCAATTCAATTTTGCTTTAAAATGTCCTTTTGAAACTTCTAGGTTTGGGAATTGGAATTCTATAAAATCTGAGTGTGGGGGTTGTTTCTTCTTGTTTTATAAGTCATTAAATCAAAAGTAGGACTCCCTGGAGATCTCAGGATTATAGGGTAACCAGTGGTCAGTCAGAAACCAGACACATGGTAACTTTGCTATTACCTCACTAGTCTTGAGAGACTTAGTTTCCTCTACTCTGATAGGTCTTTAGTCCCTGTGCCTTCCTCATTAAAGATGTGATTCCTTGAAGCACTCAGTTGGCACTGAATTTCAGATGCCCCAGTATTTCAGCTTTATGCATCACTGTGCAGTTAAAACTGTCCCTGTTAATTTAATGGCAGTAAAGTGCTGGTGGCCTGGCTAAAATGGATGAGGTTGGCACAGTCCCATGGAGTTTGTGGAAGAACCCCCATCAAGGTGGTTCCTAGACTTCTGATTTTGTTTCACATTGTGATAAAAATGTAATGCTTTCATTTTTACAGAAAATAAACAAGTACAGTATACATAAAGCATAATTTGCATGACGATGCCAAGGGCTGTCTGGATGTCCATGAGTGAACTTGAAAAAGATGCTTTTGATGTGCCTGCTAGTTTCAATGAAGACTCCTTGTGACACACTGAAAATGTTCCTATATTCTCATAATATGTTCTATTTGGGAAAATAACATTTTCCCTCTGAAATTTCAGTGACTTGTTATGAATCTGGAAGAAGGTTTAGGGACTCCCTCAGATACCTGAGGTGCTGGAGACACATGGGAATTAGACACCCAGGGGTGACTGGCAGAAATGCTTCCTTGAAGCATTTGCATATCAATAGAGCAATAGCATGAAGACATCACTTTCCTTAGATTTCCCTCCTGAAGTGCCTTCCAAACACAGGGCAGGTAAGTGGAAACAACACAGAAAATTGATTGAGATAAGAAGGATGAAGAAGCAAGTCCTGATGGAGCAGTGTTAGGTCATCTACTTCTGAAGGAGTATAGTCCACATAGATACTTAGGACTCAGGTTTATGTCCCAGATGGGCAGTGAGAAGGGTGCGGGGATACAATCAATGTGACTGACTAATCAAAACTATAAATACAATTCCCTTAAAAAATAAAAGGAGCGATGAAGAGATACAATTACATAAAGAACAATTGAAAAGAAATCTGTAGTTGTCAGTATGACTAGAAGTCAAAGAGATTTCTAGAGGAAGAATATTATGTGGTGTTATTTTTAAAAGCTTACCAGATACACTGAAAATATAAACAGCATTGACAAAAATAACACTATAAAAAAGATGCAAGATAGCACTATAGTCACACATGTATATATAAAGTACATGTCATTTTTAAAAACAATGAAAGCATTTATTCAAGCTGCTATAACAAATAACATAGACTGAAGTGCTAATGCTAATCAGAAATGTGTTTCCAATAGTTCAGGAGGCTGGGAATCAAAGATCATGGTCACGTCCTGGGAAAAGCCCATTTCTTGTTTCAGAGCTGACACTTCTCCCTCTGTCCTCACATGGGGAAATGGATTAGGAAACTCTATGGACCTTCTTGTATTTAGTACTAATCTCATTCATGAGTTAGGAATGCATTTCCATATAAATATCGAACCAGATAAAAACGCGTGAATACAATTTTTTAAGCAGTCTTTAATGGGAAGTTCTGGGAGTGCTCTCACTCTCACAGCAATGAACACACTTCAGATCCACTACTGATTTCGGACCATCAATTGTCAATTAAGATATTGATGCCCCTTAGAAAACTGTCTATATTCAGACGTAGGACAAGTAGAAAGAATAAAAGAAAACTGATTCCGATGTTTTTGAAGTAAAAGTAAAACAAGTACTATCAAATCTTGTTTGCATGCCATAAGATCACAGAACACAACATAAAGGGGGCCTCACTGGCCAATTTTAAGAAATTTGAACATCAAATTTGGCAATAATAAGAATAGATTAAATAGACTATAAACCGCAAGTTTCGCTGAAGTAAGTCATGTAAATTTAAAGTTACTGAGAAATGGTCAAGAACATAACTATGTTCTTATAACAGGAGGCAAAGTAACAAATGTAAAAGCATGTAATGAATTTATTTTTCTTTTTTAAATTACCATTTGGAAGTCATCTTAATAATTAACTTGCTCCCAAACATTCATGCATATTAAGATGAATAGACAAATGTTTGATGAGAAAGACATTTAGTCTCAAAATAGCCTCCACAAATTGTATTTTAACTTCTAAAGAAAAAGAGCAATAGTTTAGTGAAGAACTCTAACAGACAAGACTTGAATCAAGTGATTAATGTCAGCCATGCCCCTTGTGGGATCGTTGAATGAGTGCACCATCTGAAGAGGTGATGAGAAGAACTTCAGCATCAGTATTACTGGAACAATTGGGAAAAAGACAAAAGTAACTTGAGTGGAGTGTGCATTAGCTGGTAATGATGCATGTTTATTCATTCTATAAGGAAGTCTGTTCTAGTGTAGTTAGGTAAAGTTATGCCCTTGTTGGGCTGCACACCCAAGTATTCAGAGGCATCAAATCTTATTCTCAAAAGTATAAGAGAATGAGATATTCAGTGCTCACTTCAGCAGCATGCATAGGCAATTGGAACGATGCAGAGATCAGCTTTGTCCCTGGACAAGGCTCACATGAATTCAACAAGAGCCCTGTATTTAATTTAACAAGTTATTTGTGCTATTTTGCAACTTTTATGCAAGCATGATTCTTTTCAAAATAAAAGGAAGATAATTATTAAAGACAATCTAAAATTATGACCATCGTGCATGCAGTAAATATTGAAAAAAAGTTAAGCATTACAATTAAAGGGCAAAACACAGGTAGGAAAAAATTGGTGTTCTCAATATATAAAAATATATACAGCATGTGTAGATATGCTTTATACATGATATATTTGTGATTTTATATATAAAACTCATACAATTCTTATAAGAACACAAACAACTAATTTAAGCATGGATGAAGTGGATAAAAGATAAAGAAGTGAGTAAGAACTTCATAAAAAGACATATGTAAATGGCCAGTAAGCTCAGAAAAAAGGATTCAACACCATAAGTCACCAGAGAAATAAACATGAAACCAATAATGAGATAGCATTTCGCTCCCAGCAGACTATCTGACATTTGGAAAGTCTGTATAAGATTCCAGGTGAAATGGAAATGTCATAATTAATGATGTCTCAATGGTAGGACATCTTTGATTGCATCTGCATATGTGCGTATATGTAATCATCATATCACAATTAAATAAAAAGGTAATTAAATATATAATTAAAGTGAAACATATAAATTATATACCTTACTGTATTGTCCAAGGATTGTGCTCTAAAATATACATCTAGAAGATGTGAAAACATATGTTTCCAAAAGATCTGCATAGGGTAACTACAACAACTGTTTTCATAACAGTCCAAGGTTGCAATCAACTCCCAAACTCATGAACAATAGATGAGAGAATTATGATGTACTCATACACTAGAATTCTAAAAACAAGGAAGGTAGAAAAGATTGAGGGAAGGAGGAAGAGAGGGAGGAATAAGGGAAGAAGGAAGGAAGAATGGATGAAAATTAAATATCAATACCTGAAATTACAAAGATGATTTGTTTTAAAAAGTGGAATATAAGTCAAGCATAAAAGTTCAGGCTAAATTTTTCCATTTATATGAAATGCAAAAAGAGTAAGTCAGACTATATTGATAGAAATACAAACCCTTATTGCTTAACTAAAGGGGTCATAGGAAAAATTTCTATAGGGGAGTAAGTGCTTTACATATCATCCATGATTGTACGCATTTGCCAAACTCTCATCAAAATGTGTACTAAAGAGCTGCACATGTCACTACACATAAGTTTTGCCTTGTTCCTAAGAAGATCAAAGAAGATACTCCACTAGGGTATCCAGAGCTAAGTACCTCACTATTCCCAGGACATCGTCCTGCCCTCAGAGTTCTCCGCTCAGTGCACATCTGTGGGGCAAAAATACTGGTGACTGACTGTCTAAGGCAGTAACACCAGATTCACAGGAAAGGAAAAATTTAAATTGAGCCCTGAAGTGTTAGCAGGAATTTGGCAAACTAATTAAAGAATATATACCTGGATAAGAGAATGCATAAGTGAAACACCCAGACTTGCCAGACTGAGAAGACATCTGCTCTGGGGAGCTCTGATGGGTCAGTGCAGAGAAGCACAAGCAGAGGCAGAGGGAATGTGCCAGAAGAAAGAGAAAAGGAAGTGGAATCCGGTCCCTTGAACACAGGGGAGCCGCCCAAGAAAGTTGTCAGTTCAAGAGGGCACTTATGACCCAGTCCTGGAGCTGATCCATGGGTCAGTGCCCATGACCTAAGAGTAGAGGCTCCATGCATCCCAGGAAGAGGCACTGCGTTTCCAGAGCATCAGCTCACAGCAAGTTTATGACTCCCTGGCCTGTAATCCTGAGTATCAGTCAGAAGCTCTTCCCAGGGAAAATGTGCTCCTGCAGTGTCTTAAATTTCCTTGAAACTGCATCTTCTCAGGTCCATCCACTACATAGAGATGAAAAATCACTGACGTGGGACTGCTCAATTCATTGCCTCAAGCCGCCATTAGGCAGGAGAGAGAATCAATCACAGCACTGAGTCCCAGTGTCCGCGGGGATCCTTTCTCACGCTGCTGCTCCCAAGTGACTTCAAGAGTTGATAATGGCAGTGATGAGAAAGTATGAAGACCATGGCAGCAAAATGAATAGCAAAAAGCAGTGACTGGGTGTCTTTACATGTATCTGGTCATTTATTGGTTACTTGTATGGATCATCCTTTATTCCTCAAAATAAGCTCTCAGGTTCATTGCTTCATAATTTCTAGTTCTCAATTATGGCCATTGCGTCTCAGAGCAGTTTTGATTGCTCAAGTCTATACATTCAGTCACTTGATGGAGTAGGGAGGAGAACTGCTTTAAGAGTTCATAACAATGTTTTAAAGATAACAGAGCTTTCAGTTCAGTTTTAGACTTGCAGACAAGTTCCAGAGAGGGTGCAGGACTGGTCCTGTACTTCACTCCCAGATTCCCCTGCTGTCAGCTCACATTATGACGTTATCTTCATCACAGATAACAAACCAATACTGGCGTTATTATCAACACACTTCACACTTGATTCAAAGTACATTGGTTTTCATGAATGTTGTTTTACATTCCAGAATTCCATCTACAGTACCTCACTGAGTTTTCATCTTTCTTCAGTTTCTTAGATTCTTCTTATTTAGGATTCTCAGGACGACCTTGATATTTTGAGAACTGCTGGTCAAGGATTTAGTAGAATGTCCATTTGATGTTTTCTTGTTATCATACTGCTATTACAAATGTTTGAACAAAGATCATGGAAGCAGAGTGCCAGTTCCCTCATGTGTGAAGAATGCAGACTACTAATCAGGTGTCACTGCTGATATTGAATTTTAGTCCCTGGCTTCTCAAGTTCTCCACTGGAAAGGGACTCATTTATTTCCCCTGTCATGGGATGTTTTTTGGAGAAAAGTCTCTAAATGCTGGTCTCATTTTACAACCCATGTGTATCAACACTATAGAATATGCACCTATTACTGTTAGTGCCCTACCCTCTGTACATGCTTAGAATTCAGGTTACCCTGAGAATTACCACCTCTTACTTGTTTTAGTTTGCTTTCTACTTACATTGATTGTCTTAAGTCTTGTCAGACTGCATTCCCCTCTATTTAACTAAGGTTTCTGCCTCCTAACTGACTCAATGGAAAAATAGCAACACAATCAACTTATTGATATCTTCAGGAAGGGAATCTGGGACCCAGTAATTTCTGGTACCCCTCATTCTTATAGCTCTGCATAAACATAACACACCGCTCTAATTATGCAATTGCATTAAGTGTGCAATTATTCAATTACTTCCCTTATATTAAATATGAGTCTTTTTTAATGAAGATCACCACGGACAAATTGTAAGAATGTCAGTCACCTTGAAGTTTTTTTCCAGTGACGCAATATGCGATTATATATATATATATATATATATACATATACATATATACATGTATACATATTACATATATAATTGAATTGAATCACATACAAATAATTGTTAGTCTATTAACTATTAATAGTACAAAAGAATTGACATTGAGTAACTGTTGGAAGTCGTCGGGACACAAATTTGTAAAGAGAAATAACATATACTATTTAAAATAGAAGAGAGCTCTGTGAAAAAGATTGGCACAGTAGTGATAACCACTGAAATATGTGATAGTACATGGGGTGAAATAAATATTGTTTCTAATAATTGAAACTTTCCATGATAAATAAGGAAAAAGAGAGAGAGACAGAGACAGAGAGAGAGAACCTTTTGAGGTTAGCACTGTGGTATGTTCAGTGTTTCATTTTCAAAAATAAAATATAATGCATTCAATGATGGATAATCTATTTATAGAATTAAGTTCAACTCTCACTGATACATATATATATGTATATGTATATTCATGCCAAAGTCAGCTGATTACACTCTATGTGAAGACTGCTATTAAAAATAAATCTGCTTATTAAAAATAAATGCTATTTGCTACTCTGAAAAATCAAGGTAGCAAGTGAGGAACAAATATCAAAAGTGAGAAACTAAACTTAACAAGTAGTGACATGTTTCTTTAAAACAAAAGTCTGGGATTTGACATCAAAACTCTCAGCAATCGAGGCATGACCCTGTCTCAGAAGGGTTGTCAAATCTCTATCAGTTTAAATACAGACTCGCTCTCCCGTCTTTCAAACACGGAAGTCAGTGCATCTTTCTGCTAAGAATTGAACGGGACACAGTTATCCGCAGCTTTTCCAAAGTTCAAGTTAAGCCACTTCCCTTTTTATGTGAGACCTATGTCAGTCCCTGTTTTCATGAACCCAAGGAAATACTGACAGGATTTTCACTTTTGTCATAGAAATGAAAGAAGCATTTGGCATTTGTTTTGCAGCTGACTTTCTGGAGACAGTTGTACTCAGAGTGTGACCCCACCAACCTTCTTTCCCAACTACTTCCTGCAAGTTGTGTGTTTATCATACCATTCCTGCTTTTACTTTGTGTTAGTGTGGTTTTACGTTTATATGTTATTTACCATTGCTTCATAGGTTACTTTGGGAGTCTTGGAATAGTCACTTTTTCATGTAAATTAATGGCAATGACTGTTTTAAGTTTATCCCTTTCCAATTACATAAGAAAGGTTCCTCTACGAGTGCTTTACTTTCAAACAGGGGAAAATGCAGCTATAAAAGTGGTCTAAGCAGCGAAGTAGGGTATAAAGAAGTTGTTCTTCTGAAAAATTCAAAGGCAGGGGCTGAGGAATCTCTGGTATTCACTTGATAAAACAACAAATCATTCCAGAAAACAGTGGCGATTTCTTGAGTCATATGATCAGAGCCTTCAAAATCACACCTGTCTGATTTGACCTCATTGTGGAAAGAGAGCTGCAAGATGGATCACCTCAGCCATCTTCTCAGATCTGATCTTCTGTGAGCTTGTTAAAGGGACTGGCATCCTGACCAACCTTCTTTATTTCCTGCCACCCAGTTTCAACAATTCAATGAATTTGACTTCATTTGACTAGCATCTATCAACTAGAATAAAATTACATGCAGCAAAAACCAGTGAATTAGTTCATGGTTGCTTGACTGAAACTTTCCATGGAACAGTGTTCGGGGACTTAAAAATCTATCAGATACTCAAGAAATTATAATAAATTATATTTACTGAATTAATTTTAATTATGTATAAGAAAATAAATGCTTATATTACTAACAATTTTGGATAGAGATCTGTGGCAGTCATTTTCCAAACTGCTCTCATGACCCCTGGCCCCATGGTCCATGTTTTGTTGTCATTATCTGTGCTATTGACTGGACTGGCTTATGCAACTAACGAGGTAATGTGAAAACTAGTCTGCTGGGTCTCAGGACCTAAAGGATACTGTCGTTTTCACCTTGCTCTCTCAGATCACTTTCTCTGGGGAAAACCAGCCCCATGTCACAAGTGATGAATTCCATCATTCCACGGGAGGGATCTCTGTGGTCAGAGACTGAGTTCTCCTGCAGATGACCTCACTAGCATTCCAGGTACGTGAATGAGCCACCTAGGAAGTGGATCCCTTTGTTCCAGTGAAGAACTGTAATGATTTGACAACCTTACGAGACTGATATCAAGCCAGTCAGGTAAGCAATTTCCAGATTTCCAGCTAGACACTGTAAGAGAACAAATGTGTATTGTTTTAAGTTACCGAGAAAGTTATTTGAGATGCAGCAACAGATAAGAAATACAAGATCCAAACTAGAAGGCACAAGTTTTATTCTGTGGTGAACATCACGATGCAATGTGATGCATTTTCATAAACCAACTTCATTGGTATATAATTTGCATACAGCAAAATGCGCACATTTTGCGTGCATAGTTAGATGAGGTCTGATGAATGTATACAATTGTTTAACTGCCATTATGATTTAGGTAAACAACATTTCCAACACCCAATAAAATTGCCTTGTGCACATTCCCAGTCAATTTCTACTCCATCCTGAGCTCCAGGTTGATATGTGTTCTCTCTCTAGACAATAGATTTTATTTTTTTAGTTTTTCATATAAATGTCATTGTATGCAGCATGCGGTCTTTTGTTTCTGGTGCCATTTGTTCAAAACAATGCTTTTGAGATTCATACATGTTGTTGGATCTATTAGCATCTCATTTCTTTCACTGTCAGATGTTATGTCATTATTTGAGTCTAACTTTATACAATCTTAATGGGCATGTGTTATTTTCAGGTTTTAGCTAAAAGAAGTAAAGCAGCTATACATTTTCATGTAGAAATTTTGTGAAGCCATATATTTGTACTAATCTTGTGTAAAAACTTAGAATTTCCCCATTTTATGGCTAGTGTATGTTTAAAAGGAAATGCCGTTCTAATACCCAAAGCGGTATCATTTGCATTCCTGGGTGAGAGTTTTAGTTCCCATCTTCACCAACACATGCATTGTGTTAAATTTTGCTTAAGCTTACTTATCTCAATTGGTATGTAATGGTATCTCAATGTAGCTTTAATTCGTGTTTCCTGGATGATTAATGAAGTTGAACATCTTCTGATGTACTCAGAGGCCATTATTTTGCTTTTGCTTAACATATCTTCAATTATTTTCCATTTTTACTGAAATGTTTGTATGCTTCTTGTATAATTGTAAGAGTTCTTTATATTTCTGAGTACAAGTCCTTTGTTAAATATATGCATTGTGAATAAATTCTTAGTCTGAATTGTCAATGCATTTTCTCTAATGATTTCTTTTGATAGGGTTAAAGATTTTCATTCTGATGACATCTAATTAAACCTTGGTTAGTTTATGAATACCACATTCTGTATCCCATCTAATAAACATTTGTCTGCTCCCACATTGCAGGAATACTGTCCTATGATTTCTTCCAAAAGATTTGCAAGTTTTTATTTCACACATACATTACAGAAACTAATAAGTCCTAACAGATAGAAATTACAAGCACACAAAAAAAGACTCATGTGTCAGCTGGGTACCCTGGGGGAAGTCATTTAATATTCTGAAAGTGAGACATTTCATCATCTTTGTAACTGAGATAACAACATTATCCACACCTGCTTTGAAGAGTTTTGGGGAAATTCAACATTTGACAAAACAAGTAAGTTTTAGCAATTTATATAAGCTATAAATAGATATGATGATATGTACTACTGGTAGCCAGAATATGATGTTAACTAATTGCAAAAAAGCCCACAGTCCTCACCTATGGCCACTTCTCGTTTTTTGGCTCCATTTCCATATAGGCTTCACATCCTTTAGAATTTGATTCCTAATTAACCAGGTAGAGGTATGAGATAAAGAGCTTCTGGGCCACAAACATGTGAAAACAGCCATAAGAAAATCAGCCGTCATTTCTTGAGTATGGCATGTCTATAAGACTCCTAGAGAATGATATATCTTAATGTTTTCTTTAAGTATGCTCTAGAAGCAAATGAACCAGCCTGTGTGAGGTTAATTCAAATTATAGGAAAAGTAAAGCTTAATCTTCCCCAAATCTGATACTCCTCTTTGTCAAATAGTTTTTCAGATATTCTAGGCTATACTCATGGGTCACAATCTGTTTATAAACTACATAAACTAAGGTTGTTAGTGAGTTACTTTTAGATTTCAAAGGATCTTTTGTCTATTCATATATTGAACAGAAAAAAGGGGAAGTTTCACTTGGATTACCATGGGGTGATTGAGTCTCTCCTGACAATACTCTAGAATTAATAGAAAAATGTCAAAGCTACAGTCAAAATGCTTCTTGTATATTCCACACTCCTTTAATAAAGCATATCTCTGTTATCAGCCCAATAGAACAGAGGCTTTCTTTCATCAGACTTCCATGGAAATGTATCTTAAGTAACCATAACTCTACTTTTCTGGCCAGCTCCCTAATTACTGAAACCCACTTAGCTCTCCATTCCTTTTTTTTTTTTTTTTTAATGTTCCACTCCATTAGGAAAGGAGATCATATTTTCCGGACCAATGAAATTAAACTCACCCATATTTTCCCAGTCATCATAATTTTTGCAAAGAGCTCATCTAATCAATTTTTGGCAAGAGAATGACAATACTGTACCAGCTAGTGCCATTACGATGAAATAGGCATGCTGTTGGATTACGGATACTTAAATTAGGTAGACTAAAATTTAGTTTGGCTTTTATTGTCCTCATTCTTCTAACCCTTAAATACATGTTTTGCAAGGCTGGTCATTTAATGCCCATCAATATTTCTTTCGGAGAAGAAAGGAAATCTCATTTTCTAGAGTTTTTCAAACAGAAATGTTACATGGAAACAGAATGTGTAAGCTCATGTCAGGTTGTCAAAGAAGACGAGGAATGCTTTCCACAGACCCTGGCATATAATCTGCCAAAGCAGCTAACACACTAGAAATCTACCTTATGGTATCTCTCTGCTACTGACATAATCACGACATACTCATTCCCAGGATAATTTCTCTAACTTCCAATTTCTTTGGGTAAATAGTACCATCATGCAAAAGGCATCCACTAAGTATTGCAGGATCTACAGAAATGCACGAGACTCAATATCTACCTGTGAGGAGTTCCATGTCAGTTAGAAAGGCGATTTTATGTATAAGTCAATCCTGGAGTCATATGAAATTGCAACAAATCCAAAGAGTAATGACTGGAAATAACATTCTTGACCAGTATTCAGACTCACATGGTCTAATAAGACAGTCATCCATAAAAAGAAGACAGTTAAGGCAATAAACCCAGGAAAACCTATACAAACAATCACAATATAAGGATATGGGACACAAGTGTTGTGATCTAATTCTGGTTCTGTGATGCAGGGGATGAGCATTTGGGTTTCCATATCATTTACCTGTAAGATGCATATGGACGCTATGATGGGTGATACAAGATATGTGATACAGAGGCTAATCCAAACAAAGAAGCCAGGTTACACATCAAAGGAGTTACCTATCTCAAGAAAGTAGGAAGCAAGAAAGAAACACAAGAAATCAGAAAACTTTCATTTGTTCTTTTTTGGTCATTCAGGATGAGAAAACATTTTTTGAAGCTGTGATTTGAAGTTGAGGCCTCAGTGTTAGGAATTACTTGAGAAGGTAAGCACACCTTCTCTCTTAGGATCTTGGCCAATCTGAAGAGTGGGAGCTGAAGAATTCAGGGAGATGAAACTGCAGAGCAGTTAGAAGTCAGGTCAGGTTGTCTGATGGAACAGCAAAAGCATGTGTTATATTGTACAAGTCTGAGAAACTAATACGAGTTTTAAAACTAAGGATTTGGGCGCCTTCTTGTGGTTTAGAGGATATATACACTGGGCATAGTCCATATACATCCCAAGGACTGAGGTTTGAGACTCAGAGTTGGAGATTTGGAATGGGAGAAAACCAAGATGAACAACTAAATAAATAAATGATTCTTTCTCCCCTTCGTGCCTGCCTATCTGCCTACTCACCTTCATTACTGCCTGCACCTTTCTTTCCTTAAACAATAAATTACAAACACCTGAAGATTTGAAAGATTATATTTATGTCTTATTATTATCATTCTGGCCAAAGTATACATAAAAAACTGAAAGAATGAGGAGAGCTTGTCAATTGACAAGAGACAGTGCAAAAAAGAGTTATCGGAGCAGGGCATGGATATTAGCAACAAATACAGGGAAAAATGAAGGACAAAAATGCAATGTAGGAGTTGATTTGGTTGCAATGGGTTTGAGTTATAACAAATTATCAAGAAGTCTTTCTTAGTCTCTGATTTGTGATATGTATTCATTGATTTCATTAATTAATAGCTAATTTGCAAAGTTCGGAAGAGTAGAAACAAAGCACACATTAACCTAGATTCCACTAAATAACCACCATGAAACATATGAGTCATAAATAGGTTGTTTTCTATAGCCGAGGTCTTATTAAGTATAATTTTATGTCTTGGGTTTTGACTTTCATTATGAGACTTCTTAAGTATCATAAAGAATAGTGCAAAAAAATCACAATTGTGTTGGCTTATATTATTTTATGGTAATATAATATATGGCTAGTCACTTAGGCATTTTGGTTATTTCCAAAGTTTTCCATTTATAAATAACACTACTGTAAACATCCTGACTTCCAAACTTCATAAACATCTCTGACTATTACTTCTGTATTAAATCACAGAGAAGAAATTACTGCACTAAAGACATTTATTTTATTATCATACTACTGCTTTGCAAAGTAATTATAGATGTTTGGTTGCAAGTCACAATTCTACCAGCAGCAAATGCAAGTGTGCTTTTCACAATATGGACAGCGACAGAGCTTTTGATTTCTTAAATATTGTTTGTCAACTCAGAGGTAGGAAGTATCCCAACAGTTCAGGGTACCAGATTCCAGGGGGAAAGTCTGTGAGACTATCTTGCATTATGTATCTGTTCCTGTCCCATTTACCTATGCACAGAAGATAGTATAGTGCAGACATTAGTGTGATATCCTCTCCCAAGGGTGGGATATGCCTTCTGAAAAGAGGAAAATTGTATGATCCAAACTTAAAACCCTAAAATCTTCTAAAGTGTTTAGCAAATAGGTACACATTATGTCTTTATAGACTCCAAGATGGAGGAAACTTATTTTTTTAAAAAAAAACCTGATTTCTGTTGTCATTATCAACTGTATGGGATTTAAACAAAATAAAATTTTCAAACATAGCATTTCATGACTAGCAAGTTTTTTTGTTTTCTTTTTTGTTTATTAAAGGTTTTCTGTTCACTACCTAGAAGGCTTTTAAAGTCTTTATTTTTCTATAGTCATCATCAAAATACTCTATTGATTCAACTCCCGTTTTATTTACATTTACAAAAGAATCTCTATTGTTTTTATGTAGCATAATCCAAGTCATTTTAATTAAAAGATCAACAGTTGTTTTATATATAACCAGACAAATGGAAATATTTAGACAAGAGGGGGTTAGGAGATTATTCATAGTAGGCTGTGAAGGTATCATCTTTCAAAGTAGTCTTATTAAATTTTTTTTCTCCCATGTCCTACATCCTTTTCCCCCATTAATTTACTCCTGTCTCTACTGAACTCTGCTAAATTCCTATGGAGAGCCCTCCCTAGGTCCCAAGTCGGTCTTAAAACTGGGTTGACCTGCCTGTATTCATCTCCCATAACTCCTATAACAAACTATCACGGACCTAAGAGTGTAAGAGCGTAAACATGTTTATTATCTTACAGTCCTAGAGGCTGGAGGTTCAAAGTAGATGTTGGAGGACTAAAATCTGGTTGTTGGCAGCATTACGCTCCTTCTGGAGGCTCCTGGGGACAATCCGTTCTTTGACTTTTCCAGTTTCTAGAGGCTTTCCCTGGATCCAGGCTTTCATCATCCTTCAGCCTCTGCTGGCACTAACTCCCTGTCTTCACCTAAAAGATCCTTGTAATTACATTGAAAACAATCCATAAAAGTACAGGGTAACCTCCCATCTCAAGACCATCAATCCTGTCTGCAATGTTCCAGCAGTTTGGATGCGGACATCTTTAGTGGACATTAGCCTGTCCTCCACTGTGCTCCTGTGTTGAGCAGGGGATGCCCACAAAGAGCACGCCTTGGACACTGAAACCCATCTAGCTCCATGCAGACCCCGTTCCTGCGGTTAACCTGCTGTAGACCACATACTCTCCTTCATTTCCATTGTTCTGTGATGATTACTTGATTTTATTTTCACTTGGATCACTTGCTCATCCCCTCCCATTGAATTTTGCACTGTATCTCAGGTCTGATTTGAACTTAAAGTCTTTCCCCAAAGTAATCTGATACAAAGTGTTGAATTCATCCCAGACATTGGCTGGAGTGACCGAGATAAACTCTGAGCTCCACTGACTTTCCGAGTCTCGGGTTTTGTGTACCGATGGTGACTGGTGTGCTCCTGCTCCCAACACACTGGTCTTCCTGTAAGTGTCCACACTGGGATTCTTGCTTTGACTTCATCTTTTCACTCCTGCTTGCCCTTTGGCATCTCATCCTTTGGAGTCCTGAAACCATCGTCCTTGTCCATCTCTTGTGACATGATGAAACTCTGCTGTCCCTCTATGGTTATCACTGGGGGTCTGGCAAAATTGGAAAAAGTCAGGGGAACATAAATTTATCCATGGCCTAACTTGGAATATAAGCTTTTCTTGACAATCTGTGTTTCCCATCCAATAAACTAGACTCCCAAGATCCTTACTCTTTAATCCAACAGAGGTTTAGCACAGCCCTGTTCTAGGGCACTTTGAGAAGCTCCCATACTTTATAATTTGCTGTTACTTTCTCAAATTATACTCTTACAACTTTTTGCTTGGTTAAGGTAAGCATGATTTCTTTCCATTCAAGCTGAAAAAAATGGTCTCAGAAAAACTAAGTGATCAGATCAAAGTAGCCCAGCTAATAAGAACAGTAGGAAAAATGAACAATCATTTCAATGTACTCTCCTAATGAAAATTAAGTGCTGGTTAAAATATAATTATTTCTGCTTGCATTAAATGCAATGCATACATGATTAGTCATAGGAGGATGGGGCTGTCAAGTCAGAATTCATCTACTTTCAACTATGGAGACAATCCAAAAACACGCTTTGTGCATTGTTGTCACCATATTTATAAGAACGCTATGCAGCTTTTTTTCTAAACACAAATATTGTTGAGTTTGCATTGAATGCACATTTTTATAAAGTGCGATGAAAATCAAATAGTGCTGACATCCAACTTCAAGAGGATGATATTTCAAAACAATACCTATTTCTGATCAATGATGACAGAATACATCTTTATTTTTTCTCCACCTCATTTTGGGACTCTTCTCCTTTGTCAGCTATTTCAGTAGCTATTCTAGAAATTCATATCTATGTGTCAATGCTATTGATCTGGTGTTCTAGTTCCCAGAATCTGTTGTTTATGTAGAAATGTGAGAAGTCACACACTTAAAGTCAGGGGACTGCTTCCCAGGACTCTTTCTAGTACCATGCCGATGGACATAGGGAAGTGAATCATTCATATTTTATGACTTCAGCTGAGTACAACCATACTGGTAGACCTACCCAGATGACACAGTACTAGTCTATGTGGGGTTGAGATTAGGTGGATTGTCTTAATATTTTGCCACCATTATGGACAAGAAGCATTTACTTTAGATGCCTCTGGTTTCTCTTAATGCGAGGTGGTCTTGCCCACCAGGCTGCCTCTGTTGACAAATTTCTAAAGTTTATTATTCTGTCATCTCAGCAGTCATCATGTTTCTTTAGCTTTGGGTTGAAAATGAGCTAGATAGTGTCATGTATCTTTCAAATGTAACTTCATGTTCATTTAGTGTTGGGATCAGCATGCTGTATTTTCAAGATTGCCATAAGCAAAGGAGTTTCAGGTATGACCTTATCCCTAACCTTCCCAGTAGGTCCTCCTATTAGCTTCTGCATAACAGATTCAGATATCTTAATCTTTCAAATAAGGAACATGATAGTGATCCCCTATTTTAACAAGGGTATTTTATACACATCAAAATGTTGTATGGGCTAGAAGGTCTTACAAATGTGAAAGAGTGGTACTTTAAAGAAAAGAACAGATAATTAGGAAACAGAAAATATGGATTTTCTCTTTTGTCATTTGAGCTGTGCTCTTGGTCAAGTCTCTCTGGTTTATTCTCCTTGTCTATGGAAAAACAGGGAGCATGTAATAATCCCCATAGTGGCTTTCAGTTCAAATACTCTAGTGTTCTAGTTTGTATGTTATTAGTTTTTTTATTAATGCAATTTACGCATTATCTATTAATACTTCTAACATTTCCTTCAAATGCCTATTTTCCAATTATTTCACACCTTCAACGCACATGTCTTATCTATTTTCCTTGAACACATGAAGAATGACTCTTTATAAACATCTGTCAAGTTTTTTTCTTCAATCTATTCAATCCATTTTCATTATTTTTCTTTTTTAGATGCATAACCCTTTCAAATTAAATACCATTAGTCCATTTAATTTAGGAGTCACCTACTTTATTCTCGGTGATAAGCTACACAAAAGGAGGTAGAGAACATGAAATTTCAAAGGGAGAGTAAATAGCACATTAATGAAATTCACAAATTATACTAAATTGGAAAATGTAGCAAGCAGCAGAGTGAATAGAGACGTAATGGACTTTGAGGGGTTAGAAACCCAGGCAGATAACAGAAAAATTGGAGTTGGTTAAAAACAAATTCTCTAACAAACAAAAACCCTAAGAATACTTACTAAAGGGGAGGATGGGTGAAAGAGTGGGATAGGAAAAATACATTAATAAACTATAAATATAATTCCAAGGGTCTGGAGGAAGAATTGAAAGACATTATAATCTATAATCTACAATGCATGCAGAGCATTTACTTACTGGAATATTAACATCCAGTGAAAGGCCACTCCATGCTAAGAGCACAGCCACTCTAGCTCTGGGAGCAAGTGTTAAGTAGGATTTGACCCTCTCTTTTTAAATAGCTCACCATCTAGAGGACTGGTGGGCAGTTGGACCCTGTTGCACAGAGTAATGAGGGCAGAAATAGTGTGACATGAAGTGGAAATACAGGCACAGGTGTAGTGCTTGGTAATCACTTCACTTTTGAAACCTGAGTTGAAGCTCGCCAGATGGACAAATTGCAGAAGAAGGTGGAAAAGAGTTCAGATGGAGCCAACACCTAAAGCAGGGGTGAATACAACCCACCCAGCCCTCACTCACACTTGTCCCCACCCCATCCTCTTTATAACTCTACTCTAATAACAGATCCACTAAAATATATCATGGTTTCTGAATAAGCAATGTCCATCTCTCCTCCATGACTGGTCAATCAACCTGTGAGTGCCTCCAGTTTCCACTTATCTGGAAAGATTCATTTTTTATTTGTTATGTCCCTCATATAAATTCCAAAAAGAAGATCTACCTGTCATCTCCACTATCACAGCCAACATCAGTCTTCCTTGAATTGCTCTCCCTTTTCCCCATCTTATCTGACATTTCCTTACGCTGAAGTACCTCCATATAATATGGAAACTAAGTATTTCTTTTCCTTCATTTCCTACAAGAATGTGAGTTTTTGAAGCACTGAACCTGGGATTTATTTAATATTCTCACTGAGGTATGTAGCCTCATGTATAACTCATGGCCCACCCTCAATCAATATTTGTTGAATACGTGAATAAAGAAAAAGGCATATTACTCTCAGCAGGAACTAGAGGTGAAATCAAGAGTCACTGGGTGTGTTCCTACACAATGGGCTGTGTATATGTGTGTGTGTGTGATGGACACATGAACATGGTAAAATGAGATCCTAATCTGCAATCATTGTGTGATTTTAAATAATTCACTTTACCTCCCTGATCAACAATAACATGAGGGTTTAGTTAAAGACGAAATGAGTTACTGCACTTTGCAATGTCTAGTACAATTCCTGATATGTAACAAGTGGTTGTAAATGTGATTTATTTCCGTCTTTTAGTTTGGACTCGAACACTGCTGGACTTGTGAAGTGCCGTTTTTAGGTGATTTAGACTCCTAAGGTTGTTACTCTTGAGTTAATCCAACAAGGTTTGGTATAGCCTTGTCGTTGAGCACTTAGAGAAACTCTCATCTTTTATAAATTTCTCTTACATCTCTGTTTATAGCAACATGTAGGGACAGTCTTTAAGTTGTTGAGGAAGCAGGACAAGAGCATGAGACAGGATGAGAGCAAGTTGAAAACTCCAAGGACTAACAAATTCTCAGATGTGCAGGGTGTGACAACTATTGTTTAGGAAATAATATCATTCATATTTCCAGTGATCATATCATGTTTCGTTCACTCTCATAATTTCCATTTGAAAATGTGACAATGTCTTCTCTGCTCTAAGTGGAACTGAAGGAAGGATTATTTGTATCTACCCATAGACACAGCTCGTCACATGCTGTTCTGCTGGACGCATGGATTAAGGCAGCTAGATCTAAGAGTTCCCCAAAAGAGACATTTCAAGAACAAAAATCCAGGTCACCTGCTCTGCCTTCCCTTGTAGGGACAGTCATTTGTTAGACTGTAGCATGCAGAGTTGAAATTGGAATCCGTTTTTATTTAATTACCAGTAACATAACAAGTCAACATCTAGTAGTTCCTGTTGTATCCTCAAATAAATTTAATTCTGAAGTTATAAAAGCCTACTTTAGAATGTGATTTAAGGAATAAAAACAATACATTTATGGCTTCCTTCATTGTACTCTGATTTATTAGAAAAGGCATTCACTACTCATTGCTGAGTGATAAATGCCGAATAAACTGAATTAGGGTTATTATTAAAGCTTCATTAAGTCAAGCAATTTCAATCACTCATTTATACTCTCTTTAAATTTATCATGCTAATTAAATGTAAGGATTGTTAATATTTGAAAAAATATTGGGCTATGGAGACCTTGTTGAAGCCCCTTTTTATAAGTCTTCCTTGTCTCCTTCAAACTCTACAGACTGGATAAGTACCTCTGCTTTATATCCCATGTCCCCCATCCAGGGGACCTAAAAGTCACTAGGAGGCAGTGTTAGTACCACCTTATGGAAAATACAAAAAATATGAGTGGATTTCTGTTTCTCAACCGCCATGAGGGAGTAAGAAGTTCTCAAATTACAATCTTAAACACACACATACGCACAAACACATAAAAAAGACCAAAAAAGACCGAAAAAAAAAGAAAGAAAGCAATTCAGATAATATAAAATAGGCACACAAGACTGATTCCTTAAAAAATGAAACCCAGAAAATTACAAGCCAATTCAAGAGTTCTGCACCAGAAAGTAAACTAGAGATTTGGGCATGGGAAGAAAAATTAAACAAACTCTACCAACTCACTGAGTAGAGGAGACAGAGGTGAAAGTTTGAGGAGACCAGGCTACTTCTTAAGTCATTGGATAGACATGACTGCGTGCATCTGCAGAGGAACCTGTTAAAGGTGGACAAGCACGAATTCTAGGAACTATTACCAGAGAGCTGTCACTGAGTGTTTGACTTTGCAGCCTTCATAAAACACTCTAGAAGATGCTATAATATGAATGATTCCTATTGTGTACACAACACTGGAAGTGGTTGGAATTGCTTCCTGATGGAGTGAAAAATAATTTGCTGAATAGATAAGATTTTCAAAGAGACCCAGAATGACTGCATATATGTGGCTCCAGAATAGTAGTGAATCTTGAACTTCCCTGAAATAACTTAAAAAGATCAAATAAACCTACAATTCAGCCTCCTTTGGGCAATGGCCCAACACACGTTAGAGGAATGCAACTAAATCCTTCACAGTGTAAAATGAGCAATACCTGCATCTAATTAAAAGTTACTAGGCAGTGAAAGAACTGGGGAAATTTGACCCAGAAAACACAGGGGATTGGATTTGTAGTAAACAATTAGAATACTCAAGTGTGTCACATACTCAAGTGTGTCAGAGAAAACCAAGAAGATGGATGGCATATATAAAAAAATCCAACTGTTACTTCAAGAGATGAAAAATAATATTTTCACATTAGTGGATACTACTGTTAGTTATCACTGAACACTTTTTAGTTCACCCAGTGAGGTATTAAAAGGTAAGTTCTGAATCAGATGTCTGGGCTTGAGTACTGATGCCACTATTCAATAACTGTGTTCTTGAACAAGAAGCTAGCATCTTGTTTTCAAACCTTTCACAAATCAATTATAAATAAAGCAGTGTTCATTTCATAAGTTTGCTGTGATGTTTAAATAAGAAATTACTTGTAAAATGCTTTCAAAGTGATTACCTGGCTAAATAAGCACCAGTTTTTGGACTGGAGTTACAGGAGAGGATGCGATCTTTAGAAAGCAAAACGCTTCTTCCAAGGAAGCAAACGTAGAAGAGCTAGAGGACTGTCTAGAACCTGGTCTGCCTGACCTCACCTTCAATGCTCAGACAACCAGAGAACAATCTTCTCATGCCATCTTTCAACATCTCTCTGGTCTTGGGTTCTTCTCTTGCATCTTGCCAGTTACTCCCACAATTGCCTTCTGCCTAATAGTTTCACTTCTCTAATTTGTTTTCAAACATTTGATGAAAGACTGTGCAAAACTTGATGTTGAGGACAAATTTTTTCTGACTATAGGGTTTGCATTTTATAGGATGCTATATTATTCTCTGCACCAGACATTTGTCCGGATCAGTTCAGATCAGATGTTGGTCAGTGAAACACTGGTGAAAATGATAGGCTTGTCTGTCAGAAGATCTATAATGTTAAGGCATAACCATACAATTTAAGACTCAATTATTTTAATGAACTAGAATAAGGAAAGTATTAGCAATACTCAGAAAGGTGCTCTTACTTGTGATTTCAAAAATGGAAGAGAATGCTTCCTCTTAATTGTCAAGACCTGAAGAAGAGAAGGTGAGACCACTAACTAGGCTTCCAAAAGCCAACTTCTTACTTGGTAAAGTCATGGTCAAATGGACTTTTCTCATCAATTCTTCTTCCCTAAGAAAGGAAGAGTCACTTTAGCTGAGAGAGGGAGTGACTTGTAAAGCAAGCTTGTATCACAATAAAGTCAAGCCCTGTAGTCCCTTTTGGTCAAGTTTTCTCAATTCTCTCTGGACGTACAATCCTCTCAGTATTTAGTCCAAATAGAAGAATACTGCAATTGACTTTCGGTTAGAGGAGTCAAATTAACTATATAAGGATCAGAGAGAAGCATTTATTTCATGATCTTTGAAAAAAAATGGTAAGCACACATCATTAGTTCTTTCATCCTCAAAGCTCTAATCCAACTCCTCTTTGGAGTCTCTAAACTTTCTACTTGAACCAAGAAAAGTGAATAGAAAACATAGATCTCTCTCAAAAACCCCTTAAATTGCAAGTTTTTTTATACTATCTCCATCACCTACTTTTGTGTTATATTTTTTTCTAAAGAAATGTGTCATTTTTCATACAGTTCATGATGGAGAAAATGTTCCTCTTACTCCACTCTCCAAGATCATGGCTTGTCCAAGGAATGGACGAATGTTTTCTAATTCACAGAAATTGCTACATGTATCAAAACTAAGTTGCTTTAAATTAACCAAACATTTGTTTCCAAAACCAAGAACATTTTAAGTAAGAATTAAAGTATCACATGCTATGTCATCTTTTCTTGAATCCCTCTGGTAAGTTTCTGTGAGCTTCAGAATACATTTCAGAGAACCTCTGTTGTACGCTCCACACTGCTTGAGGAAACTTCTATTTTCTGCTCTCCTCATTCAGCTGTGCCATTTCTTTTGCTCACTTTCACTATTGCTTTGCTCTCCCCCAGTTCAGTCCTTCAAATATGCTATTTTCTTTCTTGCTTCAAATCATTTACATTTCCAGCTGAGATCCTCATTTCATGGTCTTCACATGACAGACTCATTTTCGTTTTTCAGGCATCAGATTTCAGTTCCGATGGGCCCCTTGATAACACTGTAGAGAAGACCTGCTCTCTGCACATTTTCTCTGTATTACTACATGTGCTTCTTTGCACATATTACAACTTTTACTTGCTTTATATGTTTATTCTGTAGTTAATTTCCTGTTTTTCACACTAAATGAAGTTTCTTTGATAAGAAGAAGCATGTCGATAGATTTTGTCTATGCTCAGAGAGCATCTTGCCCTGAAAAATATAACAATGTCTGTGTCATAGAATCTTAAAAACTAATCCCCAGAGGGAAGACTCAGGCTTTGGAAAAAAGCAGAAACTGGCTGTAAGCCTCATTCTTTTACTGATAAGCTAATTGAGAGACTTCTTTTTATATTATTAACTTGTTTCTCCAGTTCTTTTAGGGATAAGACTAATAAGAATCTGCATCATTTTGTAGAATGGCTTGGAAAATTCTTAAATGTGATAAAACTGTTTCTGAAATGTTATTGATTGATGTGACTTCCCAAACACAACAACAACACAAAAGCAAAAACACCAGTAGAGAATGGTGCAGTCTTAGGCAAGTTCAAATAAAGTATCTCCTAACCTCAAACTATGTAGGACAATTTAGAGTAACACTGATTAATGTATTCCTTTGTATGCAAATGAGATTTGGCCCTGTGATTATCTTCTAAATCAAAAAGCATGAATTAGAAATAATATAATACATTTTTTAATATAAGAAAGAGGATGAGTCCTCAAAATCCAAAATTCCTAAAAAAAATGACACTCTAAATAAAAGAGCCTTCTTTACTTCACTCACAGAGGTTTTGGGAAAACTGGAGGTAAGATCCATACTTCTGTGAATCTCTAGCTTCAGCACCTTCAGATACATCTTAGCAATAAGACTATGTTCTTTGGGAGAAAATGCTCCACTTTGGGAAATGACTTTATTAGATTTATTGGCTTAATAGCTCATCTAGACATGGCATGGTAAAAGCTCAAAGCTGGAATGGATAAGATTGCAGTTCAAATTAATGAACTGAGAAGGAAATAGGAAGGTTGAATATTAAGTAATTTCCTGTGGAGGTTCTGGAAATCAAAACTGAGCACAGTGAAACCACTGAGCAACCAGCCAACAAGCCTTCAGCTTTGGTAATTTCATTTCTCTTAAAAAGTCACATTCCCATCAAACCCTTAAACCTCATCAAACTCCAAAACACACCCGTCAAAAAAAATGCTTTATTTTTAACTTGCAATTTCCATAGTAGAATTCTATGTAGGACATAGGAAAGGATGCAAAAATAGAAATAATAATCTATTTTTTAAGCACAGCCTGATGGCCTTTATAGAAAGGGGTCATCGTTTCAATAAATCCATCAAGAATCTTGACAACACAGGGCACATGAAATGATTTCATTTGTTTTCAGGGGATATAGAAAAGTTTCCCTTTACTTTTCAAGTTTCAAATTCAGCATTGCTTCTTAGGTAGAGATGTTAAATAAAATGTAGAAAGTCCAGTTAAATTTATACTTGAGTTAAAATTGGGTAAGTTTAACATGAAGTATGAAACAAATATTGTACAGGATATACTCATGGTAAAATACTGTCCATTGTTTAGCCAAAATTAAAAATTAGCTGGGAAAAGTATGTTTATCTATTATATGTGCCATATTTATTGATGATGCAGTGAGAATGAACTTACTACTGTGAAATGAAATTATCATGCAAAATACTTTAATCTTCATTTGATATTAGTGTTTCAATTGATTTCTCAAATTTTCTGGACTATTTTTTACATAAAAATTATCACATTTATACCAACATTTGAAAGTATAATGTTAAAAGCATTGGCACAAAAGTAGCAATGACTGTGTGTGTGTGTGTGTGTACATGTGTGTGTGAGAAAGAGAAAGAATTACAAATGCACATGTACCATATTATACACCATAAAATTAAAATCAACATAAATAAATGCATTTATCTATTTGCATATCCATATAGCTATGTATGCAAATAAGGTACTTATAGATATATACAGATATATAGATTACAATAGATTATAGATAGATAATCTCTATATATTTATTCTAACAATTTTAAAGTGGATAGAAATATGCATGATACCTGGAAATATTTAAATTTCTAATTTCAGTTACTAAGTTTAAATCTGGGTTCCCAATTAACGAGGTGGAGGGGAATATGATGCATCTGTTATTCTGTGCTTGACGGCCTCCTGCAAGTAAATCTAAAAAAGAAAGCATTTGATATATTTTTCTGATCTCCTGATTTTTGAAAAGGTCTATTAAGGCATAGGTGCCCATGTAGAAAGAAATTCAACCTTATTTAGATGACTTGCTTTTTTTACTTCTGTAAATCCTGTTTTCCACAGTCGAATGCCCCCTTTTCATTCGGTTAGTGTCACCTTCCCTACACAAGATGACTCTTACAGTCACCTGAGGTCCATCATACTCCTGAAAACACAGAGCAGCTTCACAAACTTCGCATCAAAGTGTCAGACTTGCATATTCGGGGGAGATTCCTTGGACACAGCTGCATTTATGACAATATTAAAGCCTAAAATCTCACCAGAAAATCCAAATTTCTTTGGGTGGTGGATTTCTCTATTGCTTCAATAAGAAGTTTTTTGATGTATTTAATTATTTGTTAAACCGATTATATTGGAGAGTCTAATGATATGCAATTCTGAGATTCTGCCTCCTTTTATTTATTGTTCCTTCATGTCTTGTAAGATCTTCCACAGGATATTTTATGATCCATATTTTAATATTCATAATATTTTATTTCATTCATTAATAGATTTTGAAGTCAATTTAATGGCTCAGGACAAACTCTTTTTCTTTTAATCAAATAAAATGTAAAATAAATGGTGTCCGGCCACTGTGCATCAAATATGGAAAGATTGCAGAGCTTCTGAGACCCTCTGCTCTTACAATGCAGCCAGAGATGCATGAACACCAGGCTCCAGTAACATGCAGCTGTTCCAAAATACTTTGGAAAAGTATTTTGCCGTGAGAGATTCCCATGTTCTGCCCACAGGTCAAATTCAGTCAGCTACCTATTTTGACACATTCATTGGAACAAAGTCAACCTCATCATTTTCATACAACATAAAAAGTGCAGCTTATGGATGAGCATTGGTCCTTTGGTTCACTTACTCATTTGACAAGTATACATTGAATATTCTAACAGGAACAAGATTGTTCTGGCTTAACACCCATGGTTTTATTCTCTTCTCTCTACCTGTGGCTCCTCCATTGTCTGCCCTGTGCCTGGTCCCTCTGCCCTCAGGGAATCTACAAGTCTTTGCCTTCTCACAGGCCCAACTCAACCCATGGTGGGCTGCCATTTTCACATCCGCCATCAACATGTTCCAGCCATCTTTATTTCTTAAGATGTGATCATTAATAAAATTTGGGGCAAACATTGAATTCCTGAAGAGAAATGAATATTTCTAAGTTTAATATTCATTTTTCAATATTATGCAATTTTGAGGTACGACTATCTCACCTTCAAGACTTAGTTGAATAATCAAAAGCCATCTTTAATTTTATATGATCGGATTACTGAAAAGGAGAAAAGCGTATTAAAAGGACACTTCAGAGTCCCTCGAGACTGTGTCGTTTGCCTTCCCCCGAGTCCTGGGTCTTTAACATGGGTCATTGAACTTTACCTGGCCTGCACCTTAGCCACCTTAGCACACAGAGGTGTGCTAAGAAATTATATGATTGACCTATTTTATTTCTGTCAAGTTATGTATCAGGGAGTAAATAGAGGTAAGGGAGAAAATGATGCCTCCCACAGGTGGAAGCTGCCCTTTCAAAGGTAAAGTTGGGAGAGGGAGTCAGAGATGTTTCTATGCAGTGCCATTGGCTGAGCTATCTGACAACACACACTGCCTTTGACACTTTATTTTTTTGATGCTGACCTCACAGCCAACCAGTAAAGAATCACAAGGCAAAGCAAAAGTAAGTTTCCCTTTTGTGAAGAAGACATGAAGGCCACAAGCAATGTGAGTTGTGCTCTTTGATTCAGCGCACATGACACTGGAAGTGAGCAGCGGTTAGACGGGGCATGGTCATTGTCTGGAGAGGTGAGTGTTCTCTTTAAGAAACTCCAGGCTAGGAATCCCAACAGTCACATGGAGTTCCACTGTTTAAGAATTCCAGACATGTCCTGTGAGGAAATGAAAGATGAACTCCTTTATCCAGTCCATAGCAACAAAATGTTGATTATCTCCTTTTGTCAGTTACTTTACTGGGCAATGGGAAATATAAAAATAAGCAAGGTATAAGTTCCATCCTTAAGAATGTCATAGATAAGTAAGCATGCTATTCAACTCTATGAGGCAAGGGCTTAAAGAAAGAGAACACATAGGAATATAGACAGTGTGCCAATGTAAAGTGAGTTCCAACCACACATGTCCCCTTATTCTCTAAGAGCGTATCCTGGAAGAGTGCTGCCTGCCAGAGAGGACTTCTTGGAGGCGGTAGGCTCTAAGTTGAAATCTGAGGACTGAATGAACCCAAAATAGAACAGACAGACCGTCTCTACCCAGAGAGTACAGCACATATGAGATCAAGAAGTTATTATTGTGTGACATGAAGATGAACTTTAAAGCCAACTGTGAATTTCAGACAATAATTTTGCATCAGTATGGGCTGATAATCAGGGACACTGTGGCATTGTGGCAGATACATAGAGCTAACTCTCTCTTTGTCTGCAAAGTTGTCTGCAAACCTGAAACTAGTCTAAAAGAAAGAATCACATTTAAAGGACTAAAATCAGAGATGACGTATTGCTTAGAGAACACAGAGCAGTATGTCTGATTCAAATGTGTCATTGTGAGAGAAAAGACCGAGCAAGAGACTTGGAGGTGAGAGAAATTGAGTCATCACATTCGTAAAGGATGATTGAATGATTTAAGTCTTTATCTCAGGAGACATTAAATCATTTCAAAAGTGAGAGCAACGTGATCAGACATTTTTGTTTGTATTTGCCATTCTCTGAGGAACCCTTAAGGGAATAGAATGATAGGGCTCAGGTTTCAATGATGAGCCCTCATTGAGGGATGAACCCGCCCTGTGAATGAAAGTGAGGTTGATCTCAGGTCCTGAGGACAGAGGTGCAGCCTAAAAAAGGACTTGAGCATCATTCACCTGAAGCGACATCCTTTGCAAACAAAATTACACCTGTTTTATTAGAGGGCATCCATACTTGCCACAGCTACTGGGAAACCATGAGTGATGCTCTGAGCAATATCTCCTTCAGGGTCTCGGCTCCAGTTGGGAAAGACAGTCCTCCTTTCTGTTTCAGGGGTAGGGAAACTGGGGAGATAGCTGCAAACAGGAGGGTGTCAGACCTTTGAGGTTTTATTCATCTGTTCAGCACACGTTTCTTCATTCTCTATGATTGGGAAGTCAAGATGAATAGCAGGAGCCTGACCATTGAGAATCCACGTATGGAGAAATCACAGGCATCTGGTAACGGTACCTCCTTCATAGAGAAACGAAGCAAGCCAACACAGGCTGCCTTTCCTACTGACAAAAGGGAGGACGCAGAGAGGTGTCACAGACCTAATACTGAGGGATCAACTGAGAGTCCCCGAAGGTGAAGGAAGGGCTTTCAAGGAAAGATGGTGGCATTGACTGGGACAGGAACACTTGGGAAGTGGCCTGCTTGAGTCAACTCTGGAATTCCAGTGTAAGAACAGGCAAGGGGCACCACCTTGGCTCTGGAAAAGGAAAAATCAGCTGTGGATTCAGGATCATGGACCATTGTCAGAACCAAGACACTGAGGAGATCAGAGGATGTGGGTGGGAGGAGGCAGCAGGAATATGGAAAACAGCAGCTGCCTTGAGTACAGATAACCAGGCCACTGAGAAGAAAGCACATTCCCCTGGTGTCTAGAGAAGCAACAGAGGTCAGAAGGAGGGATGCACACTGCAATGCTGAGATGCAACCGGGGCGGAGAGGTGCCTCCCTACCAGCCAGCCGCTGAAGCTCAGAGAAGAATGCATGCATACTCATGAAGAAAGTTTGCTCACCCATCTGGTTTGTTGGTCTAATTTGCAGTAAATGTGATCCAGGAGGTCAGATGATGGTTTTAGTCTTCACTTGTTTGCTCACTAAATATATGAGGAATGGCTGACTGGTTATTTTCATCTGTAGAATGTGGTTGGTAACACCCGACTCTCAAAGACATTGAATGAGATACTTTTGGAAGTGTCTGACTCAAAATAGTATGTCAGCTTCTCTTGTTACACCACAAGGATCATGTCTCATGGATGCTTAAATCATTCTCAAGAGCAGTAGTCAGTTTATAGAGATGGCCTTTTATTTTTCTAATTTCATAGAGACATAAATGATATACAATGTATCCATTTAACATGCACAGCATAGTGATTTGAAACACATATGTATGGAAAAGGAATCAGAGAGTGGATTTAAAATGTGAACTTACTGAATAAATGAATAAATGAATCGAAGAATGATCTGAAAAGGGTTGACATCAGCTCAAGCAGACCTTGGCTTTCCCCACTTGGAAGTTCTGTTCTTGACATTCCAACTGAGTTTTTGAGCTCCTCAGATGCTCACTCCTTCCACACTGTCACTTCATTAGCACCATGTCTGTGTGTGAGGAAATCTGGCAAGTTACTCCTCTAGGCAAAGACTTTGTACTTTTTGTCCTTTGATTGCCATTAATGAGATTAATTGTTTATCTACCTCCCCATTAGGCTCTGAAGAGACCCACACAAGCACATCTCCAGGAATACCAGTATTTCCTATTAGTGTGTTGTCTTACTGGGGGAGCGATCTTATTAACACTGCTTCATTAATGCTTGTGCATGTGGTTCAATTAAGATTTACAAATTAGGTTTAATTAAGGTTTGTACGCAGTGAGGTAGACTCCTGGCTGCGTTCACACTGCTGATCCCTCTTCTTAGTCTTCTTTCTTTCTTTTTTTTTTTTTAACTTGCATAGTCTCATCTTTTATTAGAAAAATCAAGTGGGCCCTAGAGCTGGGAATGAAGTGCTTTCTCTGGGCATTTGCTTCAATCTAATGTATCCATTTTCAGCACCACTCTCATTACCAAGGAAAGATGGTTTTACTCTTATGTGGGATATAAAGAAACAAAACAAACAGATGAAACACAACAAGCTGGCAGGTTGTGATAGGGTGGCTACCAGGTTGGGGCGGGCGAACGGGGCGATGCAGGAAGAAGTGAGGTGCTGATGAAGGGCCCTGTGTCTCTGGTGGTGGGCAAGGCATCAGGTACACACAGGATGAGGTGCAGATTCAGTATCTTCAAGATCATAGAGCATCATAAGCAAAATAAACAATAAAATACTAACAAAAAGAAAAGGGCAGGAGCTTTGGGCTCCAACGACTCACACTAGCCCTGGGACTTCAGGAAAGTTACTCCTCTATGACACTCAGATTCTTCCTTGATATACTATGACAGAGAGAAGGTGAAAGAATTTTGGTAAAGTATCCAACATAGGAGTTTAATAAGTGTCAACTATCATTGACAAATCATGCAGAATTAGATATATAAATAGAGGAATGGATAAAATTCAAACTGGGCCTGTATTCGGATATCCAGTCACCTACATGATGGAGATTGTGATGCTTTCTGTGCCAACCTGTCCCCTGTACCTATCGTATCTCTTTCTCTCTCCCACTCTCTCTCTCTCATTCTGTTTCTCAGTTCTATTCAAACTCAGCAAGTATAAACTCTATCAGACACTGAGCAGAGACAGCAATCAAAGGAGAAAATATCACAGATCCCTGTGCAGAAGGAGGACAAAGTCAAGAATGGGAACACGTGAGTGCAATCCATGAGAAAGCTCCACACAAATTTCAGGGTTGGAGGATAAGCAGGAGTCATGCCTCCACCTTCAGATAAATTGGACCTGGATTCACTTGCTCCTTCTCTTTGAATGCTGAAGACAGTGGCTTCCTGGCTGTGTGCCTCACTCGACTAGATGTCTAGTACTAAAGTAAATGATCCATCGTGGCAGTTCCAGGACCATGCTGCCTGTCTGGCACTGAGATTAACCTGAGACACCTCTCTCATACATCATGCTCCTGTCCTCCAATGGGAATCTATGGTACAGAGCACAGTGATGGGGAAAGGTGACCTCACAGGGCACCCTCAGACAGTATCTAACTTTGATGACAGTGCTCTCAGAGTGACAAAGCTACCCCAACATTTCCAGACCATCTGGAGACAGAGTCAGAGGCAAGGACACTTAGAATATGGAAACCAGTGGCCATTTGTCTTCGCACACTTGACCACACAGTATCATTTGTGATCATTGGACTGTTACTGGAGAGATGACAAAATAATAATAATCCCATCATCGTTAAGTTTAATTACATCTCCTCCCCTCAGTGCTCACTTAAATTTACTAACTCGAACTCTTCAAAACCAGATGCTAAAGTGGTGTCATTAACTCCTTTTAAGACAACTGTTCAAGGAAATCATATGCATTCACTGTGATAAGAAAAGGTAAAAGCAACATTACCCATGTTCATCTGATTCCATAGGCTTCCTACAAGTCTCCACTTGCAAAATTTCCAACACAATGTAAGGTAATGATTCCAAGCACCAGGCAAGGATATGAAGATACTAATTATTGAAAGTCAACTGCAGCATTAATGATACATGTCTCTAGAAATCCTGCCTCCTTGTGCAAATAGCTAACATAGGAGGAAATTCCGTAAAGAGGTGATTCTCATCTTTGTTTAAATAAATGAGGCTGGCATTTGGATTGTTTTTTGAGCTACACTATAGACTTAACTAGTCATGAGATGGTGGCAAAGCAAAGAGGTATCGAGAGTAAGTTTGATGAAAGGTTACGTAGAACAACACTGAGAATGAAACTTTTTGGATGAAAATGATTTTCACATGGTTTTGCCTAAATCAAAACTGAATAGACTAGAAGACTAGAGACGTAATCTTCGACAGATTCCCTTTTCTGAATCTTCACATCCCCATCAAGAAACAAACTGTGGAGACATCTCTGTCTGTCCTGTGTTCCCCCAAGATTTATCAACAAACTCCAGAGGGAGGGTCGATATAACATTATAAAGGGTGGGAAATGCTTGGTAAACTGTATATGGCTATATAAACATAGGGATTTATTATGACATTGATTATCATTTGTGACACCATGGACAAATGTGCCAATTAGACTCATAAAATGGAGATGCGAATTCTTCACTCTGGGCTTCCACAAGAGGCGTATTCTTCTCCTAAAATGAGCGATTATTGTAAGTACAAAATATTCCTTTTTATTAGGACTGCAATAACTGTCCTATGAAATATTAATAACAATAATAAAATGTAAGCCACTTCTACATTATTTTCAGGGAGAAAGGGACACAAGAGCTAAAATGTTGAGTGAGCGAAAGTTGTTCCTTTTCATGATATCTGTAAAAAAGCAATGGATGTTCTATTAAATCTACGTCTCACTGCAAAAACCCTAGTTTGCATTTACCCTAATAATAATTCATATTTTCATCCCTCTCCTAGTTGACATCTTTGTAACCTCAGTGAGTGCATTTATAAAAGTAACCGTGAGGACCCTGGAATTGATTTCTCTCTTCTCCAACAGACACATCTTTCTGAAATTGCCTTAGGCCTGTCCAGTGGTATTTATCACTATGTCTGGCCGGAATCCTTTGATAAATGCTGATTACATATGACAAGTTTCACGTTGGGAATCCTAGTTTGGAGTGCATGTCAAGTTGAAGCTGATACCAAAAAAGAACTACGACAATTCCATTTTTTTTTGCACCATTTGGCAAAAACTCTACTTGGACAGCAGAGGAAAGTTTGACTGAGAAAGCATGTCTGCCTTGATTTTCTCTGACCACTCTTGAGAGACATCATACATTTCAGTCTGTCTTGGATGAGGGTCTAACTTGGACCACACTATGTTGGAGAGGCCATGTAGGACACAGGAAGACTCATTCTGACCCAATAATTTCTAATTAGTTCACTGAGTGTAGTTTCCTGTTGCTGATTCAATAAATGACTACAAACTTAGTGCCTAAAGCAACACAAATGTGCTGTCTTGCAGTTCTTGTGGATAATTCTGAAATGGGTCTCACTGGGCTAAAATCAACCATTAGTGGAGCTGTGTTTCTTTTGCAGTCTCTAGAGGAGACACTCCCCTTATTTTTCCATTTCTGGAAGCTGTCCTCATTCTCTGGCTCATAGCCCCTATCTCCTCCAAAGTCAGCAGTTCAGTATCTTTAGCTCTCTCTCTGCCTCTCCTGTATCCCTCATGCACTCCTAAGGGACCTGTGATGAACCTGGACCCACAGAGGGAATCAGTCATACTATTAACACCATCAATAATTAAATTGTCTTGCTAAAACAGCAATCCATTTCTTATCGCCTCCCTTTTAAAGAACAGGAAATTAAATTCAAAAGATTGACAAGATTTAGTTAAGTGTATATTTTTAAAGTTTGAGCTAAATTGCAAATTTTATCTGTAACTTTGCTACTTACCTTTCTGAATGGACTTTTCATTACTTGGGCTATGAAAAAACAAATCAATGCAGCATCAATAATTAAACAGTGAATATTAACCACACAACCATCTTCTTGGCAGAATGAGAGATTGAGAGACAGCTGCTAACACCATTCTTTTAAGCAGTGGACATGAAGACATAAATTTCTACAAGCATATGTCATCGTTTACAAATAAACCTCTTGGTAATGTGATCTCCAAGTGTATATCATTATGATAGTACTTCATTTCTTCAGAGAAAAATGCAATCATTTCTCTAAAAGAGTATCTGGTGAAACTGAACTCAATTTGCAGTTCATAGAATCCCATACACAAAGGTTTGTGCAGAATTGAATATCTCCTTTTGCAAAGCGATACTCTTCTCTCCTGTAAGAATGTTTTGTGACACCCCTGCCAGAGGAGTGTCTAATTTTAACCCTATTAATGATGGGAAGTGTGCTATTTCACAGGATGTGGTTTTTATCCATAGACTTCTCTGGACCTATTACTAACCTATTAATTAATCAATTAATCAATTATTCATTGAAAATGAATGGCTTTAGGTATCCTGCTAGACATTGCTCACAAACACAAAAATAGTAATCATCTCCGTAGGAGCAGCGCACTGTATGCCAACTTGTTTAATTTTCAAAAAAACCCAAAAAAAAGCTATATTCTGACTTTATTATTGGCTCCATTTTAGTATGAGAAAACCAATATTTAAAAACAGCAACTTTCTTATAGCTACAGAGCTACTTGTTTTGGAGACAGGGACAGAATCTTAACTTCTTTGCTATGCTAACAATTAAATTGAGTAGTAATCACAGAGCTTAAAAATTGGAGAGTCAAGAATAGGATGTGATTAATTAACACAAAGTTAGAAAAGGTCATAACTGACATGTGTCCAGAGTATTATTGATGCGGATGTCTGTTACCAATGAGTGCAGAGCTCTCCTGGAAAGAACTCAGGAAGAGATGCTTTATCCTAACACCATGTAATAAGTTTATTGCTAAACAACTAACCAGAAATGAAGCATGGAGCTCAGGTTCTACAGAAGAGAGTTGCTAAAATGGTGTCTCTTACCTACCCAGGGTCGGGGAACCATCTCCCTCTGGGTGTACCCAGGCCTTGCAGTTCTCCTCAGAGTTTTGAGGTTGCCTGGAGTTCTCAGGAGAGTTGGAATTTAAGGGTGGGAATAACTAGGGGGTGTGTCTCTAGACATAGGTCAGTTACTTTTTGTAGGGTCCCTTCATTCCTATGCCTCATCATTATGAGAACACAGGAGCATATACTATTAAAATTTATTTCCATTTCAAAAACATCTTCTTGAAGAAAATAGGAGATACAATGAATTATTTGGGGCCATGTAAATTGCTTTACACACCTTAAAGAGAAATGTACCTTTTAGTGGACTTGGGATCTTGGAAAGCTGTCAAAATTGGCACTGACTCCAGTAGAGACTCTATATTTTAAAACGGTCATAACCACAATCCCTGTATGTGTCACACCAGGTTCAAGTATCTCCCTGGAGTATTTCTTTCTCCAGTTTTAGTTTTTCCGTTGATTCCTTTGTATATGCTGACCTATGTAAAAGAATAACAGAAAATCAGCTGGCGAACAAGATGTTACTCTACTGTACATCTATTAGGGAAAGTACTTAGATTATCTCTGACAGAATAGCTTTGTGATTAGGATATGAACTCTGGGGTTAAAATAATCTGGAGCCATTATTCATTGCCTTTATGACCTTGACCTAGGAAATTAGCCTCATTCATTTTCTTTGTTTGCTCATTGAGGAAATGAGCATTATAATATCTTCCTCAAAGCTCTATTATGAGGCTTATATAAAATTATCTATCATCATCACTAGCATCATAATCTACCTGCAGATGTTGCTTTACCACAATGTACACCTCAAACTTATACAATATTAGGTTGCAATGTTCCTTCCATGCAATGTGTGGTTCATTTTTATACTTGAAACAGCCTAACATTATGTAGTCATAATGTGTGTCTCATTGTAAATTGACATTGATATTAATAAATATAATACATGTAAGTTCACCACCACCATTGACTCTTCCATTTACCATAGAAGTGATCCCTTTCACCCAATTTTTCCCCCTCGACTTTTCCCTCCCTGCAGCCATTAATTTGGTTTTAAAGTCTAAAAGTCCACATTTGTTTGATTTAGTTAATTTGGTTAGTTTCTCCGTATACCACATTCGAGTGAAATCATACAATGTCTTTCTCTTTCCGGTTTAACTCACTAAACATAATTCCATTTAGGTCCAACCAACTTGTTGAAAATCACAGGATTTTATCATGTGGGTAACTGAATAGTGTTACATTGTGTGTATAAACCACATCTTCCTGATCCACTCACCTGTTCTGAGCACTTCAGTTGCTTCTAGCTGTTGGTTATTATAAATAATTCTGCAATGAGCATTTGGGAGCATAAATCTCTGAGAATGACTGAAGTAACACAAATACTTAGCAGTGGGATAACTGAATAATATGGGATTATATTCGTGTGTTTTCAAGGAATCTCCATACTGCTTTCCATAATGTTTGCTCTATTTTATACCCTCATGCATGGTGAATAAGACTTCCCTTGTCTCTGCATCCTGTCCAACAACTGTTATTTAAGACTTTCAGATACTAGTCATTCTCACAGGTGTGATGTGATTTCTCATTGTGGTTTTGAGTGGAATTTTCCTCATAACAAGAGAAGTGTGGCAACTTTTCATTGGCCTGTTGGCCCTGTGTATGCGTTCTTGAAGAAGTGTCAATTAAGCTCTTAAGCCTCTTTTTTAAGTTGGAATTTTTGTGTATCTGTTGTTAAGTTTTATGAGATCCTTATAATATATTTTGGCTATTAACCCCTTATCAGTTATGTTATATACAAATATATTCCCCATTCAGTAGGATGTCTTTTGGTTTTGGTGAAAGTTTGTTTCATTATACAGAAAGTTTTAATCTGAGGTAGTTCCATTTGTTTATCTTTTTATTTCCCTTGACAGTGAAGTCAAATTCCCAAAGGCATCTCTCAGTCAATACCTGATACTGTTTTACCCAAATTTTTTAATGTAATTTTAGGGTTTCAGGACTTACATCCAAGTTTTTAGTCCACGTCTCATTAAATCTTTCACATGGTGTTAGGTAGTGATCTAATTTCAACTTTTTTCAAGTGTCTGTCCAATTTTCCCAACTCAGTTTATTGAAGAGACTGCTCTTGCCCCATTGTATGTCCTTGGATCTTTGTCATAAATTACATTTCCCTATGTGTGGGCATATCTCCGGGCTCTCAGTTCTGTTCTGTTGACCTGTGTGTCTGCTTTTATTCCAATATCATATTAATTTGATTATTATTGCCTTGTAACATAGTTTGAAGTCAGACAGCATGAAATCTCCAGTTTTGTTCTTTTTTTCTGCTGGATTATTTTTGTTATTTGGAATATTTTGTAGTTCCAAATAAATTTCATGATTTTTTTGATGAAGAATGGCTTTGGGATTTTGATAGGTATTTCATTAGATCTCTATATTGCCTTAGTAATATGTCGATTTTAACACTTATATCTTCCAGTTCATGAGCACAGAATATTTTTCAATTTCTTTGCATCTTCTATGTCATTTGATAATGCCTCAAAGTTTTCAGAGTATAGGTCTTTCACTTCTCTAGTTAAGTTTATATGAGAATATTTCACTCTTTTTGTTGTAATTATAAATGGAATTGTTTCCCTGAGTTTTTTTCTACTAGATTATTATTTGAATATGTAAGTGCAACAGATTTTTCAACATTGATTTTATAGCTTCCCAACTTGCAGTAATCATTTAGTGACAGTTGCACTTCTTCTATACTTTGGAAACATTTTATGGTCTTTTCCTGTCTGAATTTACTGACTAGAACTTTCAACACTATATAAAATAGTTGGAGAGTGGACATTTTTGCCTTTTTCTGACTTTAGAAGAAAATCTTTCACTTTTTCCCCATTAGCTAATATGTTGACTGTGGGTTTGCCATATATCACCTTTATTATGTTCAAGTATGCTCTGTTTTTACCCATATTTTTGAGAGTTTTTAGCACAAAATGATGTTGAATATTATCAATTGTTTTTCTTTCCTGTTTCTATCAAAATGATTATATTGCTTTTGTCCATTCTTTTGTTGGCATGGTGTATCACAGTTATTGAGTTGTCTGTATGAATGATCTTGCAGCCTTGGAGTAAGCCCCCTTGAGTGTGATGTATGATCATTTTTTTTCATCAGTTTTTAATTCTGTTTGCTGATATATGTGGAGGATTTTTGCCTCAATATTCATGAGACATATTGGTCAGCAATTTTCTTTTGGGTGGTGCAAGTGGTTAATTTTAGAATCAGAGTATTATTGGTGTCAAAAAAAGTATTTGGAAGTTTTCCTTCTTCAATTTTTTTAAAAAAAATTGAGAAGGATTATATTAATTCTTTTTTTAAAGTCTGGTAGAATTTTCTAGTGAAAACATCTGGTTTAGGGCTTTTGTTTGGGTTTTTTAATTACTATTTCAATTCCCTTCTTTGTGAACAATATGTTCAGATTTTGTATTTCTTCCTGACTTAGTCTTGAAATGATATATGTTTCTAAGAAATCAGTCCATTTCTCCAAGGCTGTCCTATTTGTTCCCATTTAGGTGTTGAGAATGTTCTTTTATGTATTTCTACAGTATCAGTTGCAATTTTTCCTCTTTCATTTCTCATTTTTTCTTTCTCTGGCCTGGTCCACTGACCTGTGGATTCAGTCCCACTGGCTGACTCTGCCATCACAGTATCTTCTGCCCAATCGCTGCATCCATGTCACTCCTCTCAATCCACCTTCACAGATTCAGTTCCTCAAGTCATCTCAAAACTATTTCAGCTGTTCCCAAATTGCTTGCGGTGCTACATCTCCCTTTTGGGGTTGCTTCAAAAGAATTAGTTTATTTGTATTCACTGCAAAACAGAGAAAATTCAGGTATTATCTTAGACCAGACTTAATAAAGTAGTTAAAAAATAAAATCTATCTGAACTTTTAGCAAAGTGGTTGGTACAAAAGCGCATTTAATAACTAATGAGTATTTGCAATCTTTTGTGTAACTATGATTGCTACTTTGAAAGTGCAAAGTAAGGGCATGTTTTTCCTTCAACCAAATCAATTTTGCCTACAGGAGTAATGAATAATCTTTCACAGGAGTAAGGTATTTGGTGGCTTATATATGGTTTTCCATTAATGATCTCACTTAACTCATACATTAACTTAAGAATTAGACTATGTCATTCTCATTTTGATGATGGAGGAAAATTAAGAGACTTTCCTTAGGATTTTCTAGTGGTTTCCAAAGGAGTAATGTGATATAAAATATGAACACTAAATTATATTAATGACGTCTTTTAGAACTAAAAAATTTTATTTTGCATGCTTAAAATTTTTAAGTAATAAATTTTGCTATACCAACTTGTTAACGTTGACTTTATTAATGGATACTTCAAAGCATTTCCTTTATTTAATAAGGCAAAGTCAGCCCCATTGGATTTCAATGCTAACTATAATTAATGATATTATAAAAATTAATATTTGTCCATTATCCATTATGACATCATCAGTGCTAATGATCTGCTGATGGCAGTTAAAATAAGTCACATTTTAAAGAGAAAAGTCTAATTTATTTTCAAAATAGTAAAACTCTTTACATTTATTAAAATTTGATTCAGTAACCATTCAGCAAATAGGTTACAAAAAATGGCCAGCATTCAGGAAGCCCAGGGCTTCCAGGAAACTAATATGAAATGACTGATTAATACAATGAGGCAACATTGTCTAAATATATTATCTTCTCAAACTGTCTTTGTCTTGTTCTTTCATTGAAGTATCATTTCTGACATTTGAGAGTCTCTTTTGTGGAATCCGAAGTGGGAAATGAGAAAGAAAAAAATGTTAAAGAGGAGTGATTGCTTTTGCATATATTTATTAAGAGTCGTTAAAGTTGCACACACAAAAACACAACACCCTCATTGAATATACCTGCAGCCAGAACTTCAGACATTGAAGTCATACAGCTCTAAGAAGGAAGCAGTGCCCTTAAAATATAAACACTGCTAGTATATGCATAATTCATGCCTTGTCAGAAACAGTAGGAAATTTTCCTGAGTGGGAGGTCAATAAAATAATGGGCACAATTTTGTCTGTGGTTCAGATAAGAGAATCGAGATATTTTATTTATAGATGTATTGATTTGAACAGAATTTTTTGGTGAATAATGAATATGGCTAAGACAAGGATTAATTTGCCAAGAAAGCAGATGGAATTGGAGTCTTACAAAAGAGTGTTTTACTCTCATTCGTACTACTCATGTACAAGAGTGAGTGTCTTGAAAACCGTCTTTATTCAGAGATAAAACAGAAAACATGAATATTTTAGGAGCACATTGAGTGACGAGTCAGGACTAACACTTAGATGCTTTGACTCCTCACATCACCCTCCTTTTTTCCATGGCCTCTCATGGGCACAACAAAAAGTTTCATCGGAAGGTCAGTGAAGTAAGAACAGGCAAGGCAAAACTTTGTCTTCCTGGCAGAAAGAAACAATGTGAGAATATATGTATTTCCTACAGGAAGATTATGCTATTTGTATCTTTCACTCTCAAGTTGATTTGTCTTGTCTGACTGCCTTGCTATTTGTCCTCTTCCAATTTAGTACTTTTAGTGAGTTGCCCTCAAAGGTAAAATCTCAATCCAACAAGACCCCTCAGAGACAAGATATCTGCTCTTCAATTACAGATATTGATTCCCTGGACTCTCCTGTTATAATGGGCAGGCAAACAATCAAAGTCTCTTTGTGGAAAAGCATGAGCTGTTAAGGCATTCAAGCCTTCAGTCTTACCAAAATAATCCTTATGAGAGGAATAGAGCCTTTGGTTTAATCTGGGGTATATTTCCCTGACCACTGGAACAATCATCTAAGATGTCTATTACTCAACTTCTTCATGACAAATTACTCAGTTTCTGAAAGACTTCATGCATAACAAATACAATAGGACAAATAAAGAGATCCTTTTATCTAGCTGAACTGAATATAACCCAGAAGTCTGAGCCATGGACTATATTTAAAGTGACACTCACCAATTAGCTGGAAAATCATACAGAAGTATATGAGTGGAAATGCTTAGAGCAATAGTTCTCTGCTGTACCCAGATATGCAGGGCATTCTATGTTCTGCAGGGAGAAACTGTGTCTTACTCGTTATTACCCTCATCACTTGATAGTATCAGACACATTGTCCACCCAGCATAAATATGTGCTGAACAAATCAGTCTTACCTAGAAATTCTTATAAATACAGATGCTAGGTCCCTCCCTAAGACCTATGGAAGGAGAATATCTATGAGAATGGATTTTTTTTCTCAGTTCAATAGATAATATATTTAAAGAGTGTTAGGAAACATGATCTTGGGGATTTGCCATCAAGAACAGAATTATTTTTCCTAATTTCAGAATCAGATGATAGACAAATGGTTAATAAGTATCAGGATTCTAGGAAATAAGTAGGAAAGATAATTTATCACTTTTATCCCTTTCCAAAAATATTTTATTTGAACAATAATACAGAAAAAACTATCTTAATAAGACACCTTATTTATTCACATCAATATAGAATCTGCACATCTGAGCTACAATTGCACATAGAAGCTCTCTAGATTTTATATTTCACAAATACTTTCAAGAATTTTGTTTTAATTTTTACTCTTCCAATAAGCCTAGAGATAGGATTGTATAATTCTAAACTATGAATAAAAATAATCCCACATTGCCCTGTAATTCAGAACTATGTGGTTACAAATGACCTAATTCCATGGTAAACTCAGGAAGCAAAGAGAACAATTAATTCACCCCAGGATGCTATGCCTTGGACAGACAAGAGTAGACTGATAATGTGTCTCCTGGTTTCAGAATTGAAGAGAATGCTCTCAGCCTCAGCCACTCCCTCTTCTTCCTGCTCTTGTCCCCCTCCTTCTTCTCCCCCTCCTCCTATTCCTCCCCCTCCTCCTCCTCTCCCTTCTCCTCCCCCAATTCTCTCTCTTACATCTGCCAATGGAAAGTGATGAAATAAAGGATTCAGGTAGAAGCTTCCAAGCTAACCTCCCACAGTTAGGAAAATTAAGATCATGACTTTCTTCCTTTCTTTGGCTCATTGAAAAGTTAAGCTTCATTCTTGAAGCTTTGGTGGGGAGATTCCCAAGTCTTTTCTTTGATTTGAACATAAAGTGTTACAGAGTTGACCAGGGTACCTGTTAGAATCAAGACCGTCTTCCAGCATATGAGCCTGACCACTTCAAAGTGAAAGCCTCTGGGTGAGTTGTGAGAAGGACTTCATAGAGCGTGTCAATGTTCCTGAAATCTGCCACTCCCACACTGCAATGTGTGCACTACACTCATGCATCTGATGTGAAGTAGGTACTTAAGATATATTTTGGATAAAGAAGGTTATCTTCAATGATGGGAAAGAGAATAACTTGTGTGTGAAATCATGAATCAAGTGGAGTCTGACTCTGCATCCCTGAAAAAGTGTTGGATCAGGCAGGAAACAGGAGGAAAGAGACACACAAGACATAGAGAGGAGACAAAGGCACATTCACTTGGAGTTTTTGAAGGGGTATTTAAATGAAAGGACTATTTTAACAAGGAAAGAGCTGGTGAAGGGAGTAGGCAGAAGATGCTGAGGCAATAGCAAGAAAGAAAACCATTACCATCCTTAGGACCAAAAGATTGGTGGCTGGGTAGAAGCAAATGTCCTGAAGAGGAGCACTGATTACTCTACACACAGAGTCAGACAAGAAAATCAGTGCTTCAGATCTGAGAGTGGCAAGAAATATGAGGTTTTCTCATCAACTTTCTAATCCCCTGTTAGATAAAATTCATCTGAAGATCCCTCCTATACTTCAGCTAGGAAAGGAGCCCAAGTGGACTAATCAACAGGTCCTTGAGGCTAAGAAGGGTAAAGAATAGGGATAAAGAGGGAACGACCAGCATGTAAGTGTCCTCTCATTTGGGGTGGAAGGTCAGTCAGAACCAGGAATTACTTCTACACTTGGGTTTGGACAACAGGTCACAGTGGTCTCCAAATATCCTGTGCCCTGTAGCTTGGCTCTGTGGAGCCTTAGGCTACGAATTCTTCACATTTTAGAGAAATAATTACTTTGCATTCAAGAGATCAAATCCCATAAGCAGGATGATCCCAGTTTTTTGCTCCATTCCTCTCTTTTCAATAGTTTTGTTCTTTAACATTGACAAATTATACATGAATTAATTTTAATACTATTTCAAATCTTCCTTGTAGAACAGGAAGTTAAAGAAATATATGATTGTTTAATATTCACTTTCTTCAGCCAACATTTACTGAGCACTTATTAAATGCCAGGTGCCATTCTTATTTCTTGAGGATCAGTCATGAAACACAGCAGACAAAAACACCTGTCATCGAAGGTGTACTTGTTAGATGGTGAACCCTGATGGTAAATAAATGGTAATGCATGAAATCTAGTGTGTCACCAAATGGTATGTGCTGTGGAAGAAAGAATAGAACAGGATGTGGGTGCCATTCAAGATGGTGTCCAGTTATCTTAGTGTGGTCTTGCAGAGACCCACTGAGAAGGTACCCCTGAGCTTAGAATTGACAGAGGAGAGGAAGTAACCCGTGGAAATTTAAGAGGGAGATGATGTCAGACAGAGGGAATAGAAAGTGATAATAGGTTTACAGCAGTGTGTCTGGAAGCTTGGAGGAAAAATACAAGGAGATTAGTGCAGCAGGAGTAACTGGAGATGAGGACAGCACTGCGGATGTGCGAGGAGATGGAATGGGATGTTTCGAAGGCCATGTGGGTAGCAGTGACATTCTCCTTGATGAACGCCCTTGTGAGTTTGAAGGGCAGTGTTGACTATTTTACTAACACTACATTTTCCATATATTTGTACTTTTTGTCTTCTTGGATCCACTAAAAAGACTGAGATGATTTAAAAAAAAAATCTTCAACATTTTCCATCTCCTAAATGGCTGTTTGCTTCTCCACTGAATTCTCATCCATCTCGAATTTTGTTATATGGTGATTACATGAGCTGTGTAAGGAAAATGAAGCAGAGAATTTCTGTCATGTAATTATATTTTAAAAGCCAAGTAATAGCAGCTACTTTTATTAGCATTAACAATTAGCAGACCTCTTAACTCTGGCTGTGATAAAGAAAGACCTTGTAATGATTTCATAATGACACAAATAATGGAATTGATGTCATATTAACACAAATAATAGAATTAATGTCAAGGTGAGTTGATGCAGACATTCTTTATTGAAATATATACAGTAGAAGGATAATAATTTGACAGGTAATCATAAAAACACCACCTGTGGTTCTTAGGAGTTTTTTTTATTCTAATAATTTTCTTGAATGATTGGAAATAGATTCTTGAGAGTAGAGGGCATGTCTTGTGCTTAGAATCACAAAATTTTAACATGGAAAAGGATCCTAGAAATTATATCAGCAGCCAGAAACTCAGAAATTTCAGGGGCTAAACAGATGACATACATACACATAGACAGATAGATAGATGTGTATATACGCACATATTCATATACGTGTGTATGTAATATATATATACATATACATATAAACATTTACATGCACATACATACATATATATGTATATATATATAAAAGAGCTGCTGTTTCTGTTAACTTGAAACATGTTTTCCAGCAGCTCATATCCAGGATAAGATTTTCCATAAAGAAAGTTGAGATCCAATATTACCAGGTCCTCTAATTTACCAAGATACCTTCTTGAAAAAAAATAACATTTATCGATATTCTATAAACAATGAAAAACTTGACTTTGACAATATTTGATGCTTGAATGTCAACACACAAATACACACATACAAAGAAATTACAACACTAAAGAAACTCTGTCCCTGGGCTACCAAATTGCAAATGATTCAGTCTAGTTGAGAGTAATTGAGTCCTTAAAGAGCAGAGATAACTGACTTATTCAACACAATTCCAACAAGTTAGTGGCAAAGCTAATTAGATTATAAGGAATCTCCCTTAATTTCCAGAGTTACCCTTAAGGGTTCAAGAAATGTCGACTCATTCTAGCTCAACCTAACCCCTTTAGGATTCAATTATTGAATTCAAGAGAACTGAGTTTCTTCCTCAAGGATGCTAATGTGAAGAGAAAGCAAATCTAGAAAAAAATGCTGGTGTTCTTTCTACTAATTATGCATTGTAGATGTAGGAATACGATGCCTAGTTAGTAATAGTCAAGGTGTTGAAATGAAATGTAAGTTCTGTTGACACTGTAGCTCAGGCTATCAGACCAGGAGACATATGCCAAGTCTGCACACAGGTGAAATCTTCGGCCAATTATATTTGTGCACCCATAGAGGAAGCCCTGGATGTGCTTAGGCTTTTTTGCTTCTAGAGAGCTAGTGACTTGATGTTAAACAGATAACAGCTAGTTATCCTGAGTCATTACCTGTCTCCAGCCTCCAGTGATTCAATAAATACTCTCAAGTTCATTTTGAAAGCCCTATGGCAGATGACTGCAGGCTGCAGTAAATCCCTCCCATCCTTGAAATTGGTGATCATGTTCATAGATTGGGGAAAACAAAGATATAATTAGAGATTCAAATGTAGAAAAGGAAGATCTAGAGAAAGGTGAGACTTTTTTGTACAGATAAATTCTGAAATACCTTCACAGTCAAGGAAGAAAATTTCTTACCAGCCACGGACAAATGTCTGTGAGCCACCGAATGGTATGGCTATACTGCCCTTCATGAATCCAAGAGGGCTGTGAGTGCTGGAGTAGGGGAGGGAATGAGGACAGGCATGACTTGGTGGTAACAGCAAGACACAGCTATGACCACAACAAGGTAACAGCAAAGGGACCAGGAGCAATGTGATTGGTTTCAGATCTCTAACTGTTCCTGCCCCTCTGGCCACACCCTTTCCTAACTGCTATTCTGCCTTGAATGTTCCTTCAAAACCATCTGAATCACATCTTGGCTTGGATTTCCTCTGGACATGTGTGTGACATGAATTTAACCTCTAAGATTTCCCTGCAATATGTCCTTCATTTTTTATTATTCTGTTATTTTGGATGCTTTTTTAAAAATTAATACATGCCCTTGAAAACTTCTTTAGGAAGCAGCAGTTCAGGAAGCTAGGGAAGTCTGCTGAGGAGTCTGCGATCAACCTGACATCGAGCTACAGCTGGAAAACACAGTGCACCTCCCTAAGTCAGGATGACTTAACACAGGAGACCATGCTTGCTTTGGAGACATCCCCACACTAGACAAATCCATCTGGCAACTTTAACTTCTTCTAGAAAATAGACTTGTTCTTGCAGACTAGACTAAGTGAAACTTGGGTCCACCACACCAACAGAATTTCTCTATCTCCATCTCTTTTTTTTTTCAATTTTAGTTGTAAATCTTGGTTTCCCCACCCCCCCAGCCCTGGGACATGAACCCTGGTCCTTGGGATGTATGTGGACTACACTTAGCCAGGGGCAATGGATCTAACTGCTCTTCCATCAGAACACATCCTTTCATTCCTTTTAACCATCAACTTTTCACTCTGCACGTGCCTAACTGTGTGCTTGGCTGAGTGATAAAAAGATGGACTTTAGAGTCAGGAGGACTAGGATGGATGTGCAGGTCAACTTCCAACTACAAGGTCTGGGACAACATTTTCAACCTTATAAAACAGAGGCATTGCATTTTTTTAATCATGTGAGCCCAAATATGTCGATGTCTAGCCTATTGGAAGTATTTAATTAGATTAAATATTATATTTAATAATAGTTTCTTGTCTTTTACATTTTTTTTCTCACATCATTTTCTCCTGTGGAATCTCTATTCTCTCTGTAGCTCCATTGGTTTACCTTCAGTCTTTTCCTACTGTCCTTAGCATCAAAATCTTTCCTCTCTGTTTCCTGCCCTCTATCTCCTGTTACAGCTCATGATGGGAGGTCACTCCTGGCTCTCATGCCATCCCTCCTCCCTCCCTTAGCTCTTCTTTCTCATTACTTATTTCTCACCTCCCTAATATAGTCTCCCTTTCTGCTCACTGTGTCCTTGCCTCTGTCTCCTCCTTTGGCCAATTTGTCTACCTCCCTGGTTGTCTTCAACTCTCTGCATCTCTCTGTCATATTGCTTTTGATTCTTTCCTTATCTATCCTTTTATCCCTTTTGCACTCTTCATTCTATACTCTCCATTGATTTGGCTTGCCTCTCTCCCTCTGTCTTTCACACTCTTCTTCATTCTCCTCCCTTAACCTCAACCCCTCCTGGTGAAAATGTGCTTTTATCCTCAGTCCGCACAATGAAATTGCAGTTGCCTTGTTTGGAGAATGGCATGTGATGCCTTTCTTCAGTTTGTGCTGACCTTGATTTCCCCTTGGATGAGCTACAAGGTGTTATTCCACTAGCCTGAGTCGAGTGTCTCTTGGTTGGATGCCCCGCTCCACAGCATTGCTTCTCAGTGCATTTCATATTTTACACACTGTGAATAGCATACCCAGAAGCTCCCAGTCTTTCATTGTAATGCAGCAGGTGACACAAATAGACTTTTGTACACGAGAAAACAAACCTAACAATGAGTGATGGCTGAATTAATGCCAAAAGGACCCCAAAACAGGGAAAAAAGATGAAAAATTATAGATTTGAAAATGCAAAACATTATTACGTGTCTTCTAATAGAGTCAGCTACGTAAAATAATGTCAGCTCCATCTTGTATATGAAAACACTGACACCCAGAGAGAAGTGCTTTGTCCAGAATTTCAAAGTGAAAGGTTGTAGACACAGTGGATTTTAAAACTACTTTCTCCCTTTATCATTTTACAGGTGCAGGGTGATTTAGTTTGAAAGAAGATCTAATGTCCTCAGAAAAGTGTTATCCAGGATGGATGAGAGAAGTTACATTCCCAAATTAAGATATGATAAATCGTGGAACCAAGGATTCAATATGACAGATACACCTGGATTGCACTGAACAAATTGAATTTAAATTTAACGTGTTTTTTTTTTTTAAATTTGTCACCTCCAAAAGACTGATCTTCCTCTGAAGAGGGGTATTGATTGTGAGGTCAGGGAGGATTATGATTCTGTGCACTGTGCTCTTCTTTGTCTGCCTTACTGAGAAAAGAGAACATATGTCCATCTCAGTGGCTGCTATTCAGTGATGGTGGTAAACATCCAAGCAGTGCTATGCTGTGATCCATATTTAATACATGAGTGGTCGAAGCCTATGTTTACAGGAGAGAGGTGCATTACGCCACTGCGCACAAGACCTAAGTCCTCCAGACAACTCGATCACCACTTCTGCAACAGCCTCAGCTAGACAAGCTCCAATAAAAATGCCGGGAATGAAGGCTTATCCATTAGGACTCAGCCTTGCTTGACTATGAGTCTTTCAAACTAGTCTGTTCATATCTTTGGATAAGATCAGGTGTTAGTCTGCTGCCTCAGGTCATGTGTGCTTGTGGCTAAACCCTATGTTTGGACATTCCCAGAGAAGCAGCCTTTTCTGATCGACCCTGGATTTGCCTTGATTGCCTAATTTTTTCTCCTTTGTTTCACAAATTAAATTATTATCTCCACATGGTCAGACGCTCTGTCCTGCAGGCCAGTCTACAATAGTGGGTGTCACTACCCTTCAGTGCCTCTTTGGATCCCTTCACAGGGTACGGGTTGCCCCACCACTAACAGTCCTAGTGAAGTGTTGAGCCCTGTGTGAACTTGAACCGATGTAGATGTCCCCATGTGGAACCAAAGACACATTGCCAATCGCTCCTGCCTGCAAGCTCTCACTTGATAAGTCATATCCACTAGAGACACACTCATTTCAGCTAATCGATATCACCCATTGACTACTACAATCCATTTGTCTGCCCTCTCTTTGAGACTCAGTTTCATAATAGAGCAATAGTTTCAAGGCCAATCCATTGTATCCCAGAAAGAAGGCTCATCTAAATATAGGTTTCCTATGCATACCTGCTTGCACAGACCATTCTGCCTGGTCTCCACATGGATGTCAAGTCTGCAGGGATAGCAACCTCAGGAATATGTGCATGCAGGACTGAAATTATCTTTTTTCCCCTTTGATCCGCTCTTCAGTTTCTTACCTTGAAAAAAAATTCTGCATTATCTAGAAGTCTCTCTAGCAGTAAGCCACTATAATTTAGGAAATCTTAAATAACAATGATGACTGAGTGGTTCCAACAATAGAGGATGTGAAACTTCTCCAGCAACCCCTAATTCAACAATGGATTCCTCCACCTTCACCGCTCCAAGATGGCCAGCATAGATATTGCTTCATCTATAATTAAGCCTGAAATTTCAACATCAGCAAAGAAATGGCCCCTGAATGGAAGGCCAGGACTCTCCATTAACCAATATTCTATCTTTCTTTCAGTTCTAGAGATTACTTCTTTATAACCCCCAAAACAGGATTATGCTAGATGATGTCACAATGTTTGAGACAGAGAACTTCTCTATTGCTAGAGTTAAGGGGCAGCCCTAGTAAGGGTTCTCCAGAGAAGCAGCAGCAGTAAGACTAGTACATGTAAAAGAAGCAGAAGCAATGAACAAACAAAACAAAACGAAGCTCTGAGAACTCTTAATTAAGGGCTACATGTTCCATAGAAATGTTGTGAGGAGGGGAGAGTAAATCTGGGTTGAAGAACACAAATAATCGAAGTGACAGGCACCAGAGCTCTGGTGGTGGAATGCTGTGATCCACACAGTGACTGAGCTGAGACTCTACTCTCCTGAAACATATTGAATTGTAAACTAGCAAAACATTAATATTAATATGTGTGCATATACTCATGATGGGCATATATGCATATATGGATGTATACACACACAGAATGACTGATTTTAAGACTCTGACTCATGCAAATGTGAATACTGGAAAATGGACCAGCACACTGGAGACCTAGGGAAGAGCTGAGATTGTCGTCCAAGTCCGAAGGTCTCATTGAAAAACAACTGGCTGCTTTGTGGAGAGATCAATCTTCTGCTCTTTTCACAAATTCAGCTGATTGGATGTACCTGACCTGATTAGTGAGGGTCAACTGCTTTATTCAAGGTCCACCAATGCAAGTGTTCATCTGACCCCAAACCACCCTCACTGAAACATCCAGAACCATGTTTGACTATATACCTGGGTATCATGGCCTTGCCTAGTTGATGCATGAAATCAGAGATCCCATTTTCTAAAAACATAGGATCTATATTTTAAGGGGTCCCCAGTCAAATGTGCATCCAGTATGAATAGAGTAGGTGGGGGAGGTCCCATCTGAGCTCTGTGGCCCCAGTCTCTAAACAGTCCCTGCCTGCATCCTGGGAGGGTGCAATCTCCAGCACGAGTCGCATCAACAACAGAGTGTCTGGTTGACACTGTGGATGCCTGGGCCTTCATTAAACCTAAGGAATGAGAGTTGTCAGTGAATGTCTTTCTGAGTATAAATATCAGAAGCAGAGGACAAGTGCTGTTTGACTCTGTTTCTTGTGTTCATTAGCAATGAGACCTTAGGTTAACATTATATTTTCTTTGAACTTTTGTTTTCAGAGTGGCAAGTTAAAGTAAAATAACCTTTCTTTCATAAGTCTGCTGAAGACCAAATGAGGAAACACATCTGAAGCCACTTTGAACATTCTACCAAGAATTCACCGAATGACTTAAACAGTTCTCTCATGCTATGTTGCACTACAATGTCTGCTTCAGTAATTAACCTGCCAACTGTTGGAGCACAGGTGCCATATCTTACTTATCAAGGCATCTCCAACATCGAAACTCTGACCTTTCATGTTACTTTCATACATTTATTAACTAATACAACAAGCACTAATGATGTATCTTGCCTGTCCAGGTCACATTGAACAATCCATCAATATTTATTAAAAGTAATTGACAGTATTTTCTGAGAATTTTGAATAGTTGAAAAAGAGATGTTTGAACTTTCTGGTCAGGGAGTGATCAATTTTTTTGTTACGTATTTTTATGTTGTAATTACTATACTTCTCTTCAATCGTGCAAAGTCAAGGCTCTTTGGTCAACAGCTCTACCTTCATGATTTTAGATAAACATCCCGGTTTGGACATTTCTGCTGTCTGGCCAGCTGAATGAGGTGTCCCACTTCTGATAACTAAGCTCCCCGCTCTCATCTTTATCCCACAATCACCATATCTCTCCATTTTATAATCCTGTATTTTGTTCACAATGACCTCTCAGAAAACTGGCTAATGGTGGGGCTGCTTCTGCTATTTTATGTTCTGATTGATATGCCCACACCTATTGTACATCCAGCATAAGCTCTCCTTAGGCAACAATGATGGTAGAAACAGGATCGTGGTGGGAGTTTAGCTTCATTTATTTTTTACTTTGATGAACATGCATTGCTCTGATGTGTACAAAGCACTGCACTAAGTTTTTGTGACTACTTTGCATTTAATCAGACAGCCTAAGATATGATAACTAGGGTCATTGTCGTTTTTTAGGCACAAGATTTGGCAAGGTTTACAAAACCTAATCCTAGGACTATCGCATCTGGATGACAAAGTGAGACTCCAACTCAGGCCTATCTGAAACACAGCCCCATGCTTTTAGCCAGCATGTGTTCGATTTGTAGTTGTCCATCTCTCTGCCTCGGAAGCTGTCATTCTGTTGCTTGGATGGGAACAGGTTCAATCACCAGCCAAAGCGGAAGCAATGTGGTGGGTCAGACTGTGTCCTTCTCCCTGACTACCTCTGCCCCATGTTGATAGCTGGTCTTTTCTTGCCCAACTGTACAGATCTGGAAAAACCAACCACAGGCTGGTTTAGCTAGGCTTTGAGAGACAGGCTTTGTTTTTAAGTCATTATGTCAGAGCACAGCACCAATTTTTCCTCATTTTCTGGTAAAATCACTAAACAATATAGCTCCATCCGAAGTCCTAAATCAGAGGTGAATTGCATCAGTAAAAAATTGAATTTACAGCCAAAAAGAAAGTGAGTCTTGATTAAAATCCACTTGAGCAGCATATTGTAGGTCTGATTTTTGTAAACTTTATCAGCTTTTTGAATCAAACATTCTTGTGTCCTCAAAACCCCCATTTTTCTCAGAAAACCCAAACTTTCTGGGTGTCAATAAAGGAGGTGGAGGTAGTAAGCATGTAAACTTGGGTGGGGCCAGAAGAAACATGCCTTGATTCGATGGTGCCTTTAGCCAGCCAAGTATTTGGATCAGCAAATGAAAATCCTATTCAGTGTCCAATAAATGTAGCTCATCAATGTTTAATCCACAAAGAAGAAACTAAATTTGATTTGAATTGGGAAGGAAATTCTTTGCCAACCTCAGCATTCTCCAGACACTCACAGATAAGTTCATAATTAGCAAGTTTGAATTTTCACGATTTCCCCAGGCAGTTTATAAAAGCATTTTAATAAAAGGATAGCATCACATCTTTATTCAATAAATTTCTTGACAGAAAGATCTACTTCCCAGAACAAGGTGATTAGTGATGCCTTTAGACAACTCTTGGAGACTCTGGTGTCAAAGTGGCTCCAAATGAGAATGTGACTCTCTGGGAAATGTTTAATACATTGCTGGACAGAGAGTGGTAAACATTTTTTGTAAAAGAACCAATAGCACAAATTTTAGGCTTTCAGGATATTGCTGTGTCACAGACACTTGACTGTGGCATTGAAGCATAAAAGCAGTCATGGATAATGTATAAGCAAAGAAGCATGGCTGTGTTCCAATAAACTTAACTTAGAGACACTGAAATATACATTATGTTTAATGTTCCCTTGTCACGGAAATTACTGTTCTTCCTTCTTTCTTAAACCACATTGAAAAATGTGGGCATGTCCTGGAGGAGCACCAGTTGGGCACAGTCACACATACCCCAAGAACATGGGTTCTGGGCCCAGGGTGGGGAATAAACGACACAACAACATAAAAGTGCTTCTTTCTCCTCGTCCCTGCCTACCTGCCTTCATTCTTCTTCATTCCAGGCTGCGCCATTCCTTTAAAATAAAGTAAGAACTTTGAGTTTCTTGTAATACGAATGTAGTAGCTTCACGTGCCTTGCTAAAGGAGGTATTCATTCACGGTTTTCTGAGTTCCATGGTAGAGGTGTATTTTTGAAACCATACTTTAAAAGGAGAGTTGTACATGCAGAAAATGTAGAAAAATTACAAATGAAAAATGAAAGTGCTTTAGGGTGATATTTTCATGAGAGCAAGTAAATATTGTCTGTCTGGTCAAGTTGGTTTATGGCTGATCCTATGTTTAAAAAATTAATAGAAAGTTAAACACACTGATATGCGCTACTCTAAAAATAAATGTTGCTTCATCTAGCTGCAAAATGTATTCTATTTTTGTCAAGAAGGCAGCTGTGGAAATAAACTTTAAAATCATCTTTATAATTGAAAATGTGATTTCCTTAATCTTACAGGGCAGGAATGGCATAGGCATGTCATTACAGAGTATACATCAGAAAGTGAGTATAACATCTCCATTCCAGTTTTTATTGCTAATTTCCTTGCAGTATAATGTTTATGCAAACCGTATGAGAGTGGATATAAAATTAATTAATCTCTACCAAGGTGAAAATATGTATTTTGAAAATTCTATTATAATATGTACTTAGTTATAATTAGAGCAGTACTTTATAAAATTATTAGGAAAAACAAACTCTAAATTTATTCATCAGGAAAATATGAATTTAGATCATTCTAATTTAATTTCTATTTATTGGTTGCCTACTTTTATCTCAATAATATATAACAAAATATCCAAACTGTGATTTAATTTAATAAACAAAGCAACCTATGTCTTTTTACTATGACAATGAAAAGAGAGAAATAATTCTGCCATGCCTAGAAGACATGATTTCTGATAATTTTGCAAAGAGTTTGCTTTGTTTCCAAAGTTTGTCTATAGTCGAGAGGGCTATGAATGTTTGAAATGAATTGGAAGTAGATTTTTATTTGTTTGAAATTATTTCACCAGCCTTCCCTGACATTTGTTGTTAATTATTCACTGGGAAATGGAGAAATATGTCAACACAACATTTGTCACTAGTTATTTAGAGGCACAGGTTGACAGATCTTGGCAGAATCCTTGAAAGATGTATCTGATGTGGTTGCTTTGAGTCTCCTTATTTATTTTGTATTCTCAAGACTATAAAATAAAATAAAGCCTTCCTCTAGTGAATCCATGAAATGACTACTCACAACAAAGATTTGGACATGCCTGCAGCCCTGATTAATAATATAAGTGCTCCATTGGCCTCTTTGGTGAACATCCAAGACAGAATCATCATCCAATGGGGACTGAAATGGGTGCATTTCAAGTCTGAAGGGAGTCAGAGGATAAATATAGTCATTAAGTGCTCCTTACCATTCCTTGCTCCAGTGGCTACAAGAAGACCCCTCACATCTATACATTCTCTAAGAGATAGAATGAAACACATCTTTAAGTTCTAAAACCAAAAACATGACATCATGAGCTATGTTGTATGGATGGCTCCTTTGTCTTTCAAATTCTGATCTCATCCTAGCTCACTGCAGGTGCCAAGCACTGCTTCTAGTCAAGCTACTCCATCCTGGGATTCAGGTATTGCAATGGCACTGTTTGTCTTTCTTGAAGCCCTCAATCAAGTGACGTCATGAATTTGGTTTGCTCCTTAACTTTTCCTTCTCTTATTTTATTGTTTTAAATGTATTCCAAAATGGATGTTTAAGTCAATTATTCTTCTGCTGAAAACTACTTCTGCCTCCCTATCACATTCAAAAGAGAATTCAAGGATATTAAACCCCCCCAAGTTCTTGTATCATCTGTCTTTTTGTTCTTGTGTCCCATCCTGCCATGCCTACAATATTTCTCTACTCTGTCAGGAGCACACCATACACTTACTATGTTAGGACTTTTGGTCCTGAGATTTCTTCTGTCGGTAGTTCTCTTTTCCTCTTTTCTGTCACTTAAGTTCCCCCATCACTTTTGTGCTCAAAAGACATACTAGCTGCCCCCTCAAGTGCTCCCTTCTCCCCAACCGTCTATAGCACAGTTACCAGTGGGAAGTATGAGAGTGAGTCCAGGACCTCAGAGACTGTCCCGAGAGCAGATGGACAGAGAACTGGGTGTACATTCTGGTTCTCATGTTCACTTCCCCTTCTTGTCAGCACAGAAGAAAGATCACTGGACAGTGTGCAACAGTGGATGGAGTCACATTTGAAGGAGTTAAGCTTGAGCAATATTTTGTTCTTCTCCCATTCGCATGCTAACATGTCAGGATCATGATAACATGGAGGGAGGACATCTCTATCCCTTTCTATCTTTTATGTCTCCTCCTTTTTTGCTGTTTAATGACCCTCAGCATAGTGCATTCTATTTTGCTTGGATGAAAAAAATAGACTTATGTTGCCTACTTGACTACTTTCCAGATTAGTTGCTCCAGCCCAGATTATCAAAGTTTGTCCTGAGATTATATGAATATATGTCCAAGAAACAATCAATTATAACATTTCCTCTTCTATTGCAGCTTTCATGTGTAACTTTTGGCAAGAAAGGGATACAGACACTGCAGGTGTAGTATCTTAATGAATGTAACATGAAAAAAGATCCATGGCACAATTGAGAGCTAGAGGTTAGTGGCAACACAGACATTTCATTCAGTAAATATAAATTAAAGCAGCATATATGCATACAAATACTTATGGAGAAAGTCACAGATCTAGTGGGGAAGACAAAAATTTCTTTTGGATTTAAAAAAAATTTTCTAGTGCAAAAAAAGAATTAGATAATTCATATATAAATAAAGACAATAGAAAAGCTGTCGATATTTGAGAAGAAAATGAAAGTTCTTCTAAGACAGAGATTTCTAGCAGGAGTACTTTGAATGATGTGTTAGCCTGATGTTAACATGCTTGACCTTTGGAACAGTTGAATCATCCCTGAGTCTGTCAGAGGTGCCCTTCCTTTCATGCTCATAGCAATTCTTCATAAATATACCACTGACTCTTCAAAAAAAGCTGAATCAAATGCTGGGAAGATGTAAGAAGATATTTGAGACTAGGCAATATGGTTTGGTTTGGTTCTAGTACTCAAATGTTTTTGACTCTGGCTTAAGTGATGATAAAAACAGAGACTTAAATTCAACCAAGGTTGGTGTATAGCCAGGCACTGATTGGACTGAGTGTGATGGGAAGGACAAAGGGAATTGACATGCTATGCAGGACTCTTAGAAATTGGAGAACTTAAGTTAAATAGTGAGGGAAGTAAATTCATGATGGGCAGGGGAAAGGAGCAGGAAAATTGAAATGGAAGTCCAGGATGGACCAAGTAGTTGTTGGAATCAGAATTCTATGAAAACGAATTCAGAAAAAGAACAGAGATGGGTTATTTGAAATTGAGATTGTAAAGAGTAAGCACTGTAGTGACAAATTCTAGGTACAAACATAGATATGGATTTGGCTAATCAGCCTGGAGTCTAAGGTTGGTGAGGACAAGGGATAACGAAGACATCTGGTGAGTACCCACATTGCAAGTTTCAGTCAGTGGAACGTGAACCCACAAAAGAGAACTTGAAAAGGACCCCTGGAAAGATTTGAAGAACCACTGTAAAAGGTGGTGTACCATCCAGACAGAAAGAGTATATAAATGTTAAATACTGCACACAGGCATCATATTCCAAATAAGCACTTAGGGTTTTTGTCCTTCCATGTTGCATGCTGTCTTAGCAAACATAAGGTGTTGGTCAATTAGAAGATTTCCATTTGACAGACTTGAGTGTGAATCTTAGTATTTCACTTACTAGTTTTTTCCAGGCAAATATTGTACTATTTTGAGTAGGCTTATTTTAAGGATTAAATAATAAATGTTATGAGTCTGAAGTCTGGTTAAGCATTGGATATCCAATACCTTTTAGACTTCTTAACAAATGAATAAATTTCATAGCAAACTCACAGAACTGGTTGAAGAAATACCACAAAGCTTGCCACTAAAAGAAAAGAAATTGCATCCAAACATGTTTATGCTTTCAGCAAGCATATATTGGAGAGCTAATAAATATCATGCTTGCACAGGCTGATTGAAAAAAAAATAATGCAAATTAAATGTGATTTATAACTCCCAAACCTTCAAATCAAGGGAGAACTTTTTACCAATATATCTTTTGGAAGAAAAGGGAGAGACATTTTTACAGATGTCAGATGGAATTCTTAGTATGACACTTACCTGGGATTCTTTAGATAATAACTAAAGGTATAGAGTCTAAAATAGCACTGTCCAAGAGAATTTTCTGCAGCGATGGAAACATTCAAAGAGGAAATTTAGCTTTTGGATACCTAACTGTGGCTAGTTCAACTGTGGGCCATGAGATTGTATTTTATTTAATATTAGTTGAATCAAATTTCATTGTGTCTTGTCATATATGGGTAGTGGCTGCCATATGTGGACAGAACAGGTATAAAAATTGAGTCTCCTACATCCTGGTATATTTAATGTTTATCGTCTTATCTGGCTGGAAAAGGAAGCAAAAAATGGCATCAAATGAAGAAAGCTGACCATACTGTTTTGTCACATAAATTGCTCCTAGAGTGTCCTAGTGTCACACTTATCACTGTCTGCTTCTTTCAATGATATCTTAAATGGAGCCTGAAGATGAGATAAACTTGGAGATTTTGCTTGGTAGGCAGCTTCTATAAGAAATTAATCTGAGGAAGGGTTTGTCTCAAATATGCCATTGCTTTTTATTTTCTCATTTTCTCTTCTCCCCTCCCAGCATTAGGCTGAAAAATGTTGGCACATACCCACTTACTTGAATTTGTAGACATGTAAAGAAGTTTTGAATAAATAGAACTGAGTTATGTATTTAGAGCTGGAAAGTCTAAAACTCAAATCCTTTGTTTGTCATTTGAACAAATAAAAAAACTCAGTAATTTGATCTAGAAAATGGAGACAACAGTTCCTATCTGAGTCAAAGGTGTTCTGTATTAAGACCTATAGTCACTTGGAAAGTATGAGTTCATGTCTGCCTGTGTTGTAATGAAATAAGTAAAACAAGTCCTGAGCTACAAGTCAGTGTCTAGAAATTAAAGTATCCAATGAAACGTAAATGAAAGTGTTAAGCTATAAAATGTCATCAGCTCAAATAGAGTGGAAATAGTGATGTTTATGGGAAGAGCAAACATCTTTTTTTCCACGTTCTCATCTTTCATGGAAAGATCTGTTGCTCAGGCATGTGGCTTCAAGTCCAAATGTTAGGGGTTTACTCATGTAGAGAAGCCCCGTGACTTCACCAAGTCCAGTTCTGGAGCACATGTCTCCTCTGAAAATGGCAAGTGGGTGGTTTCATCAAGTCAGCCATTCAGGCAGACATGTCCGCTTTTGCAGATGGCACTTTCTGTTTGTATTAGACTAGCAAGAGACATGATGCCAGAAGTAATGAATTTAATTGCAATTAAATGTTATCTTTTCCTAAATGCCTCATATTCCAGTGAGAATAGAGACAGTATTAACTAGTACAAAAATAAAGGAGAGGTGGAAAAAAATAGTATCACCCTTTTCTTGTATTAACACGTGTTTACTGAACATCTGCTAAGTGGATACTGCTAAGTTTTAAAGATAAAACATTGTATAATACATGGTACCAGACTTAAAGAACCACTAGTACAATAGAGAAAACCACACCTGGACACAACTACATTGGAGGGAAGTTTAATTGCATGGTACCTGGAAACTCAGGAAAGAGTGAGGGTATGGAGACAGTGTCTCCAGGAAAGGCTTTCCTACAGAATGCGATTCCTGAGCATATGTTTAAAGGGAAAGTCTCTCAGCTTCCTGTAATGGGGCTGTGGAAATGACATGGGGGTCATCTGTATGTCAACAAGTTGGCTGTAGTGATGGCAAGAGAAACTGCAGGAGACTGCGGAGTGGTAAGAAGTGACACCGTCAAATGGGAGAAGGTGCATAGAAGTCTTTAAGGAAAAGAAGCACCACAGGTACAGATGTGCTTGCCTGAGTTCTAGAATGGAAGTTCATCAAAATGGGAAGAAAATGGAAAGAGGAAGAAGAAATACACAGCAAGAGAAAGAAAGGATGTGAATGAAGATCATAACAATAGGAAAGAAAGACAGTGAGGACTCATTCAAACATATCAAACAGGTATTGGAGGTAATAAGTAAAAGATTTGGTGATGAAATTTACAGGGGTTTTACAGAGGGAGAAATAAGACACTCAGTTTTCTAGTTTTATCAAATTGATTAAGATAAGAATATTGGAAAGGAACATCTAGGAAACATGTCCTCCTCTTTTCTCTTTGCTAACTGTCTTTTCTTTTTTCTCTACTCTTTATTTTCTCCTGTTGTGAGTTAGAGACTGAAAATGTGCAATAAAATCAAATTTTGTACATTCTTTGAAGTACCAGGTAATGTCTTGGTGATACCTGTCTTCTGGAATATGAACCCGGAGCTGAGGAGACAAACCTTGATGAGAGAGTATTTCTTTAGGCAAGTTCAAGGTTGTTGAAGACACAGACTTGTGTTCACACAGGGAGGATGTTAGGTGATTGGAAAAATGATTGGAAGACAGGAAAACATCTCTGTGTCTAGGTTCTAATAGGGTAAAAATGAGAAGTGGCTGGTGAAAAAGAGTGAGAAAGAATGGCCATGTAGAGAAAATAGCTGATGAACCAATAAACAGGCATTTTTTCAATGACATATTTGTCTTTGGATACCATGCTTGATGTTAGGCATGTGACCAGCCATCACTGAACAAGCCGAGGGACCATGTTAAGTAGAAATCATTCAATGATGAAAGTGCAGATATGGATGCATGTACAGGATACGATGAGTTATACAGAACCCAGGATACAATTCTACACCACCGAAGATACTAAGATGGATGATCAAGGAATGGAGTGTTGAATTAAAATCGCATGAGGGGAGAATTAGTCGGAAGTTGTGTAATTCAGAGATTGTGAAAGATGTGAGAAATGTAAAGTTCTACAGGATTTAGAAGCGGGAAGTCATTGGAAATTTGTCAGAATAGATGGGACACAGTATGCAAGTGCGTATGCTGTATAGACCATGCTAGGAGATGGAAGGGTCAAGACATGATGTACCAGGGACATGGAGTCACAAACCAGGGTTGTTGATTGGGGTTTGTTTTGTGTAGTCTCACTGTTTTTAACAAGGAATATCAGACATGGCTATATACACTCTGTGAATGGAGGCAGAAGACAAAGAACTTGGTAAGGGGGGAAGCAAATGATAAATATGTCATGGAGCAAGATGTTTGAGAAGAAAAGAGGGGCAGATACGAAGGCTATAAATCTACCACAGATTTTCTAATGGGAAAATATCCACCACGACTCCCAGGGACTTTGGACAGGTCGGTAGTCACTTTGGGAGGTCGGAGTCAGAAGTGTGCTTCTGGCATCTACTGAGCAGAGGCCAGGGATGCTGCTCGGCATCCTCCAGGGCCCTGGCCAGCTCCTCACAGTGGAGAATTCAATGTCCCCCAGTGTCAGTAGTGCTGAGGCTGACAATCCCTAGTCCCCAGGGGAGGTAGCCATGCACAGGGGAAGCCCTAAGTGGGAGAGACAGTTTTAACTGAAGACTTTTAGTTCCCTGTGAACGGATGACATCGTTCTTCAGAGGAAGGTGAAGGATGATGGGAAAGGACATGGAGAACAAGGAAGGTGAGTAGTAAACATGCATTAGAAAGGTAGGAGGCTTAGCTAGAGACCGAGTTGCTGCAGGGGACTCGGAAGGTTAACTTAGTATTGTCCACACACGCATGTCCCTAGAAGTGGCATCTCACTCAAAATAGCCATCTAAATGAGAACCCCGCGCACATGCCGATCCAGGCTTCTCACTCAGTGAGCCTTCTGCTGTGTGTTCTTCACCGTCTGCTGCCTCGGCCCTTGCCAAGCATGGGGAAGGACAAGCATGAGCCGGAGTGTTTGCCCACAAGCTGTGCCCTGCCTGCAGTGCACAGAAACCTAGCCTCCAGCCTCCCAGCAACGACTGCAGCGGAATCTTCAGGGCTGGACGACTGGAGTCCTTTGGTTTCTGGGGACTGGATGATACCCTGTCAATGTCCTTGAAATGGAAATACATGCTTTTCTGACCCTGACTGGGCATCAGGTCCCCGTTGGTCTTGGAGACAAATTACCAAGTGGTTTAGTGGGGCCAGCAGCTCAGAGAAGTCAGATGGTCTTAAGAACGTGTATCTCCTTTCACTTTTTCTGGAAATTTCATGCTCACTTGGTTTGGGGCAGTCTGAGAGATGTCAAAGCCAAGACCTTTCACTCTGAACACTAATTCGTGCCATTTCAACTCCAGTTTCACTGAGACTTTCTTCAGCACACCCTGCAAAGGAGAATTAGAGCCACACAGATTCTAGAAATTGTTACACAGATGTGGAAGCAAGTGAAGGTTATACAGCATCGCTCTGGATTGTTTGTGACAACTGCAAATCACTATCACCTGAAACGTCACAGAAGGAGGCACATACCTGCACAGTGTTTTGAACACGCGTGTGGACTGCTCATTCAGTCAATTCAGCCAGCAAACGTGTAGTGATAGCTCACCATGTGTTACACCCGGGGAGACAGAGATTCATTCAATCCTTTTCAAAAACTTTAAGTTGATGTTATGGTTACCTCTGTTATAAAAACAAATAGAATGAGCCTTTTTTTGCCCAAGATCACGAATCTAATAAAGTTGCCGACGTTAAAGTGCAGGCCACTGCAGCGCGATATTGCTTGGTCTGCACATAGGACGGCTGTGTGGTAAGACACACAGAACTCAGGCGAGGAAGGCAGGAACCCTCATGAACAACTCTAGGGCACCTGGGCTGCCTTCTGGCTTTGAACTGGGCTGCAAGTAATCTGAAGAAGAAATTAATCCTGAAATGGGGTCACAAAATATCCTCTCTGTTGTGGAAGGATAGGAAGGATTTCTAGAGACATGACCAGGATGAGCAGAGACATTTATCTCATGGAGAACTTAATCAAATGTCTTAATACTTGGTGTCCTATCTTTGCTTATTTCCCTTGCTCAAGGGTTTGTTACTCATGAGAGAATGGTAGTGAGTGAGGCCATCTCAACCCTGCCAAGTATAACAAAGCACACAGACTTGGCGAGGAGGAGCAGTGAGGAAGGAAGAGCTGCCCCGTGACCAGATTTTGACGGCTGCTGGAATCAGTGTCAGGACCAGTGTTCGCAACATGAAAGAAAGAAAGCTGAGCCTGGGGTGTCACACAGGAAAGTGAAGTTTCCCCACTTCCAAGCTTGGCAATGTCAAGTGTGATTTAAAGAAAGATGGTTTCTCTTATATTTGTCGACTTGATAGAGGGACTTTGTCACCCCTTTTCCCCAGGATATCTGTATTAGTCCTATCTAGACACAGATAGACCCAATCTCCAGGTTGCAGAAGTTATCTATTAAAAGTTCTGTCTATAGGGATGTGCGTGTGTCTGTCTGTGGTCTGTGTGTGTGTCTCTGCTTCTACCCACTGCTTATCCTGAGTTTGAGCTGTCCCAGACCTGCTTCCAAACACACCTTAAAAAAGAACATGGTAAGCTTTGGGACTCAAACTGTCTCAGTTCGCTTGCCTATCGTGCTTTATTGCTTTCTGAATCAGGTGGTCTGTGATATTTTGATCTTTCTTTCTGCTTTATGCACCTTTTAAAGGAGTTTGCAGATAAGACTGACTGAGATGTAGGCAAGATCAGGGCTATGTCTGCAATCTATTTCCCTAACTCCACTTTCTTAGAACACATTTTGTCTCCATCAACCTCTCACCTACCTGGATCAATTAATTTAAGTCACATTAACAATTAAAGGATCGTGAACAGGTCATTCAGTCAAAATTCATGGGAATTTAAACGGACCAAGAAAGTGGGAGTTGATTTGTTTTCTTTTGATTTTGTTTTTTTTTTAATTTGCTATGTTTGTCATAAACTCTCTGTCTCCCATCTTCTCTCCTGAAAATAAACTCCAAGTTTCTTTACCCACCCTAGAAAACAGAGCATCCATATACTGCAAACTAAGGGAGAATTCCTTTGATAAAAATTGGCATGGACACCACTTCAATGTTTGACAAAAGAAAATGTCTTTCATTCAAATTCCATTATTTCCGGACTCCAGTAAGAACGATTTCATTTTTCTGGGGAAAATATCTAATAACGCAGCCATCTCTGCACCCACACTGGTGAGCTGGGTGTATGGGTGTTCAAATGTTCCATATGTTTGCACTAAAATTAGACACGGCAAGATTCAATTGAAAGGAAATAGAGAAAGACGCCTCTCTGTGCAGTTCTCTCTTTGTGACAAAGTCCCATTACAAGCTGAACCTCGCCAAGCAAGAAGCAATGGTGCATATCAAATATGGTCGTGAGGGAAGCACAGTTCCACAGAGCAGCTTTCAGAGTCCTGCAAGGTTCCCGACTGCCCACTTGAGTTAACCTCATCCCCTGTCCAATTCCTGTTGCCAGCAGTTGTGCAAGCCCTGCATTTTTCTGCAATAATGTCATCATTAACCATATGTCTCCTCTCCCCACTTTTTTTCCCCCAGCAATTCACTATCATTAATTTTTAGTACTCTTTCCTCAAGACAGTTGGCTCCCATCCAAACGTAATGAGGTTGATATTCGTGAAGCTCCGTCATTGTCAAGAGAAGAATACAAATGTAATAAAATGCAAGTTCCATTTTTTTGAATGTCTCTCTGTCCGATGGACACCTCTGGTCATCTCTCCTCACTCCATTTGAGCTGAGATTATCAGGTCATAAGAAGACTAACTCAATACCAAGCAACAATCACTCAGCTTTGATGGTGCCAGGAACATATTCATAGTAATTAATGAATTTCATTAATTTTCACAGAATATATTGTATCTGCAAAGAGATAACATTATTCAATTTATATTGACAGGAGCTTATCAAATTTCTGAAGTGTGACAAATAATTTACAAGACTCAGTAAAAAAAAAAACATTAATAAATGTAGGGTACATGCTTTTGAAAGATGTCATGTCAGGGAAAAAGTTATGCAAAGGTACGGTACGGTTGACCTCAGTTCAGGAAACTTCTCAGGGAGCTATAGAATGATTCTCTTTCTCTCTCTCTCTCTCTCTCTCTCTCTCTCTCTCTCTCTCTCTCTCTCTCTCTCTCTCGTAAGATCCACAGAGATTTTTTTTCAGTGAAGCATGAGAACTTAGCTTTTAAATGCAGCAGCCTCTAGACTCTCATGACTATAAACCTGACATGTGACTGTGAAGAACTGAAGTTTTTAGCTTTATTTAATTGAAATTAGTTTGACTTATGTCTTAAAATTCCAATACTCATTCAGTCACTGGAAATGCTTAATTATTTTTGAGACAACTTGGGTATTTGGACCTACTTTTGCAGCTACAATTTTTATTAAATTTCAATAAAGATTGCACACCCCCTATAAAAATGAGGTATCCAGACAGAGATGTGTTATACATGTAAAATACACACAAATGTCTCCTATTTAGCACACACAAAGAATGCTGTCTCCGTAAGTTTTTACAGATTGTATATCAAAACGAGAACTTGCAAGATGCATTAGGTTGCATGAAAGTTATATTAAAATTAATTTGTCTTTTTAGTTTACTTTTTAAAAGCTATTGGGAAACAATTAAGTTTTACAGCATGCATTTGGTTGGTATTGGATAATTATGTATCGCCTTCCTTTTCCTTATGGTGGGTGTTTCAAATGGTTCACAGATCCTAGGCTCTGTCAGCAGAAAATTTCCCCACCCAGCATATCCCATTGTCCTGAGGCATGAGGGTGGAGGCAGAGCTTGAGACCTCACTGCTGGTCACACAGGTTACACCTAATACATTCATCATCTCTGGGTAAGATGCCACTTTAGAGATAATACAAGCCAAACTCATCTTTACACAGAAAGAAAGGGAAACACAGACAGATTAAATATTCTGTTTAAAATCATAGTAAAAAGGTCTACAGATTTGTCTCACATATCACATTTTACAAAATAGATTAAAATTTTGTGTCAAAATGAACTATTGATATTTGGTGGGTTGGGGATTTATCTTGGGAAAGTCCCTTTATTTCCCTGGTAAAGACAGGTCTTTTCATGTTTAATATCCTTTGTGAAAATATGTCATCTTATCAGAGTGAAAATTCCTGATCAATTCACCAACTTAGACAAGAATGAACACACCTGTTTGCAAAGGCTGTATTGATTCTGCACTTCCTGGTGGATCCAGTGAGCCTGGCCCTGCTCCTGCGGGAGAATGCAAGCCAACAGCCCCACCTAGTGGTTCCCTTATCAGGTTGTGCAGCGTCTGGACAGCAAGCACACCCTGAGCGCACACAGCTTTGCACACTGATCTTTGCCCATTGTTTATACCGCAGCTACAACCTTGTCATCTCGGAGACTACATTCCGAAAAAGTGAATTAAAGACAAGAGTATGTTTTCCAAAGATTTAGAAAGTTATACTATCGTGGAAAAATATTTTAATAGAAATTTCAAGCTGGAAAAATGCCTCTGATGAGTCAAGGCAGACTTCCGGGAGGAAGAGAATCCTAGATTTGTGATTTTAGAAACGAGAGCATGGACACAGAGATGGATAAACAAGGTGTTGCCTTCGCATCCAGTTCAAATCCTATTTGTATCTGGATCAGACATGTACCCCCATATGTTATATTACAAATTCAAATAGCTTTGGTAAAGGGAGAAATAACCAACATCAACTGAAAACAAACAACAAACACAGTATGCAGGCATTCAACACATTCAGCATGAAGCCACATGGAATTCAGTTTGGGAGGGTTTTAAAGTGGAAGTGAAGAGATCTGCCAGGAAGCTCAAAAAACCTTTGTCAAGTTCAAAATACAGAATCTGGAACTTAATGGGAAACAGTTTTGTTAGAGATGGAAAGAAGAGCTGAACTTATGCAGCTTCAGCTCAAAAACATTCTGGATTCAGAGATTTCTTTCTTATTTTATGATCTCAAAGTTAGATACCTAGATCCATAAAATCATAGGCTGTGAGAATCTTAAAATTATTTAGCTGTCAAGCTTGCCTTGGAAAGTTCTGGAAAGTCGGAAGCCCCATTTTCTAGTGCCAAGGGCAGAGATGATGTGGAGAGACATATTTCCTGCAGTGACTTTCCCAAATCACCGTCCTTTTCTTAGGAAGGTCTATGATGGTCCTGGACCCAGAGCCTGAAGCAGTCTCCACAGATGAAGAAATTAAGGTTGGCAGTTTTCTCAAGATAATTTCAATAAGAGAAAATCAGTGAGGGACCCACTGCTTCCTTGAGCTTTGAGAATGCAGAGGTGAACATTGAGGATGTGGTGTTTTTGGTTGGGAAAAGGGAGTTCTTGCATAAGGGGTCCCTTAGAGAAGCGGGTTGGCCCTCACAGGTACAGTCATAAGATTTACCTAATGAACAGTTTCCTGCAGGTTATTCATGACACTGACCTTTTTACTATGATAATTAACCTCAACTTGGCTTCTGTACATGGCGAACAAGCAATGTAGGGCATTAAAGAAACAGGGTGTGAGGCAATTTCAAGGTGCTGATCATGTGCATTTCATTCGTAGTCTCATTTACTTTATGTCATTAGATTTAGACAGAGCATCTCCACTTTTCCAATCCAGAACACTGAAGTGCAGAATTATTAAATAAGTTGCCCAAATTAAATACTTGGTGGACGCCCACCAGGATCTTATCTTAGATCTGCCTTACTCTAAAGCACCTTTCTTTTTCTAAACTATTTATTGCTTTGTAGTAAAAGGAATTGCTGACTGGACCTCTGCAGTTTTCCTCTGCTCTATTACAACTTTGCCTACAATAATAGATTCAATTCTACTTCCCCAACAATGCCTCCTTGGAGCAGTCATTCTTTTACTCACTCGTGATGAGCAACCTCAGGTCTGATCTTCTAGGCAGGCTGCCCAGGGGGACGCATGAGTGGTCAGTCAAGGATGCTTCTTACATCAAAAACCCCGTGCTGTGTTCACAGAAATCCTTCTACAAAACAAGTGCTTGAGCTCATATTCTTTTCCTCACTGACTTCTCATATTAGTCCAGACTGATTTCCCTTATTGGCTTCAACTCCGACAATCAATTCAAAAGAAAATACAAGGAGGAATAATCTCCCCAGATTTTGTTCTCGAATGCCACATAATCACATCAGTAAAAGCAGTGAATATGGTGGAAGCCTTGCAAAATGCTCCCCTCTTGTGATTCTTTGTTTCCATATTCATAGAGCCTTATAGGAAACCCTGTGAGATTATCAGGAGACTGGCTTTGTTTGCACAAACTTTTGTTGGCTTTGTCATTTTTCCTCCAAACATCTTCGTCATAAGTAATTGGATTTCCTTACTCCAGAAGAACTGACATTTTTATGATAATGAAGTTGAGTACAGGGATATATTTGACATGAGAGGTGTTTTGCAAATATATGATGAAAACCTGGCTTAGAAGAGCATATTAAGGAATAGCATGGGGACTTCCTTTTCAAGAAACTTCCAGAAATGTCCAATGGAGGCCAGTTCTCGAGTCATCCTTGTGTTACCTGAAACACAGGTGTGCTTCTAACAGGTGTCCCTGGTTTGCCATTTCAGATTCATTGCCCATTTTCTCTGTGACTTCTATGTACTAGGGAGGCTGAGACTGCTTTCCAAAACTACAAAGCCCCAGGAAACAAAATTTAAAGACAAAATAGAAATGGAATATAAGTTCTGGTTTTTGTTTGTTTTTGAAGAAAAGGTCTTATCTAGAGGAAGGAGTACCAAAACAGACAATAAAAACGTATTTCATACACAATCTTTGGTATTTCGATTTTAAATTAAAATAGGTCTTTGAATCTCTCTGGCATTTTCGACAAAGATTTCTATCTACCTGGTCACTGTGTGGTAGGGTGGGGGAGTGAAAGGACACTTTCAATGATCATTTGGGGTCTGGATTGATTGTAATTGTGACCCTCACTTTATTTCTAAATTCACATTTCAGGTTGGTCCTAATCTGAAGTAGGTCTTACAGTTGAGGTAGAATTTGGGTGGAAATAATCAGAAATACTAATTTATTAGTTTATAAGAGCATTTTAATACATTTATGACTGGTATAAATAGTAAAGTCTAGATACTTATTGACAAATACAATCTAGGTAACATCATGAAGAATTTTAAGAGAGTTTTCAACAGGCCCAAAAAGCAGGATGGACATTAAATAAAAATACCTTTATAGCAGAAAAACTGGTTAATCAACAAAATTACTCCCCAAGAATAGACCTATATAAAATTGGGGTCATCTCTTGAACTGCTTCATCTTCCCTGTCTTCCTTCCAAAAAGGAAGACCCACTTTCAACCTTGAGAGAGATTTTTCCTTTTCATATTCAATAATTTCTTACTCAATAATCCTTTGAGTGATCATGAAATTTGAGAGAAGAAACTCAAGGACCTACCATGGGAAGTGAGGAAGAAGGATGGGCAAGGTGAGGGGAGGCACAAGCTGGGACTGGGGAGGTGGCTGCCCCTCCTGGAACCGGGGTCTGGTGACATCATTTCAAACCAAGGCCAGGTTGGGGACCAGTTAAACCTGAGGCCATACTCAGCACCCCGCCCTATTTCTCTGCCAGCTTCTGGGACAGGGTCCAATCCACATCCCATAACAGTTTTACCTAGAAGCATATGTGTACAAGAATGCATAGAACTTATCAATAAAATATAGACAAAAGTCTTAAGAAGAAGAAATGACAAAGGAGGGTATGTGGATATGTTACTGAACTATATCCAGATATGTGACTATTTGAATTTTGGAAAAACATAAAGCTAATCTTTAGTTCACTCAAGACTTTATTTGCTCACTCCGCAGCAGTGAGGAAGAAGGCATACAGGAATGGCTTCTCATCAGGGGGAAGGCAATGCTGTCCTTTATAGGACGTGGTGCTGCCCTTGTCTACTTCAACTCTTGCTGAAAATTAATTTTCAGTGTCTTCCAAGTGTTCCCAGTACACAGGCATAACTCATCTTCATGGGTTCACATATGAACACATACATTGATGCCTCAGTAGCATCTGAAATCACCACCCCTGGGATATTATGATGAGGCAAAGGTTACTATAGGGACAAAAAGGAACCTTGAGCCCATGGGTTAATGAGGGAGCCCCCATCAAAGGGAGGACGCTGTGGTCAGTTTGGAATGTTGTTTTTCTGATGAACGGGTTACTTACTGGTTTTGAAATGCAATAGTCCATTGAGTGACTCTGGATCAACTTGCTTTTCTTACCTGCTGCCCAGGTAATAAACACTATTATGGGGTGAGATGCAGCATGGCTTCCTAGTCCGCTATTGTACTTTTCCTGTACTGTCCCTCTCTCAGATACACCCAAGAAATGAAGGAAGATGGCATCCTTTCCACATTTTAGATTTTACAATCCTTCAATCACATGTTTTTACAAGAAGTATGTGGATTATGTTGTGTGTTTTTAATGTTTGGAATGTGAGAGATGTTTCTGTTTGTCATTCATCTTAAAGTAGATTCGTCTAGTTACGCGTCAGATAGGAAAACTTGAGTCAGAAGTAATGAAATAGAATCCAAAGCGCTCACAGTGGAGTCAGACCTGTACTCAAAATGCAGGTGACTTCAGGCAGAAGTTAATATTTTAACAAGTTCTTGTGACATTTATCACATGAGAATTTTGTTACCCTCCAAATTTTCTTACCAAATTAGCAGAACTCAAATAAGTGTGGTCTGTGAATAATGTGCAATGAAACTGTCTCCATGAACTTGAACCAAAAAGCAAAATATTTTTGAAAGCATGTTAAGAGACAAACGTGTTTTGTAAACAAAGTAGTGCCATCACTCATTCCTTCATTTGTCTTTCCATCATGAATTGACCTATTTCATCACCAGTAGTTTATATTATTTTCCAATTGTTCTCAGCCATTATATAAAAGTTTGACTAACTGTGACTAACTTCATAAATAAATTCTTGCAGGTCTTTTTGTTTTAGTTTTATTTTATATTTCCAGGGATGTTCTAAGTGAACAACTATATCCTCTGCTTTCTGTGTTTTTAGCTATACATTTATATCTTTCAGAAAATTTGAAAATTTTTATTATATTTTTTTCAAATTTTTTCAGCATTTTTCCTCTACGACTATGATCCCAGTGACAAATATTTTAGGTATTTTGAAATTTTTTCCCTGTTTTTCAGGATGGAGTATGCCTATCACCAAGCTCTTTGATATTTTCTTCTTTTATCCTAGTCTGTTATTAAGTCCATCTAGGAAATTTTTATTTTAGATTCTGTGTTTTGCAGCTCGGTATTTTCACTTGCCTCTATTTTTGTCAATATTTCTGTTTTCTGAGGTAAGAATTTTCAGTTTTCCTTCTTTGAAATTGAGTATCTCTTTGCCTCTAAAAGCATGAATATAATTATAACTAGCTGCATGTACATCATATGTGTATGTAGATGCACACACCTATATATATGTATGTTTCTCCAGTATTTGAGTCCTAGTGAGTTAGCATCTATTGATTCTTCCTACTTTTGAATTAGTTCTATTTTTCTATATTAAGTAATTAAAAATTTTAATGTAGATACCATGAATGCTGCATTGTGTATAAACTGATATATAATGTAGCTATATTATGTAGGTGTGTCTTGATAGACTCCTGTGTGAAATGCTGGTGTTTTTGCTTTGACTGGTAATAAACTAAGATATATTCAGACAACAAATGCAGAGGTAGCACAACTCTCACTTCACTATCTAAGCTCTGGTCTGCTTGCGTGAGTCTAATTCATGCATCTATTGATGGGGGAAATCTGAGGAGATAGGACTTTAATTCTAATCACAGGTCAGTTCCCTAATGCTTTGGTAGACTGGTTTGGGTCTCTTGCATGCATGTATATTTCTGAGTTTAGTTTGGGATTAAACAGTGGTCCAAATTTCATTTCACCTCAAAGATGTTTTTTATACTATTTGCGGGGGTCTCTCTTGCACATGCATAGCTCAGGGATGAATCTGAGAGTTTTGCTGACTCATTCATAGTTTTAGGTGACCCATCACTCAATAGTCACTAATCTGAAATTATCCCTACATGTTCCACTCTCTAGGATTTACTTCTCCTCTCTCCTCTGGTCAGGTATATATGGTACCTAGCTTTTTCCAACACCTCTGCTACTTCCCCAACAGGGACTGACGTTTGGGATAAGCAAATAAAAAGTGAAAGAAACCCAGCCTTGAAGGTAATCTTCTATGATTTGACTCTTCTTCAAAATATCTTTTTGCATATTTTACAGAGTCCTTACTTATTTTTTAATCTTTTTTTTTTGTGCTTTGTGTCCCTCTACTGTTATCTCAGAGAACTTCTGTGTGGTATGTTGAAATCCTTCATTTTGGTATGTCTCTTTATATGTATTAACCATATTCAATTTCAATCCAACAGTCATTTTTCCAATAGTGACAATGTAAAAGAACTACACCCAATATTGCTGATATATCTGATAGGTGTTTCCAATGCTCAAGAAGTCCAGCATCTAATGAGCCACTTATACAAAAGAATGACCATGACACTTTATGGAATCTACTCCCAGAAAGAAGAATGTAAGGTGCCCCAGTCACTCTGGTAACTGGATTCTACCAAGAGACCCAGCAAACACTCTGGAAGGAGCACACCCTGGTGGAGTAACAGTTGGGTCAATTGCTGCTGAAGAAGCACAGGCCACATACGCCTGGGCCAGAGTCCTAGGTCCGGGAGGAAGACAACAGTGCCAACAACTAAATAAAAATAAAGCAAAGTAAAATGCTTCTTCCTCCTCTCTTCCTGCCTGGCTGCTTATCTTTATTCCTGCCTGCCCCTTTCCTTTAAAAATAAATATACAAACAATTAAATAGCTTTGGAAGGAAAATTGTTCTTCCTTGAGTTCTAGTAAAAGAGATAAACCATGTGTATGAAGCAGAAACTCCTGAAACAAAGTAGAGAGGCATGAAAGGTAGAAGGACAAGAAACCTATCCGCGTGGCTGTAAAATTAACTGGGCCTGGTAGAAAGTGACTAGAGAGGAAACAACTCAGATAAGACCAAACTAGAGTTTAAACTCCATTTTCTAAGCAGAGGTAGGTGATACCATGTTTTCGAAGATAGTTTTAAAAAACGGTAAACCTAGTGCCAAAGAGCAATTGCAAACACATGGACTTGAGGGCGTGCCCTGGTGAGTTAGCAGGTAAGTCCGCTGGACATAGCCCACATGAGTCCCTGGGACCCGGGTATGTGACCCGCAGTGGAGGGGAACAACCAAGATGAACAACTAAATAAAATAAATGAAATACTTCTTCCCCCTCACCCTGTCTACCTATTTGGCTTCTCTCCTGCCTTCACTTTTCCTTAAAAAATAAAAAAGAAGTGAAACATACACATACATATTTTTTAAATGAAGCCTTTCACATAGCAAACTTTTCAATAGTCGTTCAAGATATTTGTGCCGACTGTGTGCCAGGTGCTGAGTCGACTCGTCATAAACACATAACAATTCACACACCGACACTGCTCATGCATAAAGTTGCAAAGGAAAATGTTGAATTCTTCTAATGTGCATTCTAATGACATACTTTTGCATTATCCTCTTTGCTGATATTTTATGTTTATGAAAACAAAGCTCTGGCTTAATCTCACTTCCTGCTGTGAAATTCAAACTTACTTATGGAGAAAAAGAATATAGAAAATAATATTTCCCCAAGGAGATGAGTGTATTCAAGAAGGTCTGAGCATTGCCCATGAACTGCACCATGACTGTGTCCAGTCCCAGATCAAGCTGCCTAACATGCACCAAAGACACACACTGATTATGTGGAATGGAAGAAACCACGGGTGAATGCAGGATGATGGGGTGACCCAGCACCTCTTGAGAAGCTGACACTGTCTGGAAAGAATTCACAGAGAGAACTGTGTGGCCAGAATCACATGGCACACTCATTAGAATTAGCAGCAGTGAGTCTAAACTCCCTGCAAACTGGTAAAGTTACACCAAGAAATGAGCACACCTTTGTGTGTGCTTTCCAAGTGCATCCCTCCACCTGTATGTGGGCAATGTGGTGGCCCGTGCATACCTGGGCCATAGAACTCCTCCTTTTCAAAGTGTAGCTGGGGACTGGAGCTCTCAAGAGCTGATAGGGTAAAGAGTAGGAGGAGCGAGGGGTTCTGTCTTCAGAGCCAGATTGCTGAGGAAGGGTCTTTGTAAGTTCATCTTTATCATGCTTGTGTGGTACTCACTTATTTTAGCAATCCTAGAGTCTGCCAGTTAATTACTCTCCTGCTTATAAATCTGCCTACCTGCTTTATAGATTTGGAGGTACACTGTGCCCCAACATACCCGAAGTCTCCTTTTCTCCTAAAAAGCAAAAGCTGTCTCTGGCCCTTTTCCTCTCTGTTCTCCCTGAAAGTAGAAAACAAATCTGTAGGGGAAGGTGCAGAAAGAAATGCACCCTGATTCTCAGAGAAGGTGCAGAAGGAAATGCTCCTGATTCTCAGAGAAAGGGATGGAACCTGTGTAAGCTCACTTAGCTCACAAAATTCATGTCCAAGTCACACTTGCAAGATTTTCTTTGCCCTGTGTGTTATTCGCAAATTGCTTCATTGTCAAAACACCAAATAAGCTGTTTGGGTCATTCACTAGACTTCCTATTACAGGAAGTTCTGGGAACACGCAATGAAAGTTGTCTTTTCTATTCCTCCTCTCATTTGTGCTTGCTTATTATTGAGCAAGTCAAGGAACCAAAGGGGGTAAAAGGGAGATCCTGGCCCCAATTTCCCCTGACCTTGGACAGGATTTTACAGAGTGCTTTCCACAGGCCCAGCAGTGGTCTCCCGCTCCTCTGTAGTCTGTCTTCCACCACTGGCCAGGGCGCATAGACTGTTTGTGTGCATTCAGACTGACTGCAATTTCCAAAGACTTTCAAAGCAAGAGACTTAAAATAGTTCATTTTGCTCCATTCTTTTATTAAAATGGATTTTAGAGTCTGCTTAAAGCAATTTTGAGACTAATTAAAAATTTAATAAATAACCATAATATATTAAAAGTCAAATTATAATAGTGTGATGTTATTGAATTAGGGCAAATACTCTACACAGGGAACCTTTTTAATAAATTATGCATGAGCCTTTCTAAATTGCTTCCCTCAATTTGGACAATGCCAGAGATTAAAGAGTACAGTGTAATTTAGTTTGTAGTTTGAGGGCATTATAGAAAGAAAAGAAGCATAGCTTATATTAGTTCCAGTTTATTTTAGTATTAATGTCTTACTTTATAATTGTGTTTGAAAACACTTATTTGTTTCCTTCCTTACTTTCTTATTTCCTATTAATTTGACTCATCAAGCAATGCTTTGCAAATAAAATGGACTTCGATAGAAGCTGGAATGAAAAGTTTCTTTTGGAAATGCTTGTGTTATCCCCACAAATCTTATCCATTTCATAAGACTCTTTAGAGGACATTCTTCTACTGAAACGTTTATTTAAAAAAAATCTACTTTAAACTTTAATATGACAGGAACTATGCTAGTTGATGGCAAAAACAATCAAAAATAAGACATCATTGTTAACATATATGTGTGTGTTATAATAAACATGTATTTCGGCATATGTGCATATTTCCCTGAGGGAAGTGGTGTAAATCTAAAGTAGTCAGAATAACACCGATAAGGGAGATATTGTCAATGGATGTATAGTTATTTGACAGCTCTTGGCTGAGGAGGGAGTAAAGTCTCAGAGGTTTAGGGTATAATGCCTTCTGGGAAAGGAGAACAAGGTTAGTGGCAGGCACCAAATATTAACTGAAATATGTCAACTGAGAAACAGAAGCAGAAGGATGCTGATTAAACCGTTTTCTTCAGAAATGTATTTTGTGTTTCTTCAACTTGACTTCACGTAAGTCAAGATATAAGCACAACAGAATTTTTCAAATCATTTGCATTCCAGTATATATGCTACGCACCGCTGAACTGTAATTATCCTCAGTCAATTCAGACTGAGTGTGTCTGAGTCCCTCTTCTAACTTGTCCAGATGCACACATCTGTGTCAGCAATATCAGAGAGGGGGTCCTGGACCCTTCACCGAGACTTGTGCCCTTGTCCTCCTGTCTGAAGTTATGAATAAAGCAATTTGAAGATCCAGATCATTATAAGCAGTTTACTCAAGGCTAACCTGGGCTGGGCCTTCATAGCGAGACCTTCATATTTACTGAACATTTTCCTATTTTATATCATGCGCTACTATCTTCCCAGCCTTCGCTGGCCTTGCTGCCCCCTTCCTTGACTGGAGAGGTGAGGACTCTTCCTGCATCATTTCTGCAATGCTCTCCCTGATCCCCATAAGTGTCTTTCATTCTGCCACACCCTGCTGTCTCTCCAATATGAAGCCTCTGTGTCCTAGTTGAGCCCTCTCTAGGCAGTCAGTGACCTGTGTTCAACAAATTCCTTTGTCTTTGTTCTCTACAAAGAGAAAGGTGACTTATCACATACTTCTAACATTTTCCTGGAATTTTGAAGGGCTTGGAAGAATTGAGAAAGCATAAATGACCTCACCTGTGACTAGTACAACATGGTCATCAGTTATCTGTGTCTAGAGATAGATTGCAACCTGAGTCTCGTGTCCAGAATCTTCCAAGTGGTCCATCTCCAAGTTCATTTCTGAGGGAACTGTTGAAGGCACTGCTTGCCTCAGGGGACCACAGGCATTGCTGATAGATCACTTTTCCAAGCAAAAACTGATCACACCAGTGCTTAACCCACTTAACTCTAGCACTTTGCTATGGCCTGAAATAAATATAACTTCTTTGGACATAGTGTTTTCCCTTTGTGAATTTCATAGACTGGCCTCTGCACTTTGTCTGCCTGAATTCCTGGTGCACCCTACACGCCTCTCAAGCCCCATCTCTGTACTCAGGTCACTCCTTCCCAAGCTCCAACCGTCCTTGTTCTCCTCACTTCAACCCTTCCCCACTTTCCTGATCAAACTCTTTATATCATTTTATTTCTGTCTAAGTAGTCATCTCTTCCATGAAGTTTTTTTTTCAATTCCTACAGCTCTCACAAGAAACTATTAACTGTTCTTCTGAAATGCCATGAACCTTTATCTGTATTTCTTTTACAGTTCACTGAATCCAAGTTTAACTCTCAAGACTCTGTTCCCAGTCTTCTTCTTCATATTCTCAACATCTGTTTCTCCAGACACAAAACAGAAACTTAGACATCCACATCCTGAGACTGTGGTGGAAATTAAACAGGATAAGGATGCAAACATTCTCACACAAAGGAGACACCACCCTCCGTGATCAGCCATCCTGTAATTCCAGACAAAAACATCTCTATGACAGGAAATATGTCAGATTGTCTTTTAAGAGGCACATATTAGCTCTCAAAATCTTACATTGGGGATTTAATTAGAATGTCTCCATTAAGATACAGTTCGAACAATGTCGAAGTGATTAGTCTTTCACAATGTGTCTCAGGTAGACTGTCCTTTTGTCCCCAAGCACCCGTGAGACTCTATCTCAGTGCTCAAGTTTAATGAGAGACTCATTCCCTTTCTGCATATAGGGTACTATGTTCTTTCACAGTGTTTAACAATACAAAAATAATCACAGAAAAAAATGTTAAACTTTCAGAGAATGGTAAAAAAAGGAAAATAATTCATTTTCCTTCTTCTTTTCTTTCTTGCACTTCCATTTTCTTATTTTTAAAGGTTATCACCTGTTTTCTCTCTGGCTAAAAATAAAATAATGAAGCATTTTGTCCAGAAGGCTTTGCTTTGAGAACTTGGAAACTACAATCAATTAAGTCCAGAGTTTGGGGGTTTCGAAGCCAAATCTCAACCGGAGAAAATAGACAGGGGGTTTGCAGATGTGTAGCAGAAGGATGTCAGGTCCATTTGGGGAGCAAAGTCTCATTCTTATCACAATTCGGACAGCTCCTCTGATTGCCACAGAAGAGACAATGAAGCCAGGATTTAATTCATTTTTTCTGACTTTTTAAAAATTTTACCAAGATTTTTGGAGGCAACACAATCTGGTTTTATATCTGGATGCATGTGTTTATACATGGCTACACACACGCATGTATGAATTTGTAGGCACTTATATATACATGTATATGCACAGACATACATTTTGTAGAATTCTCTTAGCTTTAATGACATAGGTGGCGTGGCATGATAATAGTTATATCATAGGACTCATGACACAAAGTCATGTTTTTAGGCTATTCTTGGTATATTTCATACTCTTCACCTTCTAACCCCCTTTATCTAACACCCACGCAAGCATCACCACCTACCTCCATTCCTGCGCAGGAAACTCGGGTCTATGGCTCTAGGACAGGGGGTATGTCAGAGGGAGGAGGATCTAGAAGTGGGAAGGAAGGAGCATGTAACCACAAGACTTCACTTTTCTGCCCTTCTGGAGACGTGGAAAAATGTAGGTCTAACCGTGGTGAGAAGCTACTGGAATAGCAGGAGATTCTCAGATTCTCTGGGTGTTTGCCAAATTGTGACAGAGCCTGAGAGCAAATAGGCACCTGGATGGAGAAAATGTTCTCCACTCACCAGTGGGGACTCCAGACAGGGCTGGAGCAGCAGAAAGGACCGGAGGCCAGCCAGGTGGTAAAAGTGGACCAGGGAGTGGTCTGTCCTCAGGGACCCCAGGGGGCTTCACTGTTTGTGGAAACTGCAGAAGCCATGAGACTGACTAGAAACCACACCCCTTTTATATCATTAGGACCAGAAATTTAAAGCCATGTCAGTGATGAGGTGCTCTTTACTGAGTAAACAAACAAAAACTAACACTTTTGGTTCAAGTTTTTAAAAGTGCTGCAATTCATGCTGAGTCTGAAGTACTTACACACAGAGAACATATGTACATACATATATTTGCCTTAAATGAGCACATTTTTATTACTTCTTTTGAAATAAACATTGCATTACATTATGACACGTTGCTGGGGTGATTTGGTGCCCAGTGATGACACGATTCAAGAAAGAATTCTTGAGGTATTTTCAGGGATTTATTAGAGAAAGAAGGCGGGAGAATTGGCATGAGGGATAGAGAGAGCTGTCAGGGAGAGCTGTATGGATTGCTATGAGATGACTAAATGTATACCCCTCCTTACCCTGAGGAATGGCTATTGACAAAAAGGGAGTGTTTTTAAACATCAAAGACCAGAACATCTCTTCTGGTGGTTCCAGGTAAGCTAGGAAGTGGAACATTCTGAGAGATTTCCCAGTTGAGTTCTCAAAGACTCTGGTGCCAGAAGGAATTCCATGCCCCTTTGTGGTGGTTCAATCCTGTCAGTGACTCTCCATCCTCCAGCCCAATCTGGTCCCATGATGATTTTGGAAGAAATGCTGAGATTGTAGACATGCAGCATCTCATCCTAATTGCCCCCAATAGAAACTCAAGTCTTGCTCTTCTCAATTATAGAAGTTGACTCGAGGACTTAGCTACCCATGTCTGTTTTAAGAGTAAGTTTGTGACGTGTCTCAGTCATCTAGGCTTGCTTTGGGCTTAGTCTGTGTGTGCATCCCCTGTGGCCCCACATGATTCCACATCAAAACATGATGCAGTCTGACCATGTTAGCTCAGAGACTGAAAAGACAAAGAAAAATTCACGAGTTAGAGGACAGTTTCATCCTTCTTGGCAACCACTTGCATTTTTTAATCTGAGTTTCATGTCTAGCCATGAAGCAGTACATGATTATGAAGTGTGATTGCTCTGTTTGGTGAGTGTACTAGAGTACACATTTTAGTTAAATATTTTGTTGAATTTAATATTTTAAAACAGAACACTATTCTTTTTAATTATTGGCTTTAGAACTAAAGTATAAGACAAAATTAATCCTCATTATTAAATGCAATTTGTCGAAAAGAATAACGCATATATGCACCTCGATGGTCATGGCAGCACTATTTACAATAGCCAAAATATGGAAACAAACATAATGTCTGTCATCAGCTGACTGGATAGAGAAGATGAGGTCTCTCTACTCACTGGAATACTACTCTGCATTATAAAATATGAAATCTTGTCATTTGCAACTATGAAGGGATTTGGTAATTGAAATAAGTCATCTGAGAAAGACAAATTCCATGAGATTTCACTTGAAAGATAAAGATACAGAAATGATTAACAAGAAAACAAACTCATAACTATAAGAGCAAAACAGTATTTACCAAAGGGAATGAGGAAGGACTCGTGAGTTGAGTAAAAAGGGTCAGTGTAATGATGGGGAATGGAAATGAGACTCTTGGTGGCCAACATAAAATAATTATTATTATTATAACAATATATTATTATAAAATAATATAATATATTATTATAAAATTATAATCTGATTATAATTATCAGATTATAATGGTGTATACCAGAAAACTATAGAATGTTATAAACTGGTATCACATCAATGCAAAAATCAAGAAAATATGAAACTAAAAAACAAATTAAGAGAAGCTATTAAGACTTTCTAGGTCCGTGTTTGGCTTCTTGTCTAGAACAAAGTTCTGATCTGATGGACCAGACACACTGTGTTCTCTCCAAACAAAGTATAAGTAGAAATTAGGGAGAAAAGTTTATCAGTGCAGAGGGAAGGGTCGTGATTACTGTGAATTATGTAGTCATCTCCTTAGCGGAACTCCTAAAACCGTTGGTAATTCCTCTAAATAACTGAGGAGTATATTGAGACAAGCACAAAGTTAAGATCCTCCAGTGATGACTGAGATAGGGCAGCAAATTTAACACCAGACATTTCCCCAGTTATAGAAATGGTAACTCCCCCATCTGGAGTCTGAACAAAGATGAGCTCACTGGCATTTCACAAGGTGGTCAACTCCAAGATCCTTTCTAGTTCTGCTAATACATGTGACCTCAATATAATTCATTTCAATAAACATGTGAACATTTACTGGGAAATACTGTATTCCACATAGGTATTCTTCTAATTTTTAAAGATGAAAGAACAGAAACAGATTTAAATAACTTTCCTAAAGCCATTGATGTAAGAAGTGATTATCAAAGGATCTTACTCAGGCAGCCCCATTAATAATCTGACTCATTAACCAAGATAGTTTCTTGACCACCAGAGCATTACTACTTTTAAAACAGCATCTGCAATATCTTTACCATTACTACATTGGTGCACTTGTAGTCAGTGTTATTTATCTCATATAGAGTAATGGTATCACATTAACCCTGCTGCATGTGGTTCCAAAGTTTTTCCTAAAATATACAGTATTGTTACAAGTACTGATGATTTAAAAATCAGATTATTTCGCTTAGTAATCAAGTTATCCCTTGGGCTAGAAATATAGCAAACATTCAATAAGGCATTAAATTATTATAGTTATTGTTTTTTGTTGTTGTTTTATTTCCACTTAATTAAAGACTGATCAAGCAAGTAAGAGTTTAGACCATCTCTAATCTAGGAAAATTTGCAAACAATCTAGTAAACTTTACAAAAAGACATTGATATTCAGTTCTCTTTATTTTCCATATTCCCATAAATAAGTATAGATTCTTGGAATTTATCCCATGCCTCAGAGCTTGCTTTATTTATAGCATCTTCTTTATTGGATGTGCTTATTTAGGCTGGTTCCTTCTTTCCAAGCATGAGTATAATACTCATAATTTATACCCCATCATTCTGCCTTAAAACTGGTAGGTATACAGAAAAACCATAATGCTTGCCATAATTTTCACTCCTGATCTTGACTGCCATTTTCTGTACTTGTCATGGTAAACTAACTTGTGCTGGAGTAGCAAATAACCTCAATCCAGTGACTTAGAAAAGCGAAGTCACTTTATTTACACCCCATAGACAACTCCTACTACTTCCTCTGCTGTAGTCATTTTTGACCCAAGAAGATGGAGACTTCATTTCAAAAGCCATGAGAAACAAAAAGGTGAAGGGAACAAGATTAATTACCCATTGACCAGTAAAGCATCATGGTTGAAGCAACCGGATAAGTTCTATTCATTTCTATTGACCAAATCACTTGATTGTGCCTAATTTCAATAGGGTGAGCAACCCTGCCAGACTTGTAGGACAATCATCTTGCCTTCTGCAAGCATAATTTAATGCCGAAAGCCAAAGTTAATGTTAGGGACTGATGTATAACTAAATTTACAATTGACTTTAAAGTCTTTTAACAACTTAAATTCACTAAAGAAAAATAGGAGAGCATACTTCGGCATAACAATAAGCAAATTCCTTCTTACTATTATATTCCAATTTAGTAAGCCCTTTCTGAATTATGGTTTTCATAGCCCTTTTATACTGTAGGAATTATAATAATATTTTTAAAGGAGATAATGCTTTATACTTGCTCCTCAAATTTTCAGATGTGTGCTCTTTGATATTTTATGGCTCATAACCTATCTTATTGGTAGTCAGGATTGCACATAACAGGTCCAGACTGCTTAGTAAATCAAGTGTGAGATCTGCATTCTCCTTAATTAAGTTTTCATTTCTTGCTCTATTAAAGCATTATCAGTGCACAGTTTCTTAAGTCTGAGAATCTGCTGACACTGTGTTATGGAGGAAAGAATATGGTACCGATGAAATTAAGATGGTGGGTAGGAAGGGAAGAAGGTGGTGAGCTATAAACAGACTTCAAAGGTCAAGATGACACATACACAAGTACATGGCTGAATTATAAACTATTCAGAAATCTAGAGCAGGTGGTTACAGAGAGCAAGATCAATAATCATAATAAGGGTGTGTCCATGTACAGCTGACTATACCGCATGTGATGTGAGATGTGAGAGAAAAGGTATTTCCTCTTCTGAAGACTGTAGTCTGTTCTGAAGATACTCAGTTTCTCCTTTAAGTCACGCATTTATTTAAGGACCTGAGACGATTACTTGGAAAAGAACAGGAAGATGTGGGCAAGTTACTTGACCTCTTATCACTTTGCTGTGTTATCCAGGGTACTATTCCTTCCATAAAATTCTAATTTTTTATACAAAGATTTTTTTATTTTTTCTCTTATTTAAAAACCATACTCATTTTGAGATATTGAATTTGCTTCTCGGGCTATGGATACTACACACCACACGCTCCACCAGAATCCCATGTCCTTCACCATCACCTTGTTCCCTCTGTGCTGTCCTCCCCCTCCCACCCCGCTGCTGGTCATTATCCTGTGTCTTGTGAGTTGTGCTGGGGTTTACCTGTTCCCTTGTTTTAGTCCATCATATTCCACATATGAGTAAAACCATCTGTATTTCTCTTTTTCTTTCTGACTAATTTCACTTAACATGATCCCCTGCAGTGCCCTCTAGATAGTTGTAAATGGCATAATTTCACATTTTCAGTAGCTGCATAGAACCCATTGAGTATACAGAGCACAGCTTCTTTATCCAGTTTTCTGTTGATGGGCATTTAGATTGTTTCCATGTCTCTGATATTGTTAAGAATATAGAACGGTACTAAAATGTATGTGACCAGAAAAGATCATGAATAATAAAGCAATCTTGAGAAAAAAAATAAGAAAAATGAAGTCATCACATGACCCAGCTTAAAAGCATATGGCAATGCAATAATGTTGTAACAGTATAGTATTGGAATTAAAAAGTCAAACAGATTTATGGGGTAGAATGGAAATTCAAGAATTAAACCCACATATATACTGATAATTATATGACAAAAGAAACACAAACATATGATGGAGACACAAAATCTCTTTAACAAACGGTATTAGGAAAACTGGGCAGCTACATGCAAAAGAAAGAAACTGGAAAACTCTCTAACTCCATACACAAGAATAAATTAAAAATAGATTAAATGTACAGATGTTAGACCTGAACACACATACTATATAGAAGAAAAAATAGAAGACACATTCAGTGACAAGAGATTTTGAGATATCTTTAGGGATTCCATTCCAACGACAAGGAAAAATCACAAATGGGAATACTTTAAATTAAAAAGGTTTTTTCCCAGTGCAAGAAAATAACAGCAGAATTAAAAGACAGCCAGCCTACTGAATGAGACAAGATATTTGTACAATGTATGTCTTACAAAGGATTACTATCCCAGGAATACAAAGAACTCATACTTCTCCAAAGAGATAACCAGATAACAAAGACAAACTTGAAAAAATGTTCACCATCACTTATCATTAGGAAAATGTGAATTAAAACCATAGTAGACATCATTTGAAGCCTGCAAAAATGGCTTGCAATCAAAAAGATTTGTAACAGGTATTTCAAGGGAGTGGGGAAAAAAGGAATTCTCATATATTGTTAGTGGGAATGTAAAATGATGGAACTACTTTGAAAAACTATATGGGTATTCCTCAAAAGCTGAAAATAAATTATGGGGACTCAGTAGTCTCATTTCTCAGTATCTATCTAAGGACTATGCCCATTTTCATTTTTAAACTTAGGGAGATGTACATACCCCTATGTTTCTAACACCACTATGCATCATAATGAAAACTTGGAAAAACCTATGTGCCCATTCACATATGACTGGATAAAGAAGTGGAATGTATGCACAGTGGAAGTCTAATGAGCTATAAAAATGAATGAAAACTTGCCATTTATAATGACTGGAAGGTACTTGAGAGAATTATGCTAAGTGATGTAAACCAGAGAGAGAATGAACATAGGATGGTTTCACCTCTACATGGAATATAAGGAAACACAACAAATGAACAGATAAAACCAATGAAAATAAATGAGTGAATTATAATAACAGAATAGAGGTTACCAGAGGGTATGGAAGCAAATATGGAAGGGTTTCAGGGGATGGTGGTATTTTTTATTAGCTTCTTTAAGGGTTTGCAACTGCCATGAGCTCCTGTCCACCACACATTGGATTCCATCCTGCTGGGATCGTGTCCCTCCACCCTGTGCAGAACTGCCCCTGTTTAGTGAGACACATCTTATTGTTAAGAGTCAATGTCTTTGGCAGTAAGATGCCCCTATCGGTGTCCTGGTCTGTCCCTCACCCACACAGAGGTGACCTAGACCTACTGGGCTGTCCCCAAGCAGATGGCTTTGCATTGCTCACTTGATTACTTTCACCTCCCCGTCAGTGTCCCCATGTTCCCAGCAGTCCATCAAGAAGAGAGAACCAGACAGGTGAATTTCAGCTAAGTCCAAAGGGAAGACCAGTATGTCTCTTTAAATAAATGAACAAATGAATAGATAAACAAATCAAACAAAAGGAAATCTCACAGAAAATCTGACTGTGGGAGGAGATAAAAGTCTTTGTGTTCTAGTTTCTGGCTCTTTCCCCCACATTGGGAAGTGACTAGATACCCTGCTGAAGACCCTGGCTGCTGTCAGGGAACCCTATCCACAGCTACTGTTCTTTCTAGTACTTAGTAACCACTCACACCCCTTGAAATTCAAGGCCGGGGATGATAGAGCTTCTTGTTTGGCTAAGCCCATGGAGAGGTCATCATCCTGCCTCAGTTCCCTTAATCTGGTCCTCACTTTTGTAAATACCCCTTCATTCATCATCCCTTAATCAACACCTTACTATGTGTCCTACTTGGCCCCCAAAAAAACAAACAGACATACCTCTGGAAGTATTATCAATTGTTCATACTTTATTTTGATTATTTGTACCAACAGTGGATCAGATATTATTATGGACATTAATTAAATGTGGGTCTATGTACTCTTTTTCTCTAAAGCATTTATAGTACTATGATGGACTCAGATATTGAAGGTCTGAAATATCAGATTATTTGCAATTCTAGGAGTTAGAATGTTGCATTGTGTTGATGGTTGGAAAAGGAACTTTGGGTTGTTCTGTTGGCAGATTTAGTGTATTAAATACAGATGTTGATTCATTTTGATGTCCTAAATCTATATAATGTTATAAGGTAATGTTCCTTCAATAAAAGTGGGAAAAATAAACTTTGGTCCCAAGTAAGCATGTAGGTATCTTGGGATAAATTTGCAGTAAGTACAAAATATTACTTGCTTCACCTTTATGGATTTCAGTTTGACACCTGTAAAATGGGAATAATTGAACCTAATTTGCTGTTTAACTGTGAAGAAACTAAATGTACATATCTGGTTCCTTGCTCAGTATATTATTTGTGATATAGATTCAGTCATTGATCGTCGTTTGTACCCACCTACGTGCTTGTTGGATTTAACTTGCAAGTCTGCATTCTAGAACAATGATACTTTGTATGATTTTGTGAGGATGATAGACAATCCATATGTAATACGTGGTCCTTTAAAGAGCAGATTTCATTATCATGATATGGAAAGACAGTCGAGGTGCAAAAACTGGCTTTCTCTTGGTAACAAACTGCAAAGACACCTACAGCAAATGATACGGTCATGGGAGACTCAAAAAGGTTAAATAACTCCAAGTAGGGAAAATGTTTTTGTGGCCACTAGCACTAATAACTGACTGTAATCTTCCTTATTGCTAAGAGTCTCAGCCTCTTTCCCCACTGAATACTAAATAAATGTCTCTGGATCCTAATAGGAATAAGCCCAAGGCTATTCTGAGGCCATTTCCTGCAGAAGCACACAGCCACCTGTCTTAAGTATGCTCCAGGCAACAACTCAGTCCTAGACAGCTCCAGCAGGTAGGAAGGACACCTAAGAACCCTGATTCATGAAGTGAGGACCTGATCTTTCTTAATGTACTGATAAAATTACATGGAAGAGGAATCTATGCAGGGGCTAATCTAGAACAAGTGATATAGTTAAACTTTTGTACTCTTCAGTACTCAGATCATCTTTATATTATTGTCTTAAATTTTACGTAGTATACAGAGACATATTCTTAAGTATGTCTCCTTCCTACTTCCTATTAATCTTTGGTTCTGTCTTTTTTTTTTTTTTTTTGTAAGGCGAGGTGGGGGCAGCAAAGAAGGAGAGCAGGCAGGCAGGTAGGCAGAAAGAAAGAGAAGGAAGGACACTTTTTATTTATTTAGTTGATCATCTTGTTTGTTCCCCGGTCCTGGGAGTGGACCCTGAGTCCTTAGGAGGTATGTGGACTGGCGCTGGGTCGGAGGTGGCAAGCCCAACTACTACTCCGTCAGGGCACACCCATCTACTTTCTTAAAAGTGTTCAGACTCGTTTCTTAAACACACATAGAATGTTTTTCATGTTGTCTCAACGCCACCTCTCCTGTAAGTCTTTTCATATCAATAACTCCATTGACCATGCCAATGTGACTTGTCATTATCAACCTCTGACTTGAGAGACAGCCCACCAGCCCTAAGTGACCACTGAAACCACTGCATTCACCTCCTTTCACCCCTGGGAGCCAGTGATTGAGTCGTTTTGTTAACAGATGGACAGACTCACCTTCTCCCTTTAGTTCAGTTTCCCAGGTGTCTTTCCCCAACAACACAGAAAGCGTCCTCCACAGCCACCAACAGTACACAAACCTACACACACGAGTGAACCAAAAAGTCCCACTTTTATTGTCAGCCAGCCGTTTCCTTGATCATTGTATCTGGCCTGCACTGTGTTCTCTCTGTGATGCTTCAAAAACCTCACTGCACTAGTTGAGAGATCCAGTAGGCGAACTCTCATCATTCCATCAGATGTCAATATATGAGGTCACTTGATTCTTTTTCTAGCCTTTCAATCAGAGAACAAAATGAATCCTGCAAGTTCATGTATGACCAGACCCCGCTTACCAGGGTACACTCTTCAGAGGGATGCAGACATCACATGCTTAATCCAGGAAGAAAATAAAGGTATTCACTTCCCGTGAGAGTGTTCTTTTCACACACTATTGGAAACTTACAGTGACACCTTCAAAGATACAATGTCTGAGGTCAAGTAAGTCCACTGTCTCTGACTAGTTCTGGCATAGACATGCCTAAGGACTGGCAGATATCTGGAAATTAAGGCATGGGTGGGATTGGAAAGGAGGATCACTAAGAAAATTCATATGACAAAGCAACTGGCTTTCAATGCCAAAATTCTTCATGGAAGTAGAGGGGACCCAATGTTGGCTAAGAAAGGAAGATCAGGACTTTTTGAGAGAGAATAAACCTATTCTAGAATGGTGCAGGGTAGTCTCCAAATGGCGAGATCTCTGCTGCTAGCTTTGGTGATGATGTCACATTTTCTGTTCTAAGGTGATGTCAGTCTTCTTTTATTTCAGTAAGCGCTGAGGGCCTAACTTGTGATTCCTGAAGAAATTGATAGTGGTGAGAAAGTGGCAGAATATGCAATTTGTCATTTTTAGAGCAACAAAGCCTAGCCAAGTCTTTAAAGACCAATGTTATGAAAAAGAAGGTTTGGAGTGGAAGCAGCCGCCACTGAAGACCTCCTGAAGCCGTGTCCTCATCACCCTTGTTTTGAGAGATAGCTGCTTATCTCAGGAACTTCTGGGGACACTGGCGTCTCTGGGTCAGGTGAGCCCATGCTCTCTCTTGTGTTCACTAATGGGAATCTAGACAGTCAGCAGGACTGAGTAAACTGAACCTCAGCATCTGCCCTTAATGCTCCCTTTTAACCTGGGGAAAATTAAGACTGATAATGGGTGGGAAAGTGGCTTGGCAGCTTTTAACTCATAGAGAAAGAAGTCTTAGAGGCTAATACATGTCACATGGTTGGGAAAGGGGGCTCAAACTCTTCACATCAATCACCTGCACCTTTGTTTCATGTCCCTGAGTCCATATGTACCCATGCAAGGAAGCAGTGGAAGTGAACCCTGAAGAAAGGTGGGAGTTGAAGACCAAGGTCACCCTCACTGCTTCGCCCCAAGATGTGCCTCAGCTGTTCTGAGCCCATCTGGCCCCCAAGACCTCTTATTCCATCTTAAACACTTTCTCTTTCTATGACAAACTACACCAAACACAACTCAGTGGTTTGAGGACCTAATCTGACCTGCAGTGTTTTGTGTTCTGTTTTAAGCTGAATTTAAATGTTTTTGGTTCATAGAATGTTCTGTTCAGTTTACCTGGATAGAAGAGTCATCATTATAAGGCTATTTCCACTTCACATTCTTTATGAATTTCCTGATGTTATCATTGCTGAGTTTGTGTGCTTGACAGTAAGTCACCCTTCACCTCCTCTGGGAAGTCACCCTTAGCATGCACTGGGCTCTCTTGTCATGGGTCCCTAAGAAAAGCATTCTTATAGCCACCATATTTATTATACCACATCTTCTTGAAAACAGGAATGAGGCATCAGAATATATAAATAATATCTCAAAAACAGAAACTCAGCTAATGCAATACCATGGAAGGGATGATTAAAGAACTTGAAGGTTGTTAAATTAGACAAGTTAAACACTTGATAACACAGTAATTTCATAATGCATTATTTCATAATAGAGCATGCTCTTCTATGTTTTCCTAATCTCATGAACTATATATTTGACTGGACCAGGCACTCCTTGAGGACCTCTTCTTTTAGATTCAAAGTCTCCAGAGTTGTGTAGCATGCATGGCAATGCTGGATTGTGACACATCTATTATGATGAATGGAAATGTCTAAAGCCTTCAGAGTGAGGAAGTAACTTATTTGCCTTCCAAAATGCAGAGCTAGTACCCCTGAGTGGCACTTAGGAGAAAGAAAACTTGAATGTTTTGGGAAGAGAGGATAAAACAATGAAGTGGTGCAAACATGTGACAGATTTTTAGTGGCACCGTTGAAAGCTGGAGTTCATGGCCATTCAAGGGCCCTCTTCAAAGATAAGCCTTTCCTCTGGAGGTCATGTGCCTGCCACGGTCTCAAGAAGAGAATTATTAAATTCAACAGATCAGAGCATTACCACCTAAGAATCCTACCCCTTAGAATATTATTACATAAAAAATATTCCCTTAGTGGTCTGTTGGTTTTACTCATATCCTGAACACCTCAGCTTTTCTGCTACTGATGTTTGATCAGAACCAGAGCTGGGTGTCTCACTGTGCTGTGAACAGCCACTTGCACTTTGGGCCTCAGTGTCCCTGGGTGAATTTCAATGTCTCTAGGCTGCCATGTTTTTTGTGTATGTGCTGGTTGTTAATTCATTTCTTATAAAAATTTCCGGTCGGAGTTTTGGCAAAAGTTAGAGTGGCCAGGAGTGTTCTCTGATTCTCTCCTTTCCACCTTGCCCATTCTTGCTAGTATGGGAGGCATTTTCAGACTCAGGGCCAATGATGTTTGTACAAGGGGAGGCTTATGAAGTTAGTAGTTGACTTTTGTGAAGATGGTGTGGTGCTTTTGTAGGATAAAGTAGCCAAAGTTTCAAGGATGCCTAAATGAGTTCTTCAGGTCAAATGTCTACACAGAAGAGTCTTAGGCATTGAGATCATTCATGATTAGGTAGGGTTTTAGATCCCAACTCCAATCAGAGGATGAGTAAGTTGTCATGAATATGTATGAGATATAGCTCTCAGGCATTTTATGAAACTTCTGTGAATTTAATTCCACTTGACCTCATCACCAAAAAATATACTCTTGATTGCTTTTAGAACAAATTTGTCTCTCTAGATTTACCCAGCACTGCTTTGAGTGTGTTCCACTAATATTCAACAACATCCATCAGATAATGAAAACTAGAACATTCTCTCAATCTCTCTATCTCTCTCTCACCCCTGACTTTTGAAGCTCATATTAAATGTAAATACTAATTTCATTGATTATAAAATAGACACATAAACATTGCAAAAATTGTATTAGCGGCATCCTTATAGTGTTTCATAGAACATACCTAGTTACAAAGGGGAACGTCTGATAAGGGATAATAGAAATATAATGTTAATATTTGCTTCCCGTGTAGCACCTAACAATAAGTTCCCACATTCAGCCATTTCACTGTCTAACATCATCATAATGATCTAATTTCCCATGATAAATAGGTATAGATAAAGAAAAAAATGGATATAATACCCTTATTTAGATTTTTCTTGTACATGCATGGGATATTCAAATAAAGCCGTTACCCATAACCTTAGATACAAATTTCATGGATCTAAATTTTGGGGTTTTTTTGGTTTCTATCATCAAGGATATCTCTTGAGTTTTCCTCATACCTAAAATTTATAAATTAGAGGAGAGCCCTCATTTAATAAACCCTATGTTCTATGTAGTAAAATAATAAAGGAAATCAAGTTAAACTTATCAGCAGTGCAGTTAACAGATATTGGGCAGCAAAAACAATGCTGACCATTATTAACATGTCATTAGTATGCATTTAGCAGTGCTCCCCTTGAATTTTCATACTTCATTAAATCACTGCTAACCATGTCCTTTTCTGGGTGAGTTATCACCAGGAGTCAGAGATTCCACATTCTGTCAGGTCACCCTTGAGCACAGGGTGATGCTGCTGGTCCTCTCTGGTGGGTTTTGAAGTATCTGCAGAAGTCCAGCCCTTACCAGGAGCGTACTGAAAAAGACAGCTGTGTTAGACGGTAACAAAACAAGACTTCTAGGCTCTTCCCTGAACTTGTGTCAGAAACCCAGATGGCATGTGGGTCCAAGAAAACGTGGGGATTGGTGTAATTCCAAACTTACAGCTCTTTGAGCTTTCTGTCATGGTGCTGAGTTCCTCTGAAGATTCCTTCTGATCAACTGAGTTGCATGACACAAGACTTTGATATCTATTCACATAAAATAAGAGCAATATTTACTTTTCTCATGAACCTGAAATTGGACAAGGGTAAGCAGGGACACACCACCACTGCCCCACATGGTAGCAGCTCAGGTGTTAGAATCTGTGGATTCTTCATTTGATCCATTGGAAAGTCAGAAAAAAGAGATGACAACTATCACTTGTACTTTCTCCATTTTTAAAATCAAAGCATGGAAAATATGTGTATATAGAATAATATTTGAAGGTGCATATCATTTTAATATAGATGTATATACCCATAGCAGATTCATGTTCATTTTTAAAGTTTATCTTTATTAACTTTTTTAAATAACTGAATTAAGCCATAATTGTGCCACCCACTGGTGTTCTTAAAGTGTGATCTGATTGCTACAATCTTTAAAGGAAGAATATTAAAAATAAACAATGTTTCTCTGAGTTAGAATAAGTGTTCAATTACTCTGAGTAGCTTTCAAGTTGATAGTCAAGAGGCAACATTATTTCAAAAGCTATTAGTTCCTATAGATTAAATTATATCTAACACTCACCACTCCCACCACCATTAAAATACTAGGACATTTTATACTATTCTCTCTGTGTTCTCAGGGGCTCCATTAACATCAGAAAAATGCAACACTGAATTTGCAAATAATTAAATGGCACATGTGATGAGCTTCCGAAGTTGTTTCCATTTGGAGGAAATCCAAGGGTCTCACCTGAGTTGAGGTCTCTGAGGAGTCCTGTCATCTGAAAACACAATTCTTAGAACAGGGCAGACTACATTATAAAGCTGATGGCAGAAAATAATAGATAATGTTCTCATCGAGAGAAACCAAGTGAAGTTATGTGGCATGGCTAAGTCTTCACAGTACGATTAAAACAATTAATTTTCTTTCAAGAAAATGTTATTAAATTCTTATCATGTGTTGGGCTCTATAGAAAGTGAAGAAATAAAGCACATTCCCATCCTGAGAGTCGCATAGGCTAGGAGAACAGATATAAAAACAAATACATTAATAATGTATTGTACATTCCACAATGAATCAATAAACAAGGTATATAACTTTGCTCCAGTTCTTCAGACTTGACTTTCATGCCTCCCTCACTCACCCCATGGTGCTGTCTACACTGTCCAAGGACCACAGGCATATTTCTGCATGATCGCCAGGCATAATTCTGCCTTTGTTCTGACTGAAAAACAGACATGAAATTGCAGAGAAAAAGGTGACAATGATCCTATCCACATCTCCCAGAATGAATCACTGTTAGAATCTATGCAGAGTATATTTTCATTTTAAAGAAAAATAGGGGGGTTTTGTTTCATAAAAACATGATACATGACTATTAAAACTTGCCAGTGCATAAAGAGATAAAGTAAAATAAAAATCACTACAAATATCACAACTGAAAAGTAGCTTTTAGTGATTGGTAATGCCAAGTCCTCTCCTGGTGGGACTCTCTTCCTAGTGTGAGCAGGCATGCCAGGGAGCAGATAGGTTGAACAAATGATATTTCTGTAAAAACAGGTCATTCTGTTCTACACAAGCTTGTTTCTCTCCCTTAATTACCAATTAATTCATTGCCTTTCTTGGTCTGGCTTTTATTTTCAGATATTCTTTCTGGTTCAACAATCCTTTGCTTACTTCTCAGATAATCTAGGGGAGACATTTTGAGATCTAGTTTTATTTCCCTATTTCATTGGCTCTTGATCTGCCTCTCTTCCTTTCTATTAATATTTGTATCACTAGGCATACTTTCTAGTTTGGGGTCATTGCTCAGGCTTCTCTGGGCAAGAGCTTTTTCTTGATTTTAGCTCAAGGCCTCACTCTGGAATGAATATCAGACAACCCCAGCAGGCTTATTGCTGTGCTGAGTCCTGGAGTCTGCTTTCCATGGAAAGACAGATGTAAAGCAAGTAAACAGACAACAAAATTAATATGGATACAAGATTGAAGGAAACAAACAGGGATCTACAGCAAAGTGAGGGGAGACCTCTATTAGATAGCGGTGGGTAGAGAGTAAGAGTGAAATCCAAACCTAAAAGAAAGACAACCCAGCCCAGGAAACAGGCTGGCACACAGCAGTTGCTTAATTACTGTGTAGTGAATGAATGGTTGAATTGCTGTGACTACAGAAAAGAACATAAAGAGAAGGAGCTACAAGTATCCAGGTCAGATAGCTGGAATCCAGCTTCCTAATTTTTCCTCCTTCCTAGTTTTGACACTTCTTATAATTATGATAATAAGTGCTATTATATGGTTAGCTGTCCTGTATTGACACTGTACAACAGGTGTTTTATGAATCATTTAATATCATTATCTCGATTAAGTCTCACAAATCAGAAGGTCAAATTTTGTGGACATGGGTTTGTTTGTTTTTCTTTTTTTCCACATAAGGAAATTGCAACTCAAAGTTTAGAGCAGCCAAGGTTACAAAGCTAAGAAAGGGAACACCACATTGAATGCAAGCTGTCTTGCCCCAGATCCATTTATCTACAGCACTTTTATGTGGGCTGATGTGACCAACTATTTAGCTGTCAAAACCCAGGGGCTACAGCAGGTGTGAGTCCTGTGTCCACCCCATCCAGACTGTGGATGACATTCTGAGAGAAAGCAGTGATGTGAGACAGTGAGAGACCTGATCCTAGGGCCTGGGGTATCTGGGTTCAAATTCTGGAGCATCCAAAACTTATGTCACCTAGGCAAAGAACTCATTTCAAATCACATTGGTTTCTAGACCCACACCATGGAGATAATAACAGGTTTTTATGTCTTTTTTGTTTCTTAAAGGAAAGGTGCAGATAGGCGTGTAGGTTAGCCAAAGCAGGCAGGAAGAGAGAGGAGGAAGAAGCAGCTTATTTTATTTAGGTGCTCATCTTGTTTGCTCCCCAACCCCAAGACACAAACCCGGGTCCTAGGGATGTGTGTGGACTGCATGCTACTACTGTTCTGCCTGGACCTGCTGATAGCAGGTCAATTTTTATGAGGATTAAATGACACAATTTAAAGAAAATGTCCATCTCTGTGGTTGACACAGGGTGGCTGCTTAGAATTTAGGTATAAAGTTTCCAAAGAACTTGGAGTCGAGGGTCTCGCTGACATTTTAGAAGAGGTAGTTGACGAGCAGAGGCTGGAAGGACGATGGGGAGTTTCCGAGATCAAGAAAAGGGCACATGATTACAGAGACAGTTCTATACCCAAAGACAGAAGACAAACTCATTATCTGGAAACCACATATCAGCATTCAATTTTCCCACATTCCTTTTTAGTAATGTGGAACAGCGGAACACACTGTTTATTCTTATAGAAATTCCAGTGTTATTCTTAAAATAGTGCTCATCATGAAAAGGATTCTCACAAAAAACTTGTCTAGAAAAAAATGAAAAGAGATCCTTGTTAAACCACGATTTATTTTATTTTCTAAAACAACTGGGCTGAGAAGGTTTTATATTGGATTCTTTTCTTTTCTTTTTTTTTTTTTTTAAGTGACAAAGTGTCTTACTGCATTTATTGTCCAGAGCAGAAGTTCTCCTGGGCATGGAAATTTGAAAATTATGATGTTCACTGAATGTGCAGTACTACTAATTTTATTCCTCTTTCCTAATTCCTTGGAGTTCCAGCTGGGCCCAGAACTCTTAAGTGTGAAGCTGATGTACAGAAGCTAAAATGGGAGGGATTTCAAGAAAGAAATGCAAGCTCAGGTACTGAAGGACTTCTGTGAAGAACACTGGGGCTTTGCTATTTCCAGCTTCATTTAGCAGACTTGAGAAATCAGAGAATATCTTCATTAGCATTTTATTCTTCCATGCTCACTAGCACCATTTGGTGAGAATAAAATTTAAATCTGGCCAGCTATTATCTTTGTTAGAATCATTAAATCCTTTACTTAGGGTGGAATTATTCAAAGAAAAAGAGAGTAGGTCTTGCTAACAGCCTACTGCCGGAGCATTGCTTCATCTTCTTAAGACTGTAGAAAATTGGTGTTGTCCCCATTTTCAATGAATTCACAAGGAGGTGAAGACGCTTGCCTGAAGTCACACAGGTAAAAAAAAAATGATCGCTGTTTCAGAATAGTGTCTTTCCTTACAGGCTCCATAGCCTATTGCTAAAAACACATCATCACAAATTGGCTTAGTTTCAATCATTACACCTGCTCTTTATTTCTGATAAAGTCTTGCTTTGTGTTTGTTATTGCTTTATTTGTCAAGAAAGAATTCTAACAAATTCACACCACATACACATGATCAAATGCATTGATAGATCATGAACAATGCAAGTACACTCACTGATGTTCTTCTTATCTCTCTTCCAACACCGTACCTAACAGCATCTGGAGTAGCAAACCTATTTACAAATGGATCAAAAAGAATGAAATATCTTGGATGAAAGTCAACCAGAGAAGTGAAAAGCCTATATACTGAAAATTATAAAAATGTGTTAAAATAGATGAAGACTCAATGAAATGGATCATGTGCTGTACTCGTAGACTGGAAGAATAAACTTTGCTAAAATGGCTATTTTACCTAAAGCAATATCCAGATATAACTCAACCTCATCAAAATATCAATGACGTTCTTCCAGAAATAGAGCAAAAATCATGAACCTTCTTTGGAACTCCAAAAACTCACAGTAGCAAACTCAATCCTGAAGAAGAAAAGAACACAAAAATTATTTGAAATTAACAAGAACTGCAATAGCAAAACCAAAGCAAAATCCCAACAAAAAGGAGCAAAAATAGAGGTATCACCCTCCCTGACTCAAACTGTGCTAGCAATAGTAATCAAATCAGCATTAAATTGGAATGAAAACAGATGCACAGAGGAAGATAGAAACATAAATGACAGCCCAGAAAAGTAAATACACACGTATATGTGTATTTACAACAGAGTCAAGATCATACAGTAGAGAAAGGACCATCTCTCCAATAAATGATCTTGGGAACACTGAACAGTCACATGTAAAATTTGAAACTAGATCATCACTTTATCCCATACATAAAAATTAATTCAAAATGAATTGAACACTTCAATATAAGACCTCAAAACATAAGCACCGTAGCAAGAAAACATCTGTGACACACTGCTTGCTGTCTTGAAAACAGGATTCTAATGTCAAGGGAAACAGGGCCAAAATGAACAGATGGGATTATATTGAACTAAAATGCATCTGCACAAGGAGGAAAACAAACAGACAACCTGACTAGGGAAAAGGCGTTTATACATTAACTATATAACTAGGCATTAATATTAAAAATATATACAGAACTCACAAAACTCTTTAACAAAACCCCCAAAATCCAATTAAAACTGGGAAAAGGGTTGCAAATAGCCATTTATCCAAAGAAGACATACAGATGACCAACAGGTGCATGAAAATATGTTCTGTCTCTCTTGTCATAAGGACAATGCAAATAAAAACAGCATGAGAGATCACTTCACGCCTGTCAGAATGTCTGTTATCCAAAAACCAGCGTTGGAAAGAAAAGGGAACCCTTACACATTGTTGGTGAGAGTGTAAATTGGTGCAAACAATATGGAAAGCAGCATGGAGAGGCCTCAAAATTTTGAGAATGGAAACTCAATATGATCCTGCCATCCCATTTCTGGGTATTGGTTCAAAACAGAAATTTGCAGACACATGCACCCCCATGTTTATTGTAGCATTATTTACAATAGCCATGACCAGAAAAAAACCTAATTGTCTGTGAACAGATGTGTGTCTAAAGAAGATGTGGTACATATGCACAATGAAATACTATTCTGCTGTTAAAAAAAGATATAATCCTGCATTTACAGCAACACTGGTGAATCCAGAGAAGATTACGCTTAATGAAATAAACCAAAAAGGAAAAGTAGATACATGTGATATCACTCATATGTGGTGTGTAGAGAAACCAAACAAACAAATGAAAAAAATCAAACAAGAATATGTTTTTAGTTTATAGAATCCAGTTAGTGGTTATCAGCAGGGAAGGAATGGGCAAGTAAGCAAATCTAGTAAAAGAATAGTCCTTCCATATTTTTTTAAAAAAGAATAAAAATGAAATATAAAGAAAAGTGAAATCACACTGACAGTGTATTTTTTTATTCTTTTGTAACAGGATATGAGGTTTTAGTGGTAAATAGCAGAATCCAATGATCTTTTCAGAGATTAAGATATATAGTATTTTAATGCTTCCCCACCTCGAAATATCTAGGGCAAGAAAAATAAAATCTCCAAACTTCTTAAAGAGCTCACTTGTAATCCATCATAGTCTAGGGAGGGCGTGTATTACTGACTCTGAATCGTATTTCTGTTAATGAGAGGCCATGCTGAAAAAAACCACTTTGGGAAGCAGTTACTCTAGAATACAACTCATCACGGGAGCCTTAGACCCGGAGAGGAGCCTGCATACAGGTATTTGTCAGCGTGAGGCAATTTGTCCATGTAGCAAGACAAATAATGTTTCTCAGATCTCCAAAGTCCATTCACCCATGTCCAACACAATAAAGTTTAACAATGAGTAGATTACACATTGTTCTGAAAAACTCCCTTAGCTATTAGATAATGACACTTTATTTCTCAGCAGTTTTAAACATAAACAAAGCTAACCCACACAGGTCACTCAAGATATTTTTTGGTATCTCTTTTCAAAGAATGGATGCTCCAAGAATGGCAGCAAAGAGAAAGAAGAGAAAGAAAAGAAGAGAAGCATGAAGAAGAGATTCCCTCCTTCAGCATACTCTGTATAAAATCAGTATTTAGACATTAAGTAAGGATAAAGACAGCAGAACCCGACTAGGTGTCAATGAGTAATTTTCGTTCTACCATTATTTATATATTCAAGATACATGGCAGCCCACAAATGCCTATTGATTTCCCTCCTCTGGAATAGATGGTTTTGTTTAGCTCTGAAAAAGTGAACAATTTTCCTGACACCAAAAGCTTGTTTAAGAGTTTCGGAATAATCTATATTTCATTAAGATGATGACTTATTACGCCCAACCACCTGCTGTCTTGCAAACTATTGATTTAAGGCAGTTTAGCACCTGTATAGCATCTAATAAATTGGCCGCGATCGGCAATGCTGCATTATATACCCATCCCTTGTGGAGCGCTGGCTTCCATGCTTTAAAACACATCCGGAGATTTTTTTTCTTGACAAAAGCATTCCCCTTCAAACTCTCCTCTGAAACAGTCACTGCTGCAACTTTTTTTTTCATAATCCATATAAAACTTTCAGATAAGTAGAGGGCCCCACAATCAATATTCATAGCATGATTTATTGAAGGAGGAAATATTCCACTAAATCCTCCCTGTAAATCTGGTGTGCAAAGTAGTTAGTAGAGTCATTCATTTTCTGGATATTCTATACAGGGCATTAAAGGGCTTGAAGGAAGAGTGACTGTGAGGCTCCTGCTGGTGGTGGAGGTAGTTAGAGACATTTTTAGGGCAAAGTCTTCACACTCAGTGCCCCTCAGCGCCAGCCCTCCCTCCCCATCCTAGCCCATCCACCCTAACTCAGCCCTCCTTTTCTCCCTGTGTTTGCCTGTTGTTCTGTTGGACAGTCCATTCAACGTTTTATGGATTTATTCTCTTCCTGGAAATCAAATGACTCACTTTGAAAATTTAATGTATTTTTTCTGCTTTCCAACTTGCTCCCCCCATGATTAATTTTCCCATTGTGAGTTCCTTGCTCTTCTTCAATGTCTATGAAAACACTGAATGGCATATGGGTAACTTGCAGGACTCTTCCGAAGTTCTCTATAGTCATGATCCTTTCAAGGGTGTAGACTGTAAGTTTATAACACAAGGTGTGGTCACATATTTAGACTTAGGTGGTGTCACAGGTGTCAAATTTGAACAAGGTCTTGAAAAATGATTAGGAAAATCCTAAGTGGGAACATTAGTTATCCAAACAACACATACTTCTTTAGAAAGAGAACTATCCTAGTGATTTCTAGGAACTGCAAATTGTTCAACATACTCATAGCACAGGGTTTATAATGCCCATGATAGTGGTGTGGAGAAAATGATATTGAGGGATGTTTGCGGATTTGCATGCTTAGCAACCATTTATGGAGTGAATGAACAATTAATTAAAACTTCAAAGACTACATCAGTAGATATGCACTTAGTATTCTTCATTCTGATTACATTCTCTTAACAGACATGCTATCTTTTGTTGTGTGTTTATAAACCAATATCACTTTTGCTCCCTAATTCTTACCATCTTAAAAAGAAAACAGAACAATGGTCTCCTTCCTTCAAAGTTTGTTGTCCTTCTATGTATAATCAAAGTCCTTCTGTATTTCTTGTAAACCATCTGATAGCTCTTATGTCCTTGAAGGTGATGATGATTAGGTCAGAAATATTGTCACACTTATTTCCAACTTCTTACACCTTATATTTGATAAAACACACTGAGCCAACACATCAGCTGGTCCTTTAACTTATTAATCCCAGATTCCATCTGTTTGAATTGAGACTACAGCACCACTACTGTTAAAGCCAGATGGACTGGTTTTCCCTAATATGCAAAAAGTAGCAGCATCTTAGCATCTAAAACAAGGACTTTCTGCCCTTTTTAGCCACTAATGAGAAAGAGTAGCATTTCCTCTATGGGTGCTTGATAATTTGAGATTACTACCCTGAAGCAATTTAGAAATATATATATATATATATATATATATATATATATACCTATATTTACATATATTTGTATATATTATATATACATGTATAAGACTATATTGTATATATATATTGCTATCATATATCTATTTCTAGTAGTATATGTTTATATTGCTAGAAAAAATGAATGCCTAGCACTTTCACTGTCTTTTATAACAATATTTTATGTGAAAGGAGGAAGACAAAGAAGTCCTATGATAGAAAAAAAATTATTAAAATGAAGTTTTTAAAAAGACCTAAAACATAGAACATTTGGGGAAATACTAAAATCTTTCTATTGGGCTTAACATTTCCCATTGCAGCAGCAAAGGGATTAATGGAATAAGGGTGGATCACGTCAAATGCACTGCAGATTCCTTGTGTATTAGTATGGAATGGGTTTGGGAAGGCTCCCAGGAAAGGTTATGTCTGCTTGGGTTCCCAAATGTCTGTCTTGTCAGTCACACACTGGGTTGTATATTAATCAACATTGAATATCAATCCTGTTATCTTCCACATCAGGATGAAGAAGAGACAATTTAAGTAAGGAAGACTGAGACACCAGTATGTTCCAACCTTAGACTCAGTCCCTACTTCACTAGAACCCCAAGGTTCTTGCTAGAACTTAAGTGTGATGGACCTAGAAATGCCTTCTATTTTCTGTTTCTGTTCTCATCATGTTGGCATGCTTGTCAGTCGAACGCTTTGCCCTCAGTTCTTATATCATCATCACACAGCCTACTATGAGGTCTAGTGCCCGTTTTCAGAACTCAGCACAGCAGCAAATCCTGGAATTGTGTAGAGTCAAAATGTTTCCAGATAAATCAGGACACCTATGTTCATTTGAATAAAATATGTTCTCAAGATATTAACACTAAGAATAATGCAAGAAAAAATCCTATTTGCTCTGCAGTCAACAGCGTTGAATGAGTGTATTCATAAAGAATGTTGCAGATCCACTATTAGACATAATGTTCAACTGTACTTACTAAGCTACAGGGATTTTTTTCAATAAACTCTCCTTTATCATGAAATTTCTATGGTTGTTGGTGGTCTAAGGAATAAGATCACCAGAGAGAGTCCACACACATTCCAAAGGCCCAGTTTCAAGACCCAGGGTTTGGAAGAATAAACAAGATGAACAACTAAATAAAATAAATAGTTGTTTCTTCTCCCTCTCTCTTCTTGTCTGCCTATTCGCCTTCATTCCTACCTGACTTTCTTCATTTACTTATTTATCTGTAGAGAAAATACACATTAACATATTCCATGCATTTTCTAACTGCATCACAGATATTAAATGATTTAATATTTGACATAAAATCTTGCAAGGTACATGATGTGCCCATTTTGCAATGAGAAAATGTTATCATAGATAGTTAATGTTACTTTTCAAAGGTAAAACTCTTTGTAAGGGGAGGAATTAGGATTAAGGTCTCTAAGGCCTGATTCATAACCACGGGAATCACCTAATCACTGGTTAGAAGTAATAATTGTAAAATCAACGCACACTAAGCCATATGTTCTCGTATAAATCAGTCCTATTTTTAAAAAATAACCTTGCAACTCTCTTTTGATCAATGCAATTTATTGCCTTCTTATTATGGAAGGTGTTATATCTTCCAGTAGACCATCTGAAACTGTCTTTTGAGAAAGTGTTTTTTATGACCCAGGCAGGATCCCAATAGAGAGGGTGAGAGTTGGTTACAGAGACAGGTCTTAAGGTGTCTGACCTTTGAATCACTTAACAGTTTTGTGATCTAGGATTTTAATGGTCACAAAATCAAAGCCTTCTGGTGATTTAAAAGCACTTTCGAAAAGCACCATTTTGATCTCTTCTTGTATAAGATGAATGTTAACAGTCCCTCCAGCTCTTCCTCTTAAGATAAACTCTCCAGAACCTTATAATCTATTAAACTCATTCAGCCCATAATCTAGTCTGAGAATATTCTACTACTAATAGAAATCTTTCAATTATTTGCCTGCATATTTTGTGTATTGAGGCAGTAGGCATTAGGAGAAGTTCCCAATAATTAAAAATATACCTAAAACATTTGTTTCTACTTTTTAGCATTGCATTCACAAATAAGATCACTAAAGATATATTTACATATTCTGAAAAAATGAGAACTACACATGACCTTAGCATTATTCTTCAGTGAACAATTCAGGAATACTTTCCAAATGAGGCTATTAGATTCACCCCAGTTAGAAGAAAATCATTGAGGAACAAGACTCAAAAAAGTAAAAAAAAGTAAATGGACTATTAAATGAATGGGAGCACAGGATTCATAGGAGTTCTCATTAGTATTAACATGAGGATCCATAGTATTTGAGACTTGCAATGAACTAGAAATGAAATATGCACACAATTTAAAACTCAAGTTTTAAAAGCATAAGGAACAAGAATAATAATTTTTTTAAAACCCTGTAAGTGTACTGTTTTTTGTTTGTTTTCAAAGGAAAAGTGCAGGCAGGAATGAAGGTGAGCAGGCAGCTAGGCAGGAAGATAAAGGAAGAAGGAGTGCTTGATTTTGTTAGTAGCTCATCTTGGTTGTTTCTCCCTGTTGGGTCTCTATTGGTTCAGGAAGCCTGGGAAGAATGGCACCAAAACACTGTGAGTATTCATAGATTTATTGAAAGCTCAAAGTGGCTGATGCACTAAAGAAATGCACCAGCCCTGAGACCTGAGACTCATAAGGTTTTATAGGCTGTCTATTCCCGGTGCGGATGTGTGGTTCTGCAGAGCTGGGTCTTTGTCTCCTGGGGTATACCTGCAGTTCTGTGGACCAGCTGTAAATGGTTAACAATGGAGTGCAGATGTCAGGATGTTCAACTAGAATTAATGGTGCCATTGTCAGCTGGAATGCTGAGGTCAAGATGTAGCGATCACTCAGCCAACAGAGCCAGGCCTTTAAGACAAAGGCACATATTTTATCTTAGTGCAGGATGGCATTTCTAATACAAAACGGCAAATGATTTTTAATACAACATGGTGTCTCTCTGACTATACTAACACCCCCTGGCCCAGCCCAGGGTCTTGAACCTGGGACCTTGGTTTGTATGTGGACTGCGCCACAGTAGAATAAACCGCTAGGACACCAGGACACACCTGTGCTGTTTTTTTCCATATTTCCCATGTTCTTTAATTTTTTCATGAGGATATGAGTTACTGCATAGTGTCCTGAAACTTCCATCCTGATTAAGTTCTCGCTAGCATTTATTTTAGGGCCAGTCTGATAGCAAGAACAATCTCTATTTCTTTCTGAAAATGTCTTTAATTTTTCTTCCTGTTTTGAAGAGAGTTTTGTCAGAAACAGAACTATTTTGTCGTCAGTGATTTTTCTTTCAAACATTTGAATAAGTCGTTCAAATGCTTTCTGGCCTTCATGATTTCTGATGGGAAATTGTCAATATTTTGAGAATTCCACATACCTTTCAAGTTGTTTATCTCTTGTTGCTTTCAAGAGTCTTTGTCTTCACATTCAACAATTTAATTATTTGTGCTTTTTAGTATGTGTCTTTAGGTACACTCTGCTTGGAGTTCTTACCGATATTATTTAATTCTTTGTTTTTCATCCTTGTAAAGATCATGGATGGCACATAGGAACTGATAAAGAAAATTTTTTGTTGGTTAAAGTTGGGGCAGGGAGTTAATGTTTGAAATGCCTTACCCAATCTGGGTACATGGACATTACGTTATATTATTTTTGCAAAAAAGAGGAGGGGAGGGTTAGTGTTTAGATCTCCAATGTCTGCAGACTTCAGGAAGAGGGGTGGAGCAGGGGCCGGGGCATCACATCTACTTTTGGTCCTAATTTAGTCTAGACTGGAGCTGTCACGTCACCAAGGAATAGGAATTACTTCTTCCTTCTTGACCTATGTCTACTCTTGCCTCCAATAAAGTCTGAATAGCCCCATAGTTCTCACATGCACATTCCTAGACAGTCCAGACACCCTTGTTTTCTAATTTTTGGTTGTAAATCCCATTGTCTTCTGTATCCTGCCATGATTCATATCTAGGGATGCAGCAGTTTCCTAAAAATAAGCACCACTAGCCATATGTTAATTTCATTTTAATTATTTTGATGGGAAGGTCAGGCATCAGGGACAGAATGTATTCAGCTTCTTTTATAAGTAGTTCAATGTTTTTGTCTAATGTGAAAATAAATCTAGCCATGATTTCTTCAAAGATTCCTTCTGTGCCTTTCTTTCTCACCTTCTCATCTATGTTAGTGATCGTGGTAACCCACTGGTCTTTCAAGCTGCTCATTTTTCTTCTTTTTTCTTCTGTTTCTCACACTGGATAATCTTAATTTCATTGATTTATCTTCTGTTTGCTCAAACCTTGAGCATTCCTGGTGTATTTTTCTTTTACCTTCTAACTATAAAAAACATATTTGGTTCAATTTTTTCCTCTTTGTTGATGTTCTCTATTTTGTATAATATCATTCTCATACTTCCTTTTAATATTTTCAACATGGGCCCTGGCTTGTTGAACATAATTAAAATAGCCAATTTAAAACCTTTCTGTAGAAATTCTAACATCTGGACCCTTTTGGCATATATATTATCAATTTATTTTTCCCTCTCTATGAACCATTCTTCCTTGTTCATTTGCATTCTTTGTCATTTTTTTGTTGAAAATTGGATTTTACACATGATAATGCAGCAATTCTGGAAATCAAATTAGTTTTCATCCCCAGGATCAGTTATTGCTGTTATGTTTTATAGAAGCTCTTCTTTGTTTTTATCATGACTTTACTGTATTAATTCTGTTAACATTTATACTCCTTGGTATGTGTGGCCCCTGAAATCTCAGTTCCATTAGCTTAGTGGTCACTGACCAATCAGAGGGTGATCCCCTTTAAGGATTGCAACCATATCATGTTTGTCTTCCTCCAGGGACTATGAGTGTGTTCTGGGCTCCCCTTCCACACTCACTGGGTAGCTCACAGTCTAATCTATCCTTCACTTCCTGCTTCCATAGACTGAAGAAGGTGAATGGTAGGGTTTTCCCAGGTCTTTCCTGATTATTCCTGTGACTTTCTAAATTCTTGAAATATATAGTGTTGTGGGGATAGCATAGCTTAAAATCTATAGGGCAATATGCAGATGTATGAGTAGAAAACTAACTGGCAAAACCTACTAAAGACCCCAGAGCAAGGACCCCACATTAGCAACCAGAGACTAAGACACATCCCTAGATACTCCTACCATTTTTACTCCAGGTGACCTGGACACACAGACAAAGGAGGAGCCCCCATCCATCATATAGACAAGAATCCAACTTGCCTGAGTGACAGGAAGGCAGCCCAGATCACACACACATGCATGCATTCACTGGATGTAACATTCTCGGCCCACAGGGCACTTGACTCACTGTTTCTGCTTTTAATAAACTTGTGTGTTTTTAACCAAATGGCTCTCCCTATGAAGTCTTTCTGGACGGACCCAGTGTCTCATCAGTGTCTCTCGCTCACCCTTCCCTATGTCATATAAAACATTTTAAATATCCTTACAGACATCTCATTCCATAATTTTCCATGTTTTTTAGTTAGCCTATAGGACCAGCTGTCATTTTCCCCCCTGGCAATGCAGCTAGGACAACAGCTGTAAATGTTCCCACAAGTGCATCTCCACTCCATACACACAAACATGTAGCACTTGGCTAGTGTCCAGATGTTTAAAATAATGAATGTTCATTTGAACCATGGTAGCGGGTAGTCTCCAGACAGGAAAATACAAATAATGAATTATGCTTCTTCCTAAATGAGGTCCACCTCCTCCTTTTAGGGAAGACAGAAAACTATTTTCATAACTATTCCTGGACTTGATTGGAAGATAGCATTGAAGTGGAAGAGTCAAAAAGTTCATGTTTTCCACCAAGAATCAGTCTTTAAAAAAATGTAGAGACTTCTTGGGTGACTGCAAGCACTTGGTTAATTTACAGAAGATAAAAAAAGTTTACTATTTTTCCCAGTTTTGTCATCGTTTTAAAAGAATGCAAAAATCCTTACACCACCATTTTCATTGGCAACCAGTCTTCCTTTCTTGGCAAATAGAATAGCCATCAAAGAAGGAAGAATCATGACAGTGCTGGTACAGAAAGCACGATTATCCTTCCTCCAAGTCCTCACTGGCAGCAGAGACTGAAGCCAAGTTTCACCCCAAGGCTCCTCTAAAAGTAACCAGCTTTTTCCACCACTTTCCGTTCTCATTTTAATTAATGAATTTTATTATATTGCTTTAAAGGTCTAGCATAATTCCCTCCTTATAAAAATAATACAAACTCATTACAGAAAATCTGCAAGATGCACACATTTGGAAAGAAAAACAATTACACTGAATAATCAGCTCGTATTCCTCGTTAAGTACCATTTTTTCTATACTTCTGTTTACATAGTCATGATCCAAGTTTGCATAATGCTCCTTTTCGCTTAAAGAAGTTTAATCTGAGCCTTTTTCTAGGCTATTGTATTTGTTTAAATTTTAGCAGGAGCTGTAGATGATATTATATAGTCATTGGCGTGTAGTCATCACAAAAACAATTCATTATTATAGACATTGTTATGGCTATTTAATATTTAACTTGTGCATATCATATAAATAGGCTATTACTTCCTTTATATGTATATTTATAAATTTAAAAAAATTAGTGAAAGTTATGGGCAAGCTCATCCATCCATCATTTAATTAATACATTCTGAATATTTACCAACTTTACATGTAAATGTCAACTAGCAGAGAGAAGTGAGCAGATAACATTTATAGCATATAATGTCAGATGTGGACAAATATGAGCCATGTATTTATGTACCAAAATAGAAATATTATTTTTGATTGGGCAGAGCTCTGGGAGTTATCAAAATGTGAATTTTCTTGGCCTGATGCTCACAGTCAGTGCAAACATTGTGACACTGATTTTTGCAAAAAGAGAGTTTTATTGTAAAGCCAGCCAACAGCCAGGCGGGAGCAGCCTGGCTCAAATAAGCTTCCCTGAATGGGGCTTGGGATGAGAATTTAAAGGGCCAGGGCTGGCAGAGAACAAAGGAATTCCCATTTAACCAATTTGACTGGTGTCCCGGTGTCCCCATGTACTGAAGTGAACTCATCAGAATTCGATCTTCCTGGTTGAGGGGCCCTTCACTTCTAAAAATGCTCTGGGTCATTATCTTCTCATGACTTTGGTTCCTAAGCAGTGATTTTTATGTCCCAAGGAATGAAGGTCATTGGGAGGGATCTGTGGTGATGCATACCCAGTTGGGATGCCAAGATTTGCTGTATCTGAGAGAGAGCTTCACAGTCCTTTTATACAACTTCCTTAAGTATCTAGGAGAGTGAGTGCAATACTGACTCTAACACATGTAGTATCTGTTCATTTTATAATCTATGAGAATCTACAGGCTTTCAGAAGTACATTAAACCAGTGATTAAAGCTATAATTTGACAAATTCACTGTAGTTAAGGCTAAGATTAGAAGAACAATTCTACAGTTGAACAGTTAGTGATCGCATTAACTAGAATCAGGTGTATGCCTATGTCATGGGTTGTTATATTGTACAGCTACAGAAAGAAAATCTTACTTGTATTGCTTGGCCTTTTTGGGTTTTCCATGATAGCCAGCAAGATGACAAAGAAAAGAACTCTGTTCTCCAGAAAACAGGAGTTCTTGATTCTTATGAAGGACTAGAGCAAAATAAAAGAAACTCTCAGAAAATGAGATTATTACGTTCTCTCTAGAGCTCTTTAAGAGTGCAACAGATATGACGCCCCTTCAGTGGAACGGTGGTTAGGTCCATAGCCTCCAGTAGAGCAGTCTGTACATCCAAGGACGTGGGTCCACACCCTGGATGAACAATCCAGGGACAACCAATATGAACAACTAAATGCAAATACAGTACAATGCTTCTTCTTCCTCTCACTTCCTGCCTGCCTACCCACCTTCATTTCTGCCTGCAACTCTGCTTTTAAAAAAAGAATGCAGCAGATATGGATTGATTTTAACACAATTTTCTCTCTGTAAACTGAAATGCTCTAAAAAAGAAATGTTGAATTAGCAATTGAAGCTTATACTTTATTCGTATTCTGTAGTTTTAAATCTATTCTTTTTGTTTCAAAATTCCATCCAGGATGTCGTATTTCAAACACTTGTCATGTCACATTAGACTTCTTTTGATTGTGATAATTTCTAAAACCTTCCTTATTTTTGATGACCTGACAGTGTTGAGGAGTATGGAAAGCATTTTGTAGAATGCTCCCCCATTGAGATTAATTGGTGATGTTATCATGATTACAATGCGGCTTTGGATTACTGGGAGGAAGACCAACAAGGTTAATTGCCATTTTCATTGCATCATCTCAAGGGAACATATTATCAAAAATACGCCTCTCTCTTTCTGTTGACCTTGATCACCTGGTTGAGGTAACAATTTCCTGTTGCCTCCCCTGAAAAGTGTCTCCTATCTCACTTCCTCCTTATTTGGAAAAAATTTATTATGAGACCCCAGCACTTAAAGAATAAGAAATTATATTCTACATTCTTGAGAGTGGCCAATCAATCTAAATTACTTGGAATTTTTTGACATGAAAGATTTGGTTTTTGTCTACCATTTATCCAATCAATCATTTATTTACAGCAATATGTAGCCATGGATATTTATTTCATATTTCACATTATAATCTAACACTACTTTATTTTCTTCTTAAATTTGTCATCTTATCTGTTGGGAGTCCTTGCAGTGGCCACCTGTGTCCCTTTGAAATAAGCCCAACATTTTTTTAACATTGTTTTTTTTATTCTCACTAAAGCATGCTCCTTTGTCTGAAATGGACCATTTTTCCAAGCAATGTTGATGTTGTTTAATGGATTAATTGGTTTGGAGACTATGTTCTGTGTGCTGAGTCTGCTCATTGCTAGAGGGCTTCTTTTGCTTATAAACCTTTTTAACTGACAAAACAATAAAATAAATGAGTATAATAATATGTTATTATTTATTTGTGTATAAATATCTATATTTATTAAACATACTATAAGTTGCTACTGCTACATTGCTTGAATGTATGAAGTCATTTAATACATTTGCAATAATGCGATAGCATTCGAAGTAAGTATTCCATCTCAGAATCTCCAGAACCCTGATTGATTTTTTTAAAGTTTTCCTTTATTGAGTCTTACTACTGTGATGCATAGCTACATGGGTTTGGGCAGATACATACTGTCATGTATCCACCATTCAGCATCATCAAGATTAACTTTGCTCTCTTAAATATTCCCTGTACTCTACTTATTCCACTCTCCCCACCCACACCTGGAAAACACGGATTCACATCTCCAACACATTATGTAAGTGGCATTGTTCAGCATGGAGCCATTCCCAAATGTGCTTCTTTCCTATAAAATGTCCATTCAGAATTAGCCCTTGTTTTGATTCATGATTTGAAAGTTCATTCATTTTATAGGAGGAGAATATTCCACTGTATCTGAATAGATTATATCTTCTTTATACAGTTGCCTATTGAAAATTGCTTTGGTGACTTCAGGTTGGGGGAAACCATGAAAAACAATGCTTTAGAACTCCATGCAGGTGTTTAGGCAGATTTAAAAGAAAAGCAGGTCTATCTGTAGGCACACAGTGATCTGATCACATCGTCAGGCTATGTATTTAGCTTAGTAAGCAGTTACCCACAGCCTTCCAAAATACCTGGGCCACTGTTGCATTTCCAGTCTCAGTGAGTGAAATTTCTGCCTGCACCATATCCATGCCAGCGATTGATGCTGTCCGCTTTATTTAAGCTATTATAACAGGTGTGATCTCACTGGTTTTATTTGCCTCTCCTTAGTGACAAATGACGTTGAACATTGGTGCATATGCTCCATGTGCCATCTGTGTGTCTTTTTCAGTGATGTATCTGTTTTGATCATATCCCTGGTTAGAGTGGATCCTTTTCATGTAGAGATTCCAGAGTCTTTTGTGGGTCTTGTGTATGAGGCTGTGGCTCTGGGTCCCTGTCTCCCCACACTTGCAGGTTGTGGTTTGCTGTGTGGAACTCAGTTTTCCAATTAATCTAATAAAAGTCATTGATGCTAAGATTTTTCAGCCTTTTCTTGTTAAAACTTGGATCTCTGGATTCTGGAGTCTGGAGGTTCTAAGATGAAATACAAACTCTAAATGCTATCACATTACTGCAAATGTATTAGCCTCATACATTCATGATGGTGGATTCATCAGTAGCAACTCATATTTATCTAAAAAATATAATATTTAGATACAGACAAAAAATAATAACATTGGTATATTCACATTTATTTTTTTATCATTCAAGAAAGCTTAGAAAACACAGAATCCTTTAGCAAGAGCAAATGCAGCGCATGAACCATAAGCTCTAAGCTAGTCAATTCATTAAATGGCATCAAGATTCTTTAGAAAAATGGCCAGATCAAGAACTTGCTCAGGGCATAATAAAATAACAAAGGAGCATGCTATCATGGGGAAAAAAGAAAGAATGTTGAAAAACTTAACATGTCAGAGTTGCCTCAGATGTCTCAGTCATATATTTTAATAATAATTTCTATAACCAATCTCTGGGTTCTGAGATGTGAGCCTTAGTTGCTTCTCTCTGTCCTAAGAATCGATCATTTACCTAAATCAGGAACATGGCTTTGAACCCTGACATCATATCAATCATTTTTAAATTGTTTTTGTTTTATAGCTTTGTTGTGTAATTGCTCACATCTTGGTCTTACCCAGTATTAATCAGAACAAAACATCCTCGGGTATCACAAAAGCTACTTTACATAATTCAGCAAAAGACTAGCAATGAGTATCACTGGGTAATGGAAATACATATCGTTCTTCAGAGTTATTTTGGATCTGTGGATAAGTGTGTAATTTACTTCATAAATTTACAGGTAAGATGATACAGATACTTCTCTGGCTCCTGTTTCTTAGCAGTTGCTCTTGTCAGGTGATTCTCTGACTAGAATCACAAGAGATGGCTTGTTAAACCAGATTTCTGAGTCACCTCAGAGCTTCTGATTCAACACCCAAGAATTTTCATTTTTAATAAGTTCCCATTTGATGCTGATATTCAGGGCACCACAACTTTGAATCACTGTAGTAGTTAAAACTCAGGCATGAGAATTTTTTTTAAAAGCCCTTTTGTTATTGGACTACGCAGCCTGGCTTAAGTCATGGGGAAAAAGACAATTTCTCAAACCCAAGTCCCCACAGTGCTCACCAATATGCGTTTAGTAATCTCTCGTTGCACTGAGCTGCCCTTCTGTAGAGCTTGCAGCGCGTTTCAGGAAGGAAGAGGACTGTGCATATTAAGATCAATGATATTGACTCAGAATCTCATTATCAAAGCATTTCGCTTACATTTCGCTTGTTATCATCATAAGGGACCAAAGGGCAATGCCTATATAACTAAAGTGCTTATACAGCACTGCTAACCATTGGCCACACACATGACAGTCGCCCTGCCAAAAATGAAAGCAAATGCAGAATCTGGTCAGAACTAACCAAAAAAAATGCAGGATTTTTGTATTAGTGAATTTATTCAGTCATGATGTTGCTCCCACATAGCATCCACACCATAAAATTAAAAATTAGCCTGTGTGTCTCATTTTTGTAGCATAATGCCAAATTCCCTCAAAACAGTCAAGATCATTAGATGTTGTAAGCAAGGCCCTAGCACAGGAGCTATCAGAATGGAGGACTCCTGTTCCTTTCTTGTGCACGGTTTGTTGAGATATTGGTGCACACCAGAAAAAAGAGGCTGAGCCTACCCTGAGATCCTTGACATGTGGAGCAATCATGGTGCTCTGGCACTGTGGCTCACACATGACCACATCTGAGCAAACTCCCCAGTACTCCTTCTCTGTCTAGGGATTTTATCTTTATCATTTCTCTATTTTTTTTTCTTGAACCGACATTGATTGACGGCATTTTACAGGATGCAGTGGTTCAACATTACAATTCTTCCTCTGTGTGTAATCCATCTTGTAGTCACCAAAAGTCATTTCCTTTGACTACCGTAGAAAAACCCCCTTGACCTGTTTCAACAACCATTTCCCTCTGGTAACTGAAAATCTACTCACTCTATGTGCCATTTGTTTTTGTTTTGTTTGTTTACTTTGGTTCTTTATATTCTACATATGAGTAGAACCACCAGGTGTGTAAAATCATCCACATAAAGGTATGTGTAGTTTGTATATCAAAATTTCCTTTGTACATCTTAAATACATGCAATTTTTGTCAATTATAACTCAATAAGACTGGGGAAAAAAGAAAATCCTTTAGCATCTGTTATAGGTTTCATGTTTTCCCAAAATTCATGACTTTGAAATCTTAACCCCCAGTACCTCAAGCTGTGACATTATTTGGAAGAGAGACACGGCCATTTTACTTAGTTGACAAGAGCCCATGCAGGAGGAAAGCAGAATTTGAATCTAATATGCCTGGTGTTTTTCTGAAAAGGAGACATTTGGATACGGGCACACACACTATGAACAAGCCATGTGAAAATGAAGACAGAGACGGGAGTGAAGTTGTCAAAAAGCCAGGAAAAACTAAAGATTTCTAGTCCACCCCCAGAAGTTGGGAATCAATTATTCCTTTGAAACCTTAGAAAGATTGGGTCCTGCCAACACCTGATCTAAGATCTCTAGTCTCTAGAATTGTAATGAAATTAATTTCATTTCTTTAACTTAGCCAGTGTGTTGCCAGTGCTCAGATGGCTCTCAAAACTGGATATACTGTTGTTTGCATAAGTGGCCAAATTTCATTGTTGTGTGAACCATAAATAGTTTTTAAATGCCAAGTTTGTTCTAAAACATCTGGTAACTTTATAAAATGAGTTGAAGGATTCTCTTTTTATCTCCTCTGAATATTTCATATGACATGAATATTTTACCTTCCTTCAATGTTTGAAAGAATTTCTTTATAAAATTTTTAAAATTTCTAAGTCTGGTTTCTTTTCTTTTTTGTGTGTCAGTCCTTTTAGGGATTCTGCAAATTGCTGAATCAATATTGGGATTTGTATTTCAAAAAAAGCCTTTCACATTTATTCTAGATTAATTAATCTATATATTTTTCATCAATGATAATTTCAGTGTTTTCAGTGACTGATGTTGCCACCTAAAAGGTCATCTACATGAATTGTCCCTCTAGACCAGATGTAATTTTTAGTTATTACAAGTGCACATGTACACAGTCTCACATTTTTCCTCTCTCTTTCTTCTCCTCTGTTCCACCTGCAACTCTTCAGTTACATATTATCATGTCCTTCCTTGACATTTCGAAACACAGATATAAGAATCTAGATGAATAAATAATGGACATTCAGAAATAAACTTCTTTTTACATGGGAGGTGAGGATAATATGGAAACAAGGGCATCTTAAACATGAGACCAGCAATAAGAAGTCAAATTTGCCAAACAAAAGACACAATTTGGATGTAAAAAGTGCATTGCTAATCACAAGCAATTAGAAAAGTAAATTAAAAATATCTTACAATGGCACAGTAAAGCCTCAAATACATTTAGTAAAATATGCTTGTGATAGCTACAATGAAAACTAAAAGGGATTTTAAGGGAGAGATCAATAAATTAATAGACTTAACCTGAAGACTCAACATTGTTGACATGTATATTCTCCCAAAATTGATTTATAGTTTTAACGTAATTCCAACTGAATACCCAATATCTTGGTTTTAGCTATATATTATGTTTTTTTAATTCCAACTAGCATATATATATATTTATGTATATGGACAGACACATACATTGTACATATTTATATACACACGTATGTATTCAACAATATAGTGAAAAACAAGATATTTAATACTACTAGGAATTTTTACTGCTGGACTTGAAGACTTTCTTCTGTAGGGAGAATTTTCAGACACTCCCTTCACCTCCTTTAATTTCTTTGTCTGGCCCAATAATAAATAAGCACACGAGAGTTTAGGAAGAGAAAAGTCACATTTAATTTTATGTGCACAGAGGTTCATGAGCTATTGAACCTAGTAAATGACCAAAAGATCTAGCTGATACCATTTTTAGATGAAGAAAAGAGGCATTTTTGAAGAGCAAAACAATGGCATCTTTGAGATTTAGTTTTGGACACTAGTTTCATGAGCTAAGCAGAGCTGTTCGCACAGTTTCTGCCCATCTCTGAGATCAGGGTGTCTCCATCTCTGTGCTGGGTGGCACCTTCACACAAGGAGTCTTGAGAACTGAGAGGAAAACAGTTGGAGACAACTCCTGCTTCTATGAGAAAGGGAGGATAAGCCTCTCTTTCATTTAACTTACAAAAGAATCAATTCAAAATAATCATTGTTTCTTTGGTACATCTGGGGTGGCCTGATCCGGGACTGAACATGTCAGAGAGAGACATTACCTGGTAGTGTTAGCATGAGACCAGAGAATGTGATGGAGACACTGTGGAATTCAGTGAGGCATGGTTAGAGGAAATGTAGAATTTTTTCATGAACACAAGAGTCCCCGCTTCCAGGGAAACCTTGGAATGACCTTGACCCCATGCAGTCTGTGTGTGTTATCTTGAGACCTCATAACTGTGCCATCTGATCAAATCATTCATGTTCCTGACATATGGGAGTTGTAGGAGGTAGCCTTCTATTATTATCATTTAAAAAATTAAGTTGTAGAAAGATTTGCTTTGCAATCACAATAGCAGAGCCTTATTGTTTTTGATATACCCTTAATTTAGAATTGTACATTAGTTGTTCTTATTTCTCAGGGGGGTATCGCCATAAGAGGCTACATCTCTTATAGTTCATGACTTATACATGGTAGCACCATGGGTGGCTGGCGACTCTGTTATTGGTGGCGGTTGGCTATTTGGATTCTTTTACTGAATTGACTTTTTAAATAACAATTGTTTTTAACTCATTTAGTACATTCATCACTATCTCAGTTTTACCTTCACCTAACAATTAATCCCATCCACCCCATCTTCTTCCTTCCACCCTCCCCTACTCTTCCCACAACCTTTGATTTGCTTTTTTTAAACTAGATGTCTGTTGTTTATAGTTATTTTTAAGTCTATTTTGTTTTATTTGGTTCATTCATTTATTACCTTACTATCTCTATACTCCTTATATGAGTGATATCATACAATGTCTTTTTTTTCTCCTTTTGATTCATCTCATTAAGCATAATTCCTTCCAGGTCCATGAATGTTTATGCAGATGATAGAATTTCACCTTTTGATAGCTGCATATTTCACATTTCGATAGTGCATATTCCACTGAGTATGTAGATCTTATCTCCATATCCATTCATCTGTTAATGAGCTTTTAGCTTGTTTCTAGCCCTTGACTATTGCAAATAGTGCTGCAGTGAACATTGGAATGCATATAACTCTGTGAACAAGTGTTGTCTTATTTTTATGGTAAATACCCAATTGAGAATAGAAATACAGTATGATCCAGTTATTCTTCTACTGGGTTTACTATATTACTTGGGGGTTGGAGAATAAATAGTCTACAGCCACAGTTTTAGAAATCATAATATGGTTGAAATAATTCTTCTCTTGCTTTTTAATTTATGCTTTGCTTTCTTTCCTTTCTGTAGCTTTCTCATTCTTTTTAGTCTTCACACATACATACATACACATGCACACACATATAGCTAAAGATACACGAAGGTACATACACATAAATACACATATACACATGCACACCCAAACACACAGGCACACAAAAACAAGAGTAGGTGCTCACCTGTCTCTCACATATCAATCACCCAAATTTATGAATTCTCATATATGTGAATTGCATCCTTGTCTTTATACATAGACAAACAATAATTGAATTGTTCCACCATATTATTCTTTGTTTTATCTTGCTTCATTATATAATAATATTCTCCAGATTTATGTAATAATGACTATGTTATTTTTTAGTGCTTTTATAATATTTTACAGGCATAACAATTCACATAATAATAAATTTTGTATTGTTTCCACTTGCTATCATAAGTGATACTGTAATAACTATTGAAAAGTCCATGACATTCTAAAATATGCCATGTCCACACATGGATTATTTTGAGCTGACGACTCTTGACAAACAGCAGATGCAAGAGGGCCATTCTAGGCGTGCCCTGGTGGAGAAGCAGTTAGTCAAGTCAATCACCTCTGTAGGAGCACACGTCCATCCTTGAACCCAAATTCAAGTTCTGGGTTCAGGGGGAAACCAGCAGAGTAAATAACTAAATACATTTTTAAAAAGCTTCTTCTTCCTTCTTTCTCTTTCTGCCTGCCTACTCACTTTCATACCTTCATTCCTGCGTTTACCTTTAAAAAGGGTAAAAAAGGTAAAAAAAAAAAAAGGGGCATTCTAATCTCTCCTTTTTCTTCCTGAAAACAGAAGATAGAAATTCTCATATAAATGATGTCTCCCCTCCTGTTCCTGAAGCAAAGTCACATTCTTAACAGCAAGAATGAGACGTTGAGACAAAATTCTTTACAAACAGACCTTGTTAAAGTAACTCTTGTCTCTCTTTCTCCTCCCCATATACTTTAATTACTTTTCTGTAATACACTTTCTTTGTTCAACCTCATATAAATGTCAGTAGATTTCACTATTTTCTGAAATAGTTTCCTTGTGAGAATTCCTATATCACCTAAAACATATGCAAATGTGTATGCTTATGCAAAAACTTATGTGAATATTCTTGTGTTCACCTATCTGATATAAGTTTAATTTTCAGGTCCAACTGAACAACTCTAAGATGCGAGAGGTAAAATGTTGCTTTTCCTATAGTGTATTAACACATGCACTATTTCATGTGTTGAAATTGCTCCCTTAGCTAAAACTGGAAGAAGCAAAGATAAAAGGTATGAATATTTCTGTGATTATCTTATACATATTTTATTTCATATTTCAAGGTCTCCTACTAAACTTATTTTATCAACTAGTGGAATCCTATCAGCAAATTTTCTGGAGTCATTCATTCTTTCATTTTCTCAGCACAATTATTTAACGTTTCATTACACCCATTAATAGAACCACAGCATTTTTTAAACTAAATTCCTTTTAGATTGTGCAAAGCGTAATACTTTAATTTTGACTTTCTCTGATTACTGCAAAGTTTTGATTATCTTTCAAAAAATTCCAATTGGGTCTCAGTCTAATATGTAAATATACCTTTAATAATTCATTTTGTATCTATGTTCTCTTTACTCTTTTAAAGTATATGTTTAAAGTATATGTTTAAAGTATATGTTTGTCCCTGAACATATGGATAGTGATTTCAATTGTATTTATAGAAATTTTAAGAAATCTAAGTTATAACCCAGGAAAAACGTAAGTAAAAAAGTGTCATCTAAAGAGATATGGAAAGCAAAAGTGATCAGTAAAATATAAAGCTAAATCAGTGCATTGTTATTAATATTTATCTTCTGATAATCCTCATATAATTAGTAGGAGTTTAAGGAATTTAGTAGTATTATATTATAATAAAAATAGAAGTCAATAGCTTAGAGAGATTAAGTAACAGATCCAAGATCTTAGAAGAATAATAATTAAACTAGAAAATCTAATCCCAAACGGACATTTATTAACTAATATTCTATTGGGAACAAAATCATCTGAAGTGGAATATAAAGGTAAATCCTAAAAAGGCATAAGGAATTCATATTTAATATTCACAAGTCACTAATTATTAGAAGAAAACTGCTTTGAGCTTTAAAAATGATCATTCTCATTTGGGTAGAATGAGTATTACTTGAAGTTTATAAATATAAATTCACAAAGGAGTAAGTTTTGAATTGCTAACTCTTTAAGCTTCATTCTTTAATTCAAAAAGAATGAAATGCATGGTGTTCTAAATGCAAGGTGGTCTCTCCCATCCAATGAATGCAGCATAATGGGCTTAGTTGCGTTTAGAATGTAGGCTCTGAAGAGCAGTAAGTGAGTGACCTTGCTTTGTATAAATCTCTAAAAAATTAACCCGATGGATCCATAATGGAACTTACCTAAAAATTTGCTGAGTAATCATTAGTGTACTCTGGGTAGGGTACTTGACATTGCTTCATATTAAAAACTCCAATCCTGAAGACTGGGATTTTAATGACTATTTGCCATTGTGAGTTCATGTCTTTTAACATCATATCACTCCATTCATTCTAGAACATCATCTTCAGCACAAGAACTGTTGGATATCGGCTGTGTGTAAGACATTGTGAGAGTTGTGGCTTGGGTAAAATTTGGGGGCAGATATTAATGTAAATAAATATTCTGAATAAAAATGTGGTGGTGATTAGGGAAAGAATATGTTTAATCTTCACAACCCACAAGAATCCGTGAGAATAGCTTGGGAAAGCAATTCCTGATCTGAAGGTAAAAGATCAACTGGAAGTTAGAGAAAGGATGAAAAAAAAAGACTATCACATGGCTTTGGATTCTGTCCACCACTTGAATAAACATGAACATGGAATTTCCCTTGAAGCCTCCAGAAAGGAATACAGACCTGCCAGAATCTTGATTTTACCCCGAGAGACCTGTGTCAGATGTCAGATCTCTGAAGGAAAAAATCTGAGTTAATAATTTGATGCTCTTTTAAGCCACTGAATGTGTGGTAATTTGTTACAGCAGTAAGAGGAGATCAACCCAATTATACCCTCCTAATGATGCATCTCTCCTTATAAATACGATGTCATTTTTCTCTTACCTTCCTTCTCTTCTTTTGAATGTTTTCCATATTGGTAACCCTCAACTTTGCCTTAAGCCATGAGTTTGTGAACCTTTCCATCTAGTGTGAACATATGGTTAATTAAACTTGCATCAATATTCCAACTCCAAATTTTTTAAGAGGAAAAATCAAGTTTTGTCAGTCACTGAGTTGTATCCCTGGTTCAGGACGTTCACATTAATGAAATAAGGAAGAGACCAGGAGAAGAATGACAGATTATTCCAGGATTTAGGAGGACACATCTAATGGGGCTACTACGAAGAGATGTGCTGGCAGAGGTGCATTTCTAAGAGAGAATCAGAGGAGCTCTAAGTAGAATGGGGTAGAGTAAAACTGATGGTCATGTGCAGTGGGTCAAAGTTCCCATTGAGAGAAGGGATCTGGAAAGGGGTAGGGGTGGAATCTTTTTCTCAATTATGCTTTGCTAGCTTTGCACTAATTCCCTAAAAACAGGAAGGGTAACAGCAGACCCCTATTACTTTGGATATCTAGATTAATTACAACATGAGGTTTTTGTGCATGTGAGTTTGTGAGAAATATATCCACATGAATATGTATTTATGCTTCATTTTGCTATTCATTGGGTTTTTTCCACTTTTTCCACCATGTAGGCTCAGCAAAATAAAATGGCAAGTGGAATAATTAAAAGCACAGCAGTTGAGATTAAGCTCTGCAAAGATTAGTTCTGGCACAGGTTTTATTTAATGCTATAAAGGGGTGACCTGGGAAAATAAAAGTACATTCATTTGAGAAACTTTATTGACAAAACAAGAACGGGACTACCACAAAATTCAAAATGCAAAAGTATGTCTAGGAAATTGTGTGCTTAAGCATTCTGAGCAATCCCAGTAAACACTGGCTTCATAAATCCAAGCATCTAGCTCTATTATTTAAAGCCGCACTTCTCAGTGCTGCTACCTCTGCATGAGGTAAGCATGACTTTTGCTGCATGTGCAGAAACTGAGCAGACATTTTGCAGCACGTTATTTTATTAACTCTTTGCCGTCTGATAAAACATTCCCATGTCTTGAGACCCACATTCCAAGAAGTCTTTCTCAGTCATTCTCAGCTGTATTCCTCTTAGGGGATTGCATTGTGTACTGAATATTACCACATAGGAATTAAAGGATTAGATAACACTTCTGATGCACCCACCATCACATAGAAACCTCAGTGTAACCACATGACAAATGAGACAATACACAGTACCTAGGATTTTTTAATTAAATTAATTCAGCAAATATTTACTTGGTATTGACTACCTGCCGAGGACATTTCTGTGTGTTAGTGATACACGAGTATACAACTCAAATTAGGTCTCCTCCTGGAGATTCAGTGTGTCAGAGGGAGAAATGACAGGTCCTATAGCAACATTCCTATTATAGTTATTTGACAGTGGCTAGCTGATCGGGTCTTCTGTTTCCACATTCCTACCTCAAATATTTTTGAATGCAGATGGAATATCCATCATAAATAAAAGCCAAGGATGGAGCTTTTGTTACGCTACTCCAAGCTACTGCTTCTCTGTCATTGTTCTTAAGGAAAGAATTCGGTCACCTAAAAACAAATTTTACCACTTTTAATACTATGGGAATTAAATTAAATGAATTATAAATAAAAAGCAAATCATTGGCATATTTGGATATTATCACACATATATCAATAGACTTAAATGCATCTGAGCTTGAGATTCCCATGGACAAATACCTACTGACTGTTACACTTGGAACCACAGTCTCTTCAAGACTAAACTCATATTCTCACATGTCCAGTCTACTCTGACGCATGCGCTGAACATAAATCTGGATGCACATTAACCCTTTTAGTGGACTTCTGTCCACTTCTGTCAGTTGGTGCCCAATCAGAACCTGAGGAATCATGTAAACTGCTCCAACACTCTGATCATTTTTACTGTTTGGTCCACCCTTACTCCCCACAACTGCACTTCTAAAATATGTTCATTGAACTGTGACAGATGATAATTTTGTTCTAAGATATTCATTTGCTCTAAAGAATCACATATCTGCACTGCCTTTGGGCTTGGTCATGTAAGTTGCTATCTCCAATGGCATATGAAAATCTATGAAAAGGCAACATCTGTGCAAAATCCTTAAGAGACATTGGAAGTTTAGGTAATTCTGTTTCCCCATCCATTCTGCTATCATATCGATGTACCATGAAGGAATAACCCCCCAGTTTGTGCCCAAGGGTGAGAAGACAGGTTGGATAAAGGCCCAGTGACTTACAGACACCAACATGAGTGGAGTAAATTACTCTTGCAAGCCACCAAAATTAAGAGTGATATGTTCCTGAAGTCTCATCTAGCGGAAACCAGCTCGCATACACTAATATCTCTTGTAACTAATCTTTCTCCAATTTCATTGTCATGGTCCTCACTGAGGTCCATCATCCTTTCATGTTGAATCTTTTAAGATATTATCAAGACTACCTTCTTTTATCATCCTACTTACAATCAGTTTCAATATTACCAGGAGTCATAAGTCTAAAATAGAAATATCATTCTTTAAAATTATATGAATTCCCAGTCACCATCATCATGATAAATCTCAGCTCTCTAGCATTCAAATGAAGTTTCTTTATAAACCCCTATGTCAATATTTTGCCATGTAGGTCACTAAAATATTTTATTCTTGAGATTCCATACTATGACAATATTGAAGAAAGCAAAGTTAAGCAAAGGTAGCCTACTCATTCCTGTGTTATTTCTTTTATTAGAATTAGCTTTTGTCATAAATGAAAATCTCTTTCAATTTCATAGTAAATTCCATCCATCCTCCAGGATACTGAAATCACATATCTGTCTGTGTGCATTTCACACCACATCCACCTCCAGAGTTCTAGTGCCTTTCACCACCACAGAGTTCCTCTCTTCTCCCCTCATCCTTCCACCTCTCTGGGAGGCATTGATTTTAGCCCTGTGAATTTTGTTGTGAGTTGTTTGTCATTTGTTTTGTTTCTTTACATTCCACATAGGAGCAAAACCATCCTGTGTTTCTCTTTTTCTCTTTGGCTATTTTGATTCACATCCAATTCCAGCCAGGTTGTTGGAAAAGGCAAAACTTCATCTTTTTGAACAGCTGCAGAGAATTCCAGCAAGTATACAGACTGTAGCTTCTGTATCCAGTCATCTGTTCATAGGCATTTGTGTTATTCCATGTTTTGGCTACTATGAATTGTGCTGCTATGAACATAAGGGTGCAAACATTTATTTTTTCTGATTAGTGTTTTTGTGTGCTCTGGGTATATGCCTAGAAATGGGATTGCTGAATCAAATGGTAGATACATATTGATTTTTTTGAACCATCTCCATATGATTTCCTAAAGAAGTGGCACCAGTTTATGTCCGTACTAACAGAGTAGGAGGGTTCCTTTTTCTCCACATTCTCATCAAAACTCAGTGGACATAGAGGCTAAGTAACATGTCTTTTCTCTACAGAGACTTCCTTTCTCTGTGGCCATCAACCCGTTGATAGAACATGGACACAGTTTGTAGCTTTTTTGCAGCATTGGTGTGAGGGCTGCTGAAAAGTGATCACCCATTGACTCTAGAGCTGGACCCGCCACTCAAATAAAAGGCAACTCACTGAGTGGGAGAAGATATTAGTACAACATACTTCTACATGCATAGAACACTTAGAAGTCACTCAGGCTTTGCTTTTATCTCTCTTAGAATTATGTCATAGACTATTGCATTATGAGTCAGACCTACCCTCTGCTTGTCCATGGACTTGCTTTAGCCTACAATCACTAAATGATGTTAGGATGTAAAAGACAGACATTTTGATGCATCGAAGAATTCATGTCAGGTAGGTGCGGTTGGTATAGAGGAAAATGCCCTGCAGGCAGAACACAGAAGGTGTCTACATGGGAAGCCTTACTCCGTCTTTATCCTGTTGAGTGTTAACAACCCGTACCCAACAGTTGCATCAACTGGATGGGAGAGGTTGTGTCAATTTCCAATATCATGAAGCTCACAAAGGAAATACCAGACTTCATTAAACACCATCATATATTGTTTCCCAAGTTCTCACAAAAGAAGCATGTCTTGAAGATGTAACTATTGCACACGACAAGGGAGGGAGAGGGAAGACAGAAGAGCAAACCACAGTGGAAGGTCACTACATGACTTTCATGGCAAACTCACACAAACGAAATGCACATGGCAGAAGCATGATGCATGTTTGTGTCCAAAGTAACAAGAGCTGAGATCAGTGCATCTTCATCCCTTCAGCTGTTCCACACCATATACACATGTGCCTGTTACACCCTCCTTGAGAGTTTCAAAGCTTTCTATTTGACCCTCAGACTTTTCACATTTGGAAAGCATTTCATTGCATCACTGTGATAAAACTAAAAGCAAAAAAGCAAAAGCAAACATTAGGTGTCTGCATCCTGGCCCGGGTATGCATCTGGTACAGAGAACCACACACTTTCACTCCAAGTCCCCCAAATGGACACTGCATCTGAAGGAAAGCCACTGTCAGAGATTGAGTAGTGCCCCCTCCCAGAGTTCACACCTACCTTGAACCTGAGAATGCATGATACACAATGCACCTCGTGCATTTCTAAACCATCTACCGCAAAAATTGCCAATGCCTTTTATGAACCTTTAGGTTTCAACTGGTTGTTTTCCCACAACCTGAGATCAAAATTTCCAGAAAGAATCTTGAAATACTATTTGTGAGTGGTGACTTTTAACTCTTAGAATTCTATCTTACCATTCTGTGGGTTATTATCAGTTAAAATGTTTGAGACAAAGAACAAGGTTCAGACAATCCAACCTGGGAAACGGAGAAAGCATGCCCCAGGGCCTTGTCCTCCACACAGAATAGAGAAAAAGGCTAGTTTTACTGCTAAGAAGCAATTACTAGAGTCTGAACAAGCTCCGGGCATTTTACTTATATGCACAAACTCTTGTAGACAGATGTAACCACCTTCTCAGAGACAACTCAGAGAAAATAAAAAGCTTCCTCTCAGAAGACTCAGCTAGCAAAGGAACTGGAGGTCTCAGGCCCAGAACTAAGGTCATATTTCTCACTTTTTTTCACTTCTCAAGGATAGATTAGCATCTTAGGGTCATGTCGGTCTGATCTATGAAAATTCTACTTTATCATTACGTCCAAAAGTTAGGGATTTCCTAGAGAAGCTCCTGAAACTAATGATCCAACATCAGAACTTGGCAAACTATCATTGGCTTCAGAAGACCACCCACAGTCTATATTGACCAACAGCCTGATGCTTTGGACCAGAGAGGAGCCAGATTTAAAGGAACCAGGCCTGGACAAGAGCAAACATTTTTGGCAAAGAGGAGTTAAAAAAGCAAGCAAGCAAGAATATTGGCTTTACATCCCATTGTAAGCAGTTCGTTAAGAAATACTTTTGACCAATTGCTATTTGGGGGAAGCGGGTCTTGAATTTAAATTGTTGGATACTGTCTTTCCCTAAGTGTCTGACATTTGGAAGTCAGAGCTTAGGGCTCTATGTGGAGACACTTGGCATTTTCCTGTGAATGTCTTGCTCCTGCTAAAAAGGCCTCCTGATCGTCCTCCTGGAAAACTTCCAGTCTTGAGCATGAGAGCATCCCTGACATCAAGGGATGTCATTCTCATCGGGGGATGAGTGCCATCCTTTATTGCAAGCTAAACTCTGAAGGAGCATGTGCAGGAAATGCAGCGTGGAATTAGCTGTTTCCATGAAACTCCCAGGTGACCCTGGCTTGGTCATTAGCCCTCTGGATTATGAGCCCACCCTCATCTAGAAAACAGAAAGGGGGATCATGAGGTTCACTGATAGCTTCTGAGCGATAGCATTTAGCTCAGTGAATCCACAGACATTATTGCTCTCTGGGCTTTGGAGTTTCCTAAAGGGTCCATCAAGGGTAACTCTACGTATGTCCCAAAGAACCTTGAATTGGTGTGTTTTCTTGTCAGAGAAGGTACAGTGTCTCTCAAGAGTCAACTGAGTCATTTTCTAAAACTAACGAGGGCACCCAGGCTGTGTGGGATTGGGAGTCCCAGACGTTGGGTGGTATGTTTCAAAGTGCACAGGGTAGTAAATGCAAGCCAAGGTTAGCAGACAGTGTCCTGGAAACAGTCCAGTTCATTTTCAACAAAGCAGACCACACTTACCTAAATCGTACAGCTCTGCAATGATATGTGTGGACAGGATAGGGTGCCTGTACTAGTCAGGGTTCTCCAGAGACAGAGAGACAAAGGAAATGCAAGGAAATGGCTCCAGACTGTAGGGATGACCTGTCTGGTACCTGCAGGCTGGTGGGCAAGCTAGAGATGAGGAAGAATTGGTGCTTCTGTCTCATCCCAGCTCCACAGGTGGAAATGTAGGCTGCATTTGTATGTTGCAGTCTTGATGGGAATTCCAGAATCCACATATCTTTAGGAAACTTGAATCTTTCCTCTGAAGGCTGCCACCTGTCATCACACGAGGGTTACGACATGGAGATTACTTAAAGTCTGTTGACGCTGACAAAGGCAAAAAGACCATCTCTTCTCTGACATCTCAGAAAAGGGCACAAGCGTACAGGCACCTTGATTTTAGCCGAGTGAGACCTCTTCGGGATTTCTGACCTTTGGAACTGCAAGATAGTAAATTTGCATTGCTCGGGCATGCCCCACTGACCTGGCGGCTGGGTCCATGGTCTCTGATGGAGTGTGGCCCATAAACCCCCAACCACCCAGGTTCATGACCAGGGCCAGGGGCACAATCAAGGTGAGCAACTAAACAAAATACATTAAAATGTTTCTTCCTCCTCGGTCTTCCTGCCTGCTTGCCTACTCACTTTTATTTCTGCCTGCACCTTTCCTTTAAAAAGAAAAACTAAAAAAAAAAATCCTTTGCATTCATTCTAGTCACTCAGTTTGTGACAATCTGTTACAGCAGCCTTGGGAAATCCAAATACCTTGTATTAATGCAAGACCCATATTTTAAAAGCAAAAAGAAGGTCCAGGGATATGGTGCTCCCTGTTTGCAAAGAGGTCTAACATACACTATGCAATTTGACCTTCGCCTCCCCCAAGGTGAAGATTTACAACTGGCAAACCCTTACTGATACCAAAAGCATTGACATTTGGAGAACTGTAGCATCTTTCTTAGCTTCTCCAGTCAGTAAATGTGGGAAAGGACCCAGAGGGGCAGTAGACAGTCCAGAGGCCATCTCTGCCCCCAGCACCATGAAAGAGCTGAGTCTGTGCTTGCTGTGACAGAAAAAGATGGGGAAGACATTTAATGGAGACTTTCCTGGAGGCTGAAGGAAGATTTCAAAGGAAGAACAGTCTGCTGAGAGGGCAATCAACCAGGGACCCCCTGCAGGTCCCTGTGGCCATCACAGTGTCACCTGTGGGAGGCTGCAGACATTATTCATGCTTCAAGAAGTTCATCATCAGGACTAGTGCCTCGAAGGGCTGAGAGGACCGGAAGTAGAAAACTGCAGGGAAGCGAGCGTCTCCTCTGGGCAGTGGTGTCCTGTCGGTGTCCTCACATCCTGACCCTGGCTGGGCAGGAAGCACACCTCTTCCAAATCAGGCAAATGGCAGTCATATGTCTCTACTTCAGAGTCCACTTAAGATAATTGAAGGGAATGTGATTTCTGCAAAGCACAGGTGGCAATGATGATGGTGTCACTCGGCTTATTATCTGACGTGAGGTGTATTCTCCAGATGACTGCTTGCTGAGTATTTGGGTGGGCTGAGCCTGGGGAGAGGTTTGCAAGCTGATAGGTAGGGGTGAGGGGCAGACGGTGCATTTAGAAGGAGCCATTCCATGTGTGAGCCAATAACCCCAGGTAGGGAGTGCTATCCTGAATAAGAGGGGAAGAATTGAACTTTAGAGAGCTTGTGTAAATTACCTGAGGTCACACAGTAAGATAATGAGTCCCATTCTGAATCCCCATTCCAGCTCTCTTCCCTAGAATAGGTCACTGCCTTTCTGAGTAATTCCTCAGAGGCTGGGAGATGTGAGAGACGGGATGGGAGGAGAAAGAAGTGAAATCCTATTTCCTATAGGCAGATCATCAAGAAGAGGAAGTCCTTTCTTCCTTCCTTCCTCCTTTCCTTCCTTCCTTCCTCTTTTAATAAAAAAAAGAGAGAAAACCCCTCTCTGTGACTCAGGCGGCTCAAATGGCTATAGCAGAAACTATGAAAGCCATGGACTAGGGTTCAAGACCTGGGGCTGGGAGTGCTAATAATAATAATAATAACAACATGAAAAGAAGTTCCATCCATGTCCCAGAGTGCAGCAGCACACTGCTCACACTGCGTGTGAAGCACACGTGTGTACAGCCAGGCTCCTTTCTCAGACTGGGGGAGACTTACTTCTGCTCTAGAAACTCCAGCCATTTATTGATCCCCTTGGAGTCTGTCTGCTCATCTCTATGCTGGAATATTGACAGAATATTACTAACAGGGCTGTGAAAAGGATTAAACTAACTAACTTGTGAAAGTGTAGCCCCATACAAAGCACCCAGTGATTGATCAATCAGTATTATCAGCATTATTCTTCCCCATTTTTGTCAGAAAGGCAATCCTTGTCTGGGTGGACTTTGAGTTCACCAGTCTTTACTGTCTTCCAATCAAACTGACAATAAAGACTTTAAATTGGATTCTCAAGAGCTGTAGGATGTTGAGGCATTTCCTCAGTGATGTCCCTGCCAGTGTCAAGATTAAGCCGTGTGGGTGGGAAGCAGGCAGAGATCGGAACTTCTGCCAGGTCTGTAAGCAGAGAGCACTACTTTCATTTTCTTAAAAATTGACCTTTTCAGCTTATGCAAAGCAAAAAAAAAAAAAACCCACTAAAACAAAAAGACAATCCACCGAATTGGATAAGATATTCACACAGCTTACATCTGGTAAAAATTTAATCTCCAAAATGCATAAAGAACTCATACACCTCAACAAAAAGCAGTAAATGACTCACTCAGAAAATGGGCAAAGAACTGAACAGACACCTATCTAAAGGACATGCACAGATGGCCTACAGACAACTGAAAAAAAATGTTCTACATCACTCAATACCAAAGAAATACAAATAAAAACTACAATACCACCTCACACCAGTGAGAATGGCCTACATCGAAAAAGTTAGAAACAGCAGATGTTAGAGAGGGTGTGGAGAAATAGAAACCCTCCTACACTGTTGTTAAGAATGCAAATTGGTGCAACCTCTTTAAAAATCAGTATGGAGTTTCCTCAAACACAAAAAGATGCATCTACCATTTTATCTGGCCATCCCATTCTTGGACATTTATCCGGAGCACAGGAAATCTCTAATTAGAAAAAGTTTGTGCTCCCCAGTGTTCACAGCAGCACACTTCACAGTAGCCACGACATGGGAACAACCTAAATGCTCATCCACAGAAGACTGAATAAAGAAGCTGTGGTCTAGATACTCAATGGAATTTTATGCCACTATTAAAAATATGTGAAATTGTGTCCTTTGCAACAATCTGGATGGAAATGGAGTGAATCATGCTAAGCGAAATAAGTCAGAAAGAAAAAGAAAAATGCAAGTTAGTTGCAGTCATACGTGGAATATAATGAATTGAAGCAAACATATAAATCCCAACAAAAACAGCAGGACACAGGACTGTGGTTACAGGAGGAGGGCAAGGAAGGAAGGAGATAAGCATTGGTGGTGAAGGACACTGGAACTCTGGTGGTGGATGTGGCATGAAATGTAGACTGAGGTACAATTTCCATATCCTAAAATGAATAGAGAACAGATAAATAACATAATAAAGTAATAATGAAATAATAGAGACTGATTAGAGCTGTGAAGAAAATCGGCAAAGCATGATGGCAAAGATCAATAAGATATAGATGATAGATGGTAGATCAAAAGATTATAGATAGATGAATAGATAGGTAGATAGACAGGTGATAGATTATGGATGAATGGATCGATGATAGATAAATAGATGGATGGATGGATAGATGATAGATAGATAGATGATAGATGACTGATGATGGATAGATGATAGATGGATGATGGATGGATGGATGGATGGATAGATGATAGATTGGTAGGTAGATAGATATAGATTACAGATGATGGATGGATGGACAAATTGATAGATGATATATAGGTATATAGATGATAGATACATAGATGATGAGACATAGATTGATTGAAGATAGATAAATAACTAGTTAGGAAAGGCCCCTCTCAGATTTCTAAAGAGCTAGTGGTATAGGTTGGTTTTAAGACAGATTTTTATGCATTAGGTTACTGGGAAGAACCTAATGGGAAAGAAAAAGAGTAAAATAAAAGGCAAAGTGAGAAGTTGGGTTACAAGACATCCCCATAAATGGCCTGCATTTACCTCCCAAGACACTGATGCAGGGACGAAGTGTCCTCAGGTGGGGTGGCAGGTGCATCTCTGTGTCCCTCTGTCCCTGCATCCACAGGGCATTGGATCCAACACTCCCTTAGGAGGGTGTGTGCTCTCAGTAGACAAGGCACTCTCACCATCCAAGAGCTGGTCTCTGAGACTCACATAAGAATATCAGCCAGCAACACTCCCTGAGCATAGGGAGAGCACTTCGGTCAGGATGGGATCATCAAACTGGAACACCACGCCTTCCCAAAGAGTGACAATTACACAGAGTCACCACCAGCTGTCTGGAGATAAGGAATCACTTAACATAATGACTGAGCAGGCTGCAGGAACTAACAGAGCCAGCAGAAAGTGCGGGGAGGGTTGTGTCAGCAGAGTTTGGAGCAGAGGTTGTTCATGGGGCAGATCTGAGGGACTTGTGGGCGTGGATTGAAGTTGAGGGTTTGTTTTATTTCTTGGTCTTAATTACAAAAGGAAAATTCTGAGTCTGCTCAGTTACCTCTATTTCTAAAATAATTCCCTTGAGGATTAATTGAGGAAAAAGTGTTTTGAAGAAAATTTGAAGTTCCCTAAGATCCTAGTAATATACAGGCAAAGGGAAATCATGATACAGGGGAAGGGGTGCTTTTACTGAGCCTGCATTTTGCAAATGTTAGATATCCACCTGCTGCGTTTTCAAAATGGCCATATTATTAATTACTGCTTATATTTCCTGCAAATGATCACTTTTTTTCTTAACTTCTCAACCTCTCATTTAACCTCATCTCCTGCATTCTGACATGCAAACTTTTTCTAATACACATTATTGCAAATACATAGTTATTTAAATTTTCCGTGAATCACTTAAAACTATGTCTGAGAAGAACGTACTGAGAAAGATAGGGACCCCAGGCATTTGCCCACGTCAGTATGGGAGTGAGTGTGAGGGAGGGTCTGTTCGCAGTTCTTGTGGAGAATGTTCCTGAAAGACAGGTTTGGGTACAAAATGAAGATTATCCACACACATTACTACATTGTCACCACAGTGGAGGTGCATGTTGAGGACACAGACTGAGTGTAGTTAAGACTACAGGAAGAGATTTATTGCAGTTAATTCCTGACACTGCAGTGCAGAGAACACAGCATCTCTATTCCTTATGCCCATCCCCACTTCACATCAAATTGAAATTCCTCAGTCTTCCTGTCTCCTTAATACTGTCTTGTTTTCCGGTAGTTTCCCTGCTCCAGGGAGCAGATGGATTCTGGCAACAGGTCGTTGTCAGACTTTCAGACGGAATCGGCATGGCAGAGGGGTTTTCCCTTGGTCACACGTGGTGTCTATGTTGAGATCTGACCGAAAGGGAGTCAGCAAATTTGCAGACCAGCTGAGGGAGGAAGAAGACCTTTATCATGGTGAGAGAACAGGCAAAGGCAGTGTTCAGAGTATACTTTTGTCTTTTACTACGAAATGTATGTAAGGATGAATAGATGGAGGGTAGATGCCTACCTGCATCCATTCACAGATATGTAGATAATATATAGACAGACATAGATTCATAGATGGTTGGGACATAAATGATAGTTACACAGATAAAGATAAATACACACACAGGTAGATGACACCAGTGTGTCTCTCAGTCAGCTCCACCAGGTTCTTATAAGGTGACTGATCTTGCCAATCTTATGTAATCAATAACCATTACTCTCTTCACTTCATGCTATTTTACATTAAAAAGCAGGACTAATATCAAATCATTCTTTAAATAGCTTATTATTTCAAAAGCTAAGTAACTTCAAATGATAAGATCTCTTATAAACATCATTACCATATCATTTCATCTTTGAATGTCAATCCTGTTATTTTGAAACTGACCATCAGTAGTCTCATACTTCTACTACTCTACGCTTTTTAATAAGTTGTTTCTTTGAAATAGTATATGCACACAAGGTAGAGCTATTATGGTTAGTTGACAGGCCTCTTCATTTCCTTTGTATAAGTAACCTTCACCATGGACCTCAGGTTTTAGCAGCCCTGTTACTACAGCAACTGGAACATCCTGTGTGGAGACAGAGGAAATGTGTCTGCTACAGACAGCAGTGCTCGGGAAACACCTGCCCTGCTCCTCTGTGCCTTGTATTTCCTGTGCACTGAGATGTTGACCTGATCTTTTTCAGGCTCAGTTTTTCTGTGTATTTGTTTTTGTTGAAAACAAAGCAAAGGTATTAATGCTATTGAGGGTATTGTGAGATTCCCACAGGAGACGCACAGGGATCAGTTGTCTGTTGATGCTAATGATAGTTAACAATCACTCATTAATTAAGGGCTTCACAGTGGTGGATAGTCCAACTGCAAAATTTCCACTTAGAAGCTAGATTGCTTCTCAGAAGATAAGCTCTGTAGTGAGGGTAGGCACCTAGCATAACCATTTTACCGGCATTAATGTCAGAAGTATCCAAACCATCCCTCGGACAACCTCTTCTTTGAAACAAGGTCAGTTTGATTTCCATAATGGTACATTTTGTGCACAGGATTCCCGTAAGTATCTATCATAGCCTATTTTAAAGTTTTTCTCTATAAATTCTTTTCCACCATAAAGACTTCCCTAGTTGTTCCTTGTGAATGTATTATTCTTTCCTTTCTGATTACAGTAAAATGAGTTTCTATCCTAACTGCAGTTGCCACTTGTTTTCTCAATGAGAATTGAAAAAAAAAAAAGGGAAAGAAGACCACCAACGAGGAGAGAAGTAGGGAATAAGTAGAAATTGTATGCAAAAGGATGGATTATTAAGTTAGATCCTCTCTGGTAGTAACACCATTTCCCTCCACCAATCCCCAAGAAATTTCAGTATTGTGCTTCAAAGGGTCTAAGCTGCTATTTGTCACCCGAGGAAACAAGTCTAGAATCTCTTAATTTTAAACTTTTTTAAGGATTAAAATCATGACTCCCACATGTGGATGCCTTCAGTCAGCAGCACAGATGAGGTTGCCCAGAGGAAAATTCCAAATGTCCTGAGAGAAGAGGGAAGTAGCTGTGCTGGGACAGCAGCAATTCCTCCAGCACCCTTCAGCACAGAGTCTAATGTGTGTGTGATGGTTTGCGCAGAACTGGAGAAGCGATTACTTGTCTTCAGCAGAAATGCACACTAAAGGGATGGCAATGAGGCGCTTCAATTCTCCTTCACTTTGGCTTTTACCAGATGTTTTGAAAATTAACATAATGAATATTAGAAAGAAAGTGTCATTGGTGAAATCGCAGACTTTATAAATAGCTTAGCAGGCTCTAGAAATAGATTATAGTATAATGAATAGTATTCAATATATATGAACTGGTAATATATTTAAGAGAAATCTTGGCTCTATAAGAAGAGGAGAAAAGAAAACAGTTTCAGGTCCCTGAATCAGAGGCTGTGGTCGCACATGGGACATCACTACAAAGGGAGTGATCAGGGAAATCACGCCCACATCCAGAGTGAGAGAAGAGGGGCCTGTCAGGTGCAAGGAGAGCAAGACTGCAGGACAGGGAGGTGGAAGGCTAATCAGGCACTATTTCTCATTCCTGTCCCAGCCGGTAGGGATTTTCCGCAGGGACTTCACAGTTTTCATGGAGCTTCTCTCTTTCCAAGGCTCTCTGCTGCCCTCTCAGTCGGTGGGGGAGGCACTTGCCCATGCCATCTTCAAACACCCTACTCTTTAACAGGCGCCCTATTTTGTCGTATTACCTGCATGCTCTTTGCTTTTCCTCTGCCATGAAACGGGTCTCAGTTCAGCGCAGTGGTTATCGAGCTTTCCCTGAGCAGCAGCACCTATTGAAGCTTAATGCCAACATGTGGAGATGGACGGCTGACCACCCTGCGGAGCAGTGGCTGTGGACACCTGAACAGGGCTCTGGCCATCCCTGGGAGAAGAAGGAAGAGAAGGAACATGGGCATGTGGAACCAGTCCTGCCTGGATGTTAACAGCCATGATCACTGGATGAGATGTTCTGAAGGCCTTTCATTCTGTAGATGGCATGGACTTTGCAATGCTGAAGACCGAGGCCCTTCTCTTTGCAACACCAAACTCATTCTCTCCTCTGTTTCTCTTGTGTGTAGGGGAAGTCAAGGATTCATTTCCCTGTCCTTTTGCTTATTCATTATAGAAAGTCATGTGCCTGGCAGCAGGCCTGGTGTTGCCGATGATGAGAAAAACCCCTCCCTGGGGAAGTCCCAGAGCTGTGCAGCCCTGCTATGCGAGTTGGTCCCATCCTTCTCAGCCTCACGCCATTACGAACACTCAGAAACAGGGAGCATTATTCCAGAGAAAACCTTCTCCCATTTATTGCTTACAAAGGAAAACTACTCTTTGGAGGAATTTCTAATTTACAAATTATGCTTTACAAAGCACTTTGTCAAAATTTGTTTGACCAAACTCTGCGGCAAGGCTTATCAATATCTTTCTTTCGTTAAAATCCCTGAGTCTCTTCTTAGTCAAGATTAATCAGGTGAATAATTGCAAGACCCTCCAAGTATTTGAACTTCCAAGGTGATGACCCTATCCCCACCACTGCAAAGTGGTCCTTCCTTATCATTTTGTCATGCTTCAGTGTCCTGACTCAGCCATGGTGTCAAGTCATTTCAGATAAGCTATCAGATCTATGACCTCTAACCCCTTAAATTAGGGCCATGTTTTTTCTAACTTCTTGATTTACCTTTGTCTTGAGGATAACATGATAGTAGAATATTTCATGGGATTATCAAGCTTTAGTGACAGTGAATTTCAAATATCTGAATTCCAAGGACTAAACTGAGTGTGAGAAGAAAGTAGGTGGTGTGGGCAGAGAAAGGGAAGGAGCAGACATCCGTGAACACCATTAGGGTTTACTTGCAAAGTTGTTATTTGCCCTTTTTCTGTAAGTTCAACAACTGGATAAAGAAGGTAAGATTTAAGTCAGTTTAGAAATATTAAGGGTAGAGTAATAAACCAAATTTTATAGACATCGTTTGTGAGTACACAGTTGCACTAGTAATTGATTAATCCAATGGTATCCAGTTAATTTGTTACTCTTTGATGAATGGTCCGCCTAGGTTGCTTGTTGCAATTCTTTTTCCAGAGATCTGTCTGATAACCTAGGTGTTCTGCCCACACCCTATTTCAGCACAATATTTCTGATGAAACTTAATTCACCAGTCTAAGACCATTCTTCACACACCAAGCTCTCAGTGTGATGTTACAAATGAAATAAGTACACAGCACATGAAAAAGTCAAGGTGTCTGTGATTTTGTTTTTCAGGGGCCCATATACCTCACCTCATCTCCCAGTCCATCTCCCATCCCCCAGCATTGCATACCCAAGTCATCACACAGAAGACACCACACAGAGCTCCATTTACACTCCCCAGATCGCTCCTCCCCAGTCACTCGAATAAGGTTTATTTCCATCCTTGTCTGGTGAATTTCAATGATGACAAATTCATTGATTAGCTTCTACAAAACATGTGTTGACTTCTCTTGTGTGCCTGAGATGATGCTAGATGAGGTAGGCATAACTAACTAATTCTAACTCCAAGTGCCTCAAACCACTGATAATAAAGTTCAAAACTTGCAATGGCCAATAGAAAGTAGTACCAATGTAAAAAGTGATGTGATATTCAGAGAATGGCAAGACTTTCTGTTGGTAGGACAATAAAATGTTTGATTCCAGTTACTTTTTCCATATACCATGTGCTTTTTTGTGAGATAAAGCTTTATATAAAAGAGTCCACTAATAAGGCCAGAAATCTTAGAAGCAACATTTGATTATTCACAGAGCTTTTATCACATGCCTACAATGTGCTCAGACCTGAAATGAGCGTTCATGTGGTGTCACACCATGAAAGAATGAGACCTTCAGAAACTTTGCCAAGGCTGCCCAGTAGTCAGAGCAAATAAATCCACGTCTGTGTAGCAGAAAGCAGCTCTCTTTCCTCAGAGAAGATGACTCTCAGAGTCTTTGTGAAAGGGACATATCAGCCAAGCTTAGAGGATAGCAATTAAAATTTAATTCACTACATTTTGAGTGCCAACCAGATGCAGCCAGTAGAAATCCTTTCTGAAGACTAAGACTAGGGGTCAGTGGACTAGAGATAAAAATGCATCAATGAGCTAAGAATTGGGTGAAATCAAATTAAGACCCTCTAGGAGAAAATGAAAACAGACAGCTCTTTCATTTGTTTTAAGAGACTCGGGACAGACTGCAGAAATACCCTTCTTTGTACAAACAGATGAAGGAGACAGGGCTGTTTAGGGAGAAAGACCTGGAGAGACTGAGGTGTGGACAACTTGAGACTGATGAACTGACATCTCCCTGTACTCAGCGTGTGTTAACTGAATGTGACACACGGCATTTAAGAATTTACTGGAGGTCTAGTGAAGATTTTTATCTCAGCTGTTTTGCCCTTGTGGGTTTAGTGTGGGATGTTCTGATTTGATTATTAGGAGAATCGAACAAGTAGAAATCTGCAGCCTGACTTAGAAAGGCAGATAGGATGGTGACCAGCTGAATAATACAATGCCAGGATCACTAAGGCAGCATTACCTCGCTGAACTCGGGGGACAAACGAACATGCCTGCATTTTATCTGCAGGTCAATATAGTGGGAGGAACATGGTAACTGATGAATCACTGCTAAGGAGAGAATATAAAGCAGAAAACCACAACACATTTGCCAACTCGAATTTGAGGGCCATTGGGTTCCAAAACTCCATGGAGAAAATGCACAGGTTCCTTTTAGAAAATGCTGTAACATTTGCATAGACCCTATATACAACCTTCTTGTACACTTCAAATCATCTCTACATTCCTCTTAATTCCTAATACAAAGTAAATGCTGTGCACACAGTTGTTGGACGATACTGTTTGAGGGAATGATTACAAGAAGTTAGTACAGATTCAACCATTATAAGTCTAACTACATCAAATATATTTTCAATCTGCACTTGGCTGAATCTGCAGATGTAGACTGTATGGGCACAGAAGGAAGACCAGCAAACACATCTGACTGGACATTTGAACCAGTTTCTTAGAGGAAGGGATATTTGCACTGAGGATAGAAGGAATGATGGCATTTCAGTAATGACATATTTGGGGAAAGAATAAATGGGAGTTCTTGCATCTTTCTCTGAGGGCTACCTTCAGGATGTCAGAGAAATGGATGAATACCATAGATGCTTCCCTACCACTGCCAATTCCACTTGGATGTTGCTTAATGTCATTTTGCCCTGGAGCAAATTTCCACATATTAATATTTTACATATGCAGATATCTCATGACTAATTCTAATTAAAGCCAGAGTAAGGGAAAGACAAGGGAACCATTTTATTCAATTCATTCATCTTGGTTGCCCCATTCAGCAACTTTCTAAGTTAAATCTCAGATTCATTGGGGATATGTTTGACGCAGATAGAAAATTGAAAATGTATTTCCACTACATTAGGGAAACGGTCATTTTCAAAATGAATCTCTTTATGAGAAGTAATCAGAATTAGATAAGGATGGAGAGCAAATGCCTGCAATATTTAGATGGTTGAGATATTAAGGGTGATTAATTGTCGTCTTAAAATATCACAGGCACCGCTTGCCTCATCTGTTCGCCTGAATTGACCTTGCCCGCACCCATTATGTGTCTCCTCTTCAACTGAAATGAGTTTTTAAATAGGTCTTGCACACGCTGGTTCTTAGCATGTGTGACTCTGATGAATGGGACAATCCCGATGGTGACAGTCTTCGCCTGTTGATTCCATCACTGTGGAAAAAATGTGTGCTAGAGTCAGACAGCCCTGAATTAAAAACCCCAAGACACACTTCTCTTCAGGTTATTTTTATGAGCTGGTGTAGCAGTTATTTTGTGTGATCGTTGTAAGGAATAAATGAGAAAATAAATACCTTAAAAAGATCTTAAAAATAGCTCTGTGTCTAACTGGCAACAGGGGTTCCACCCTCCTTATTTACACAAATTGATTTCCTTTTAGAAACAACAACAGCAAGATGAGGTTAAAAGGGGAACTATTTGCTCTCCTCAAAGAGTTGAAAATTAGCATCCAAAGAAGGAACCCAACTCTTCTATGTGGTCTCTTTGATGTTCAGTAGAAACAATGGGATAAATCCATGTTGAATACATTCTGTTTGCAAAGGGAACTAGGGTCAATTTTCAACAGTTGTTCAGTGTTAGAGAATAAGAGAATGTGATCATTTAATACTTCTTAAAGGCCAGGTGTCATCCTAAGTGATTAATCAGCCTCAATATAAGGCACCACTACATAGAAGGAGAAAGAAATTGCTTTATGGGAGAACCGACAATCAACTGGCATATAAACAAACAAACAAACAAGGGGTCAGGGTTAAGTGAGCATGTCTTCAAATGTGTGTCACACAAGCCAGTGGTTCATTCTAAGTAGAGCACTCATCATCAACACATAGGATTTCTTTTCTTTTAAAATTATTGTTTAACACAGGTAAAGAACTGCTTTCTTGGGCCTGGGAGGATGCACATGCATTGATGTGTTTATATATCTCTAGGGTTTTTGATGTTCACAGGTTGTTCCCTGTGAAAACTACTGATTAATGAATAGTTAAAGGAAATGTTCACAGGATAAAATAAAAGCATGGGGAGTCAGGGAGTTGAGCATAGGAAGTGGTTTCTGCATATGGAAATGTACAAGAGAAGGAGCAGGCAGCTTTCTTGGTCTTCCCAACAGTAAAAGTCAGGGCCTGTGGTTGCAAAAGAATGAAAGGTGGGTTATACATTAATTTGGAAGAAATGAGTGAATTTACTAGCTTTTGAAATAAATGACATACTTTGGGAGGGAAAACATATTCTGGGAACAGAGTGGAGAAATTCCTACGTGAGACATGAGGTGCAGGTCAGAGGGATGCTGGAGGTGTGCCTTCTCACTGGGCAGGTCCTTGACTGTCAGGGACATCAGAAAAAGCCATCACATGATACACAGGTGTTTCCTAAGAAAACCAGAGGACTTTAAATCAGGGACATCTTGCTCTCCAACTTTCTTTAATTTCTGTCACCTGCCGACAATCACCACCAGCTCCATGTGATAACACTGCCCCTAACTGCACTATGACCCCCTGATCTTTCTGTTTACAAGCTCAGGGGAGAGGGGCTCATGTGCCTACATTGTCCCTTCCTGCTGGACTCCAGCAAAGGCCCACCTTGGGAGCAGCCAGTGAATCCCCGAGAATAGGGGTCATTGGATCTTGTTGGCATCTAACTTTGCCTAAATTAATCCAGGGGGATCTTGCCTCAGGAAAAATTGAAAAATAATAAATAAAGGGACTCTGAAGTCAAAGAATTATGATCACTTATTGCCCTTTAAGTGTGTAGAGAAGGGGAAACAAAACTAGTGAAAAAAATCATGGCCACGTGCTCGTGTGTATAGACAGAAGATGGAGAGACCCGACGTCATGCATTTTGAGTCTCCAGATGCTTTTATGTCCCTGGATTCTAGAAGGAAACACTTCATGTTTCCTATCAACTGCATAAACTACATGGAGCAGTTTCTATTTTTTTTCCACAAGTACTCCTACTCTACTTTCAATCCAAATCTGACCCACTGTGTTAACCTCCTCTAGTTTCAAGATACTTTCATGAAATGTACAATAAGGAGAATGGAAATGATGATAGAAGAAAACAGACCTCCAGCTGTAGACGCAGTGGCCAATCAAAAACATCTAATGAAACGCTACTATGTGACTGAGATTGGGTGAATAAGACAGGATTCATGTGATCATATAAAAGATTATTATAATTGTTTATCCCCAGTCTGTGTTCAGTGAGTACCTGCCTGAAAACACACTTCTATGTGTCAGTAAATATTTGTCAAATGATTGTATTACATACTTAAGAATAAGTCCTGTCTGTTGTCTGTAGATTCTAGGTGGTTTGGGACACACAACTGAATCATGATCAGTGTCTGTGTCAGGTTGTTTAGCAGTTGACTGCTTTGATTAGAAATAGTCCAGCAGGATAACTCCAACTCCATAGAGTCTGACTTAATTACCTTTCAAAACTCATCAGAAGTCTTTCGCTTATCTCCCACTCTTGCTTTCCAGCATCCTGAAGACTACTTCTCTCTCAGAAGGATAACACGGACTCATCTCCATGACAAGATCTATTTGGTTCCCTTTTCTCCCCTACCATTCAAAACTCCTCCAGACTCCTATACACTTAAGCCCAAATGATGCCTATCAAGTTTGTAGATCATGACTTGGTTATATTAGTAAAATTGTTGTATTATTTAGTAACACACGATTTACAACTATAGCCCAAACACTTGGCACATTTGAAATGGTGCAGAGATTTTGCTACCACCTGGGCTTTGATGTTGGAGGTGTTTGAGTTATAAATTTGACAGGAATCACCTAAGCTTGCTGTCTTTGATCCTTGGGAGATGCGAATAAATACATGAGAAAGTAAACAAATACAGTTATGTTTCTTACACTGGTTTTGCATGTTTCACATGCAAGAGACAGAAAGCACTGAGCATCCCGACTGGAGCCTGGGGAGTTGTTCCCAGGGGAAGTGGTAAAGTGAGCCTTCACTGGTACTGAAGGGAAATAACTATGTGTGTTCACCGTGGAGCCAAGAGAGGGAAACTCCTTTTAAGTGAAATTCATCATGCTTCTCTATGGTGTGGCCGCCTAGAGAGGAAGATTTGTTTTCCCTGTTTGTTTTTAAATTCTAGCCTGTGCCTCTTGGTATGTGAACCTCTTTTCATGATTTTACTTGGGATACAATGAGCCATTTCCAACTGCATGTTCTCAATACTCAGATCTTTCTTTTTCTGTTTAGAGAATATATGTCACCTTTTAGAAGCATGTTTTTTGTTGCTTTTTGTTGTTGTTGTTGTTTTTCCCGGCAGGAACCACCACTGTTTCGAAGTCCACAGCAACATCATCTTTGGTTCTTTCCCAGTGTTCTAATCTCTCAACCAGCTGCTTCCACATCTGGTGAGAGTATCGATCAGAGCTCCTGGTTATCACGGAATGTGGTGCGTTTTCAAAGACTGACGGATGCCAGTAAGTGTCATAATACTGTTTCCTTAAAATTGTTCCAAAATCAAAGGTTTCCCCTTGAATTTCTTGTGTTGCCTTCCTTTCAAACTCTTCTTTCTCTCAGCTTGTTTATCAGGCATGAAAGCTGTATCTTCTTGTCTCTCTTTTACTTCTTGCCTACCGAAAAAGCCAGCTAGTTTTATTTATCTTTCTTTTCCATCTTGCAGAGTACCTATTTCATCTTAGTTTTAAGAACAATATCCCATTTCAGGTTTGGGCCATGAAATGGTTAGAATTAGATTGGTTAAGAGAACCAGGCACAACAAACAAATAACAACAAAGTATGTGAAATACACAAGGCAGAAGAGTGTTTTGGTTGTGTGTGTGTGTGTGTGTGTGGCACAAACTCGTGAAGCTGGAAATAACCATGGACAGAAGTGGTGGCTGGGTGCCACAGTCACAGGGCCCAGTTCCTTCCACTATGTCTGCACTATGCAGGGACTGCTTTCCCGCATGGAAGGCAACACACTCATGAACCCAGTGGATTAAAACAGCACAATTGCTTTCTCTTACAGCTCAGGAGGCCATAAGATCGAAATGGGTCGATATAATGAGGTTCCTTTTGGAAATGCTAAGAGAAAATCAATTTCCTTGTCTTTTCTAGCTTCTAAAGACAGCCTGAGAATGATTTCAGTACTCTATTCCAAACTAGTGGAGAAACATCTTCGTCCCCACCCCTCTGCTCCCCTCCCCTCCCTCCTCTCCTCTCCTCTCCTCTTCCTCCACCCCTATTTTGCCTTTTCTCTAGTTCTAACCCTACTCCTTCACTCTTACAAGTTCCCCTGTGGTTATGGCAGGCTCACCAGGATGATCTCCTCATTTTGAGAGTCTGAACCATGTCCGCAAAATACTAGTTGTCAGGTAATGTGACCTATTCATAGGTTTCAGAGATTAGGACTTGGTATCTTTAGGGATACCATTATTCACCTACCAAAGCCTCCATTTCAAACTTCCCCACCTAGTTCAAGAGAAAAGTAACAATGATGAATAATGGACAAAGGGTGCATGGCTTCAGTCTCTTAAGAAGTCTGGAAAGTTAACCAGACTCTTGGGTACCCATCTCATTAGCCAGGATGTAGCCTCATGCCCATACCACCTACAATGGAGGCTGGAAGTTCAGTCTGAATCCTCAGAAAGTGCGTGCCCATATCGGAAGAGAGAGAAGGCAGTTGTGGGGACTAGCACTCTTGCTACAGAGAGTTATTTTCCTTGATAATGTTAATTTCTCCTTTACATTTTCATCTTCTCTCAGAGGCTCTGTGCACACGTGTTTGTAACAAACAGAGGACTTGGTTACCTGGAAAACTGCATCAACGTTTGGTCCCTTTGAGCTACTTGAATCATTTTAACTGAATGCGAGTTGGAAGACAGATTTCTGTAACTCTGAGTCAAGGTGCCAGAATCTGGTAAACATCCATTCTTCCTCTCTAATAGCCGCTGTGAGGAACTCTTAACTCTGCCTCAAACTCATGGAACTCTGAGGCTGAGAGCTTGGAGTCCAAGGAAGAACTTTCATCTCCACTGTGCTGAGAGTGACTCCTTTCTCTGATCCCCTTTCCAGGATTCTATTTTGGAGATTAGGGAGAGAACAAAAACCCCATTTTATAAATGAGGAAAACCATGTGAATTCTATTTCTGACTTTCTCCAGGTCTAGCCCCTGCATAGTATACAGATGTTTTTGCTGTCATTTCATTTCTAGAGCATTCATAGCATGTTCAAATAATATGGAAGTCTGATGGACAATGAATATGATAAACAAAAAGCACACGGGACCAGAAGGGCTGTGGAGCACTCAGCTGTGCTCACAGATCTCCAGTAGTCTCTCTTACCCTCAAAACAGGCAGCATGCTCCTTATTAAGGCAAGCAAGGCATCCCTAGCTAGACAATCTTCGACGTTTAGAATCCCACAACACAGAATTGCTTGTACTTCTCCACAAGCATTTAGGATTCCAAAATACACATTTTAATCATGGCTATCAATACCTCTCCTTCTCTCAAGACTGTTCATACCTCTCGTTGCTTTCCATCATGTTACCCAGCCTCATCCATAATGCCTCAGGAGATGCTAAGCAAACAGAATGCAAATTAAGTCTGTGATACATGAATGAGTGCACATAGTTTGAGAGGAGATGGGGAAACCAAGGGCAATACAGGAGGATGCTGTGCCTGACACTGAGTGAGGATTTACTATGTGTCAGATCAAATTACTTTATGGGTATCAAATCATTTCATTCTCATAGCTGTGAAGCAAGTCTTATAACTCACACTTAAAATATAAGGAAAATAAAGACTAGGGAATTCATTTACATCTTCACAGAGATACTGTGTTGTAGAACAGGAATCAAAGCAAGACACCCAATGACTAGAAAATATTTCCTTTACATAGCCACAATAATAAGAAATCAAGAAACAAAATCAGGAACCCATGTGGAAGAAATAACATTGAAATTCAATTCTTAACCCAAAATCTCCTTTTGTGTATTTCAAAGTCTTCTGTGTTTACCATAAATAGACTAACGACAATGTGCTCACCTGAATTTTTTGACTAGTGCCATCTTAGCCAACTCTAAGATCCCATGACCATCTCTTTCACTCTTCCAATTTTGATGTAGAAAAAACTAATGTGACGATGAAGACATAGAAAAGAACAAATAGGACTCAGAGCCTTAGAAACATAGTAATTAGACACGAACAAAATGATCAGCAAAATTAGACCTAGCTATAATCCACTATATAGATTAATGACTACCAAAATAGTAGCAATCAAAATTCTCGACCCACCCATGACAGTACAGATGACATATTTCAAGAACAAAATTATGAGAATCCCAATTATCTCTGATTATATATGCACAGTAGGAAGTTTGCAATACTGCAAAGGGTTGCATGGCAACCACATTTTCTGTTAGGATACTAAATTAGAGCCTTCAGGAAAGACCAGCTATGCTGTAATTTGAGTTTAAAAATATCAACTATTAGTCACCTTTAAAAACTAATTTTGGAAGGAAGTTGGCCATACGTACATTAAAATCCTGACTGCTGGGACTGTGTTTGCCTGTGAGAGACACGGGTAAGGTATGTGTTTTCAGATTTATTTGCAGCATCTTGGAGAATCTCATGATGGACATTCATGCATCATGTATGTGCCACAGTGAAAACCCTGCTTTAGAGCTAACACTGAGTACATCTGTGTCATCTCTTCTTCTGATCTGTTCTACTTGGTCAGGACAGAATTTCAGCTGGAACCCACAGACCATTTCTGAACTGAGTATTGACCCCTTATCTGATGCCCACATAGTTCCTTCCTAACAGCTGTGTTCTATAGTCACTTCAACTCGGTCATAATCATCTTTGTTATTCATAATGCATGTTCTTTCCTGAAATATACTGTAGAGAATTTAATTGAGCTACCTGTTGCCTCCATTTGGCTCCTGTTGGAGACTGAAGAGAAGGAAAGTGAGTTTCACAGGAGGAAACCTTTTTTATGCCTCGGGTATGATTAGCATCTAAGTGCTTCTGATTTCAGAAAGCAAGTTGATTTTACTATTATAAACCCAACCTCTGTTCAGCCCAAACTCTTTATACTAGTGATCAAATCCTTACAAAGCATAAATCAGGTGAATTTCTCTGAGCTTCCTAAGCTCTCTGCCTAATCTTTCAGTGTTTTGTGTGCGGGGGTGGGGGGGGAACAGGAGAATGCTGACCCCCACTTCACTGTGTTCTTGTAAAGATGCAATGTCCTTCTGTAGAGAGGAGTGAGGAGGCAGTTTCTCTACCATTGTAGGCAGGAGGTGTGATTTCTGCATGTGAAGGAAAAGAAAAGACATCCGAGCAGTGAACTCGAGGAGGAAAGACATGGTCACACTTGCCTGTTGGAATGCAGGTCAGTTTCATGGGAAGAAAACCAGATTCTCTACAGAAGTACATGCTATCTATAAAAATATTGAACACAATTCATATTTGGTTGATTCACGTATTTTCAGGAGACCTTCACAACTAGTTCAGTATAGCCGATGAAATAAATTGTTCTTCCAAAGTTGGCAAGCAGCAATTATTTCAATAAGAAAATACAAACAAAAAAAACTCTTAAGTATTGAAAAGGTGAATCATGTGCCCGAATTAAAAAAAAAAACAAAAAAAAACAAGCAAACTGACTCAGTAGTACTGAATTTGATCTTAAGCATGTTTAGATCCCAAATAATTCTTCATTCTCCAGGATGATATGCGGTTTGAATCTGAAGACATAGAAGGTTATGAAGTGATGATTCTAATGTTTTTAAACTAATAAGCAAGATTCTAACCAGTATTAGATGTGACTGACCACACTCAAAAACTACATTAGAAACTACAGTTATTTGTATCATGTTTTTTCATTACTATACTGTAAGTCAAATGAAAGTTACAACCAAATCTGAATTTGCCATTGACTGCCAGCATATTGTAGGCATTCCAGAAATGTGTTAAATTAATAAATAACAGAACAGACGGCTCAGTCTAAGTGCTAAAAAATGAATATTGAATATACTGAATTGATAACTTTATATGAAGTGGTAGGGAGGTAGAATATGATATTAAAGATTAAGCTGGAGCTTAAATATGGATTTAACTTATTGAATATAATCTACATCTTGGTTTTGATGGCAGATATAGGAGTGTTCATATATAATATGATATATACGTATATGTGCATTTTTTAAAAAAGGAAGAAGCATTAAAAAGGGAACAGTAGCAAAGGGGAGTTTGCTTGAACCAACCATCTGCCATGAATGAGGGTATTGATCAATCTGACTCTAAATGAACATGAATAGAAAATAGAAAAGAAGAATTTGACATCTTAAACAAAAATTATACATTTGACAAACGATACAGCAGTAAATTTCTATCATGTGCACAAAACTTCTATAAGAATTTGGTACTCAAAAACCATTCTGGCATTAAACAAAAAAGTGGAAAGATTATACCAACAAATGTATAAAATGCAGCCCCGTAAAGGGGAGGCAGAACTGGGAACTCTTTCTAATGGAGGTCACTGTATATGCTGAGCTTAAATTGGCTAAGGACTATATACATCTTTGAAGAAGGGGGCATTTTTGCACATCAATCTTTCCAGAATAACAATACATTTTAAAATATTTATCCTTGTAGTTTTTAAAGCAGATGACCCTGTAGGTGTGTTTTTCCCCTCCTCTGTTGCAATACGTTCTGCAATAGTTTTCCTCAGATGCTCAGTATTGAATGATGGTGTGTGATCATTTTAGAGGCAGGTCTTTGTAGAAATCTGTCACAGTTATGACTGAACATGATGACTGAACATCATGGAGAGTTAATTTAATTATAATTTTTATTCTTGATTTATAAGGTAGCTTTGCTGGTATAAAAAGGAAGGGAGGGAAGGAGGAGGGAGGGAAGAAGGAAGGAAGGAAGGAAGGACGGAAGGAAGGAAGAAAGGATGCATATTGGGAAAGCCCAATTGACCATATCATGTTTCAAGTTCAGAAACAATTGAGAAATCAAAAACAAAAAAAGTATAAATAAAAGTATCAACTTGATTACAAATAAAATCTCATTGATCATGGTTTTGCTCCTGGGACAAGACATAGAAATACTTCAACTCTTTGCTATTTTCCTCCTAATTTCACACTTTGTCTTTCTAGAAGATTCTTTGTCCTCCTGGATTTTTATCTTGAGTCACATTTCCACCTTAGAAGAAAGAACTCAATTTAGGCAGCTCTACACAGCTTTAATCTCACAACATAAACTTGGTGTCACACACAATCCCTCTGCATGCCTGGGGCTGTTTCTAATATGGGGGCAGCCCTTGTATATCATGCATCACCAGTGACCAGGGGAAGGTCTATCTGATGGCTGCTCACACCCCAGAGATGTGACTGTATCTGCATCAAACCTGGATGAATCGTTTACTCTGCCTCCTCTGACACAGTCACTCCTGAAAATTTCTGTTTTACCATGTTATCATTTAACTTTATCTTTCAAGTAATATTGAGCTCCCCACCTCTGAGCATGAGGAATATATGGGTCCCCTCCACCTGAAGCCATGGGTTGGGCTGGGGCTGCCTCAGGTCTTTCCTACCCAGACAATCAACCACCACCTGCTAGTCTATAGCTGCCTACAGACTTTAATAGACTTGCCTGTATTTTACTTTTATTCAGGAAGCAGCAGGAAAATGCCCTGTCTTCTTGAATCCAAAATCTCTCTACTCTATCACTGCATTCCTCAACTGACCAAGATGGGAGAAATCCAGACACACATTTAAATTTCTTATATTCTAAACATTTCAGCTGCTTCTCTCACAGAGGTGACTTGTTTCCTCCTTTTACTATGCCAGGAAATACTAGAATTTTCTGAACTCATAGTTTATGCCCAAATGTTGGCTTCTTGGAAGCCTGGGGGTCAAGACTTGATATTTTCTTCCCTGCACCTGTGATAATCCTCCCTCATAACAACATATGAACTCTGACTGTATATTGGTGGATGCACCTGGGGAGGATTTACAAGTTGACTATTATCTAAAATGTCCCTACTTCTTGAAATTGGGAGAATAAATGCTTAATGTGATTGGAAAAACCTGTCAGCAAACATAATGCCCATGGTCCAATGCCCTGCTTAAAATGTTTCAAAATTTCTCTTTACCTAGAGAGGAAATCCAATCCGCTCCTCATGATATTATGTGTATTGATAAAATGATCCTGATTGATCAGTAAATGAGCATAATTCAAATAGAGTGAGTTAAGCTAAGCACTGAAAATGAAAAGCAACCACTTCTTTAGGAGAACATTGATAAACAGATCTGCTAGGCAAGGACGCATGGGTAGATCAAAGTCTCTAACAGGTGGCCCTTACAATGCACCTCTACAGCAGTCTAAATGCAAGAGCTAAAAAAGCCAGTCTGAGGATCTTGGGCTCTGGATTTGGTAGCTGCTTCCAGAGACTGCCCAGAGGAGAAGTCATTCTCCAGAACCTCATCTTAGTGCTCCCTAGCTTTCCCTTTTCCTCCCAGTTGTTTTATATGATTTAATTATTGTGACATGGATTTCTCCAATAAATCATATTATAATCATATGTGATTGGCTTGAATCCTAAGTGAAACCTGTCCATCCAAGTGGAAGTTAACACGTTGAGATATGAACTACAAACATAAATCACAAGGAATGAAGGATTTTCCTTACCTGGTCTCTACCTCCTTCTTCAACTCCCCTCTGTTATATGTCTTTTGTTATGAAGTCTGGGTTGTCTGGAGTTCCTCACCTCTGAGCTGAGGCTTGAGCTTGGTCCACAACGAAACGACTTCCCCATGGCTCTTGGGCCTCATCTCTTCTACATTTCATGCTAAACTGAACTTCACAAACACCACCCCAGAAATCTCTCTTTGTCCATCTCTCTATCAGAATGAGTCAACCTTCACTAGGGACCTTCAAGCACAGTAATGTACACAGTTTCTTCATTATTTTCTGTTCCCTAGTTACATCTATAAATGCACTTGCAAGATTTATAACCCAACTATTTCATGTCAATTGTCTCCATAGACTAAAATCTGTTAAATATCATTCTGCACATTTTGTTTCCCCAAGCCTTAGTGTGCCTAGAACACTGATCAATGTTCTCCTGAAAGCATTTTCATGATCACTGCATTAAAAACTAGTCAACACATGCAGAAATGTAACAAATAAGCAAATCAGTCATAGGCCAGTAGGTTGAAAGAAAACCCATTATTTTAATACTGACCTAATTTTGCATTAACAAAATACCAAACTGTCAGTATTTTGTTGAAATGTGTACTATTTTCTACAGAAAATAAACCTAATTGAACCACATCTTTTGATCTTTTCTGAATTGACTGTAATGAGAACTGCAATTAATCAAAACTGTGTTAAAGATAAAAATGGAATATTTGCATCTGATTTTCAAACTCTACAGAATATGTATATGAGAAAAATAGACTTTATGAAAAGAGGATTCAGATGTAAAAATAGATCACAGAGTTCAAACAGAGGAGATAACACTGAACCGCTAGCCAGGAGGTCTGGATTTTAATAACTCTTTGTTCTTAAAACTTCAACAAATTATTTCATCTCGATATTTCCACTCAGTCATTCATTTTATGTAGACATCTACTGGATATTTATCTGTAGCATAACAGACATGGACTGGGATAATGCCGGCGTGGGATTTGGATAAGTGATTTTCATACTGCAAACACATTACAATTTACAAAAGCAACGTTTTCATGGTTTATCTTAGGTAATGGTCATAGCACATCCATAAACTTAAGATCATTACCTGCCATTTACCTAGGAGAAAACTGATTCACAAGATTAAATGGCTTACCCATTATTATGGTGATGATTTCATGTCGGAGACAGGACTTGAACACAAGTCTCATGGAGTAAAACTCTGCTGTTTTTCTAGGAGGTTTTGTGATTACTTTCCAAAATGTATTGCTGATTTTCCATGTAAGTGAATGACTTATTCCATCTTCCCTCTCTTCCTCCTTCCATTCTTCCTCCCTTCTTCCCTCCCTCCCTTCTTTCCCTTCTTCCTTCCTTTTTTCCTTCTTTCTTCCCTCCCTCTCTCCTTCTTCCTTCCCTATCTCAAGAGCTTCAGCAAATTATTTCATCTCTAGAGCATTTTTCCCTTCCTTTCTCCCTTCCTTCTTTTCTTCCCTCCCTCCCTCTCCCCTCTCTTCCTCCTTTACTCCCTCTCTCCCTTTCAAGAATATTTACTGCCTGCTTTGTTTTAGGTTCTCTGCTAGATAGTCACCATCATTCAGTGACTCAATGGTTGTTGACAACTAATAGGAATACTCCTGATCCTCAATTGTATACTTACAAAATATAATATAAATTCAGGGAAAGTTAGAAAACTATTTATCTCCAAAAATATCAAAAAAATAGAGAAAACAAACCAACAGTTTGGAGGCAAAAAATCATGATTCAGAAATGCTTTATTGAAAATGTTAGTGCATAATAGAAGGTGCTCCAAGGAAATTGCTTGCACTGTGTCACATTCCATTTTGAAAATAATGAACAATGATATGCAATTCCTTGCGTTGTTCTTTGAGGTATGAAAACAAATAGTACATTAATATGAAAAGACATAACTTCTCTTAGTTGTTTCTGTTGATTTTTATAGAAATGAGTTGTTAATATTATCTGGATTTGTTTTCCTACTCATAAACTATTACACACAATTTTTAGAAATTGGGAGAAAATCAGTAAAGAACAAAGAAGGAAACAAATTTCCTTTCCACGTAGAGAATAGAAATAACCAATAATGTCCTGGGTTCTATCCTGTCATTTATCTAGGCATATAGACACTTTATTGCTAGTACTACAAATTACGTGTCCTGTTCTATGCCATTTCTAAATCAGCCTGCCTTCCATGCTGAATTTGATCGAATTTGAATAATTTATATTGGATAAGTTTTTAAAAGCTGACATTGGAATACTGCAATGATGTGATTTTAGGGGACTCTGGTGTGCTCTTCTGGAAACTCATGTCTTGGTCCCAATCTGCTAGGATGCGTATCGTCCTGGGCAAACACCTTCACACCTTAGAGAGTCATCCCATCCTCTTAAACCTAAATAGTGCCGTGATTCAATGTTCTTTTAACTATTAAAATTTAAATTTTAAATTTAATGCTATTAAAATTTAATACTATTACAATTTTATTTAAGAAATAAAAGCTTTTGGGCTTATTCACTTACACACTGGAATTGGATCACGTGAACTTCAAGGACTAGTATTCTAGAATTTTCTATCTCTTCATCACTGCTAAGCCTTCCACCACTGCCACAGCGGAGCCTGGAGTCTGTGGAGCAAGACTCCATACACCCCAGTGAAGTTTAAAAGTGCAGAAGGCAGAGGATGACCTTGAGGTTCTCAAAGGTCTGCTCACCGTACCCCCAGAACATGTGCAGACCCACCCACACGGGGTGACCACGTGAGCTTTCTCGCTGGAGTTGGCTTCCTGGGTCCATAATTCAGGATTCTCTCAACCAGAGTGACAACTGATAAGATGCCATAGTCCTTTATCTTTTGTCTTTATTTATGAAGTGCCTATAACCTTATAAGAGGAAAACAATCCACATTTGATCAGTAGGTCAAAAAATGCTTTTATTTATTTTTTGAAGAGTATATAGAGTTGCATACAGTAGAAAGGATTCGTAGTTAGAGTCCAAACTTCAGGACGCCTTTTCCACTAATGTCTCTGTGTCTTCATCCAAGTCCTTCAGCTCCTGAGGGGCAGCACAGCACAGCACAGATCTGGAGTTCAAGGGATGCTGGTTCTTCTTGGTCTCCAGAAACTCATTTGCCAGCTCTAAGCCAAATCACAGCATCTCATAATAAAATATGTACCAAATTCACAGTGATAGTTATTTCACGAATCTTATTATTGAATGTGTCGTGGTCCTCCAGGCACTATGATGAAAATCCAACGTCCCTGACCCATCTTCTACCCCTTACCTCACTCACTCTAGCTGCACTGGTCTTGCCATTCCCTGTTCCTCTCAGACATTTATTCCTCATGCCAGCTAGCATGGTTGGTTTTCCACAGATCTTTGTCTAGGGGTCTTTTACGTTTAAATTCTTGCTTGATTGTCATCTCTTCAGAAACCCTCCCTCATAAGTCTACCCTGTCTCTTAAACCTACACACCAGATTCTCCTTCTCACTTCCTATTTAAATGTTTCATCTTTGCATGTGTAACTGCTCAGAAATAGCTATGATGGCTCTAAGAATACATACTAAGTTTACTTGTTTATTGGTTCTCTCTCTGCTCCAAAGAGCAAGGGCATAGGAAAGTCACAGGCAAATTTCATTGTTGTGTCCAATGAGCTCAGCACAGTGTCTGCTACAAGCATATTGAGGAATAAATGAATGAGGAGCAGAAGGAAGATCAAAAGGAAGGAAGGACACACGAATTGGAAATGGTTGGAAGACGAGGTTTACATATTGTTTTAAAGAACAGGTAAGTAGTACATCAAGTGCTTTCCTGGGCTTTCCTTCTGACACTTGAAGGGTTTCTCCACAGGTTCTAGACTCTGTTTTCAAGCATGAAGGGGAAAGAAGGACCTTTGGTTTAGTTGGCTTTGAAATAACTTTAATCTTAATTTCACTTTTGCGTTATAATTATGTATGCATCCACTTGTTACTATTTAAGAAGAAAAACATTATTTTTTGAATGAACAAATACATTATTCCTTTATTCTTCATTCAAAAAAAAAAAAAAGCTCCTTTCCTTAATCATCTTACATGATGCTTTGGGAAGATACTCAGCATCTGGTCTGTGAACAGCTCCGATCGCTTGGTTAGGTCCCAGGTGAAGAAGCCAATCCGCTTGGTGGATATTTTCAACGTCTGGGGGAAGGGTATTTGTTACAAACAGCATGCCAGTTCTGAGCTCTTTCTAAATAAAATTTGCTCGTGAAGAGAGTGGATTAAAAGATCAAAAGACAATACCGAGTTGGATTCCTTCTCAAGTGCTGTTTGTGAAAGGTGAATAAATAAAAGGCTGCTGACTTACTGTATCTCAATTATTGCTGCATCCTATTTATTAAAAGTCAAGTGCCTTTTTTATGTCTAAGCTCAATGCTTACTACTGTTTAAATTGCCTTATTTATTCAACATACTTGGTTAGGGCTCTCATATTTCATCATAGGCCTAATAGTCATGGGGACTCTGTGGTCTTGTACTTCAGATAAAGCTGGATGAGGAGTTAGAAGGCCGGATCGTACTCCGTGCAGGGAAACTGCAAGGACCTTAATTACTGATGAAACGAGTTTAGTGTCTGCTGTTTTTAGTCCTCCTTCAAACCTGAGAAACCCACTCTTCTAATGATGTGCTGACATTAGTGCATAAATGCTCAACAGAGCAGAAGGGATTTTCCATCCAAGGGGCATAGAAATAGACTCATCTCACAACTGGAAAGGTGGCAACCCATGGTAAAACCCAAGGGAGACATTAGTGTACAGCAGAGCTCTGGCTTTAGACAGATCCAAAAGTGTATGCCTCTAACAGGCAGCCAGCATCTGAGTGTCTCCACCTCGGTGAACACTGTAGTGGGACCGTGGACACCCGCCTGGTTCAACACCTGGTGTGATAGCAGCACGGTTTCTGCTCAGGTAGGGACCCACACCTTGTACGGCCACCTTAGAGGCTGACTTTTCCAAGCCCTTTCATATTGCATGTAATCTTCCCTCCTGCCTCCTTTTATTCTCTCCCTTTTCCATTCTTCCCTTTATAACCATGGAGTACTTCCTTTTCAAAACCACTACGGCCTCAGTTCTGCATTGGACTCCCAACAAGAGATGTAGTTGCAAACCTAGAATGATTTACTTAACCTCAAAATACCCCCCACCTCACTTCACTGGTTACTCACACAGGGGAAATGGTATCCATATATTGGGGAAAACTGGGACACCTGACCTTAACCAAGTGACTGAACCTGCATCATTAATGTTAGGAGAAGAATATGCTCCATGCCTCCAGAAGCACATGGCCATCCACGACCAGGTCGATTGCACTCTGTACAGAGCTATGGATCCCGAATCCATCCTAAAGGAATATCAGATAAACCCACGTGAAGAAACATTCTACAAAATCATCGTCTTGTACTTTACCAGTAAACAAATAAGTATATGTCAAGAACAGAAAAATAGAACAGAGTAATGTTCCAGATTCAAGGTCACTAAGTGGAATTGACATCTACGTGCAACTGTGTGAAACTGGTTTGGATCCCAGACCAGGAAATGTGAGCAGAACTGAGGAAAATTAAGTTAGACGATAACACGGTCCCAGCATTAAATTTCCTGCATTTTATCACTGTGCTTTGGAGAAATAGAGAAAGTCTTATTCTTTAAAAACATAGAGTAAAAAGTATTTAGCAGCAAAGAGATGCAGTCTTCAAATCACCTTTGAAAGTTTAGGGAAAATGTGTATATAAATTACATTAATATAGTTGATGACATTTTAATTCATATCATGGATTAGACAATGGTATGATGCTCGCATTTTAAGAATTAGATCATGATTTGATAGTTGTACACATATTTGGTCCAGCCCCTCTGTTTTGCTGCCCTGGGTATTATTCGCCTCTCTTTGACTTATTGTCAGCTAATCTGTTTGGAAACCTGGGCATAGAAGCTGGATCTACTTCAAACCGTTTCAACCAGCCTATCTGGTTGAATAAATGTTTGAAACAAACTACAACAATATTGAAAACACACAGACATACCACAACAAACAGAAACCATCGTCATGCTGGAGGCCGAGAGTCTGGAATCAGGTGCCCAGGGGGGTACTTTCAATGGGAGGCTCTGGGGGCGAATTTATTCCACCCTTCTCCTCTGGCTTCAGTTAGTTGCTGGAAATTTTTGTCCTTCCTTGATTTGTCGGTGTGTCAGGCCATTTTCTGCCTCCCTCTTTGTGTGAACTTCTTTGTATCTCTTTTCTGTGTGCCCATATTAACTTTTTTTTTTTTAAGAAAAGGTTCAAGTAGGAATGAAGGTGAGTATGCAGGCAAGAAGAGAAAGGAGGAAGACATATATATTCATTTTATTTAGTTGTTCATCTTGGTTATTCCCTGACCCTGGCCCCGAGATGAGAACCAGAATCCTGGGATGTATGTGGGCTGTCCTGGCTGAAGGCAGCTGACCAAACTGATACTCCACCAGGGCACGCCCCAGATGAGCCTCCTGCAAGGACTTGAGTCATAATAGAAGCCCCCTTCACCCTCCCACTCTGTCTAGTAAGACCTTACACAACTAGCTTCCATCAGCATAGGCCTTATTTCCAAATAAGGACACATTCGCAGACATCAGGGCTTATGTCTTTGGGGGAGATATAGGTCAACTCAGGGTATCTTGTTAAATGACTACAGAATGGTAGGAGGTAAAACCTTTTCTACTGAAAGACTATTTTAAAAGACCTTTCTCTTTTTCTGCTCTTGCATGAAGAAGCATCTCAGTCTCCTTCTGCACAGCTGGTCTTTATTAAAAATGCATCTCCTTAAAATAGCTCAAGACTTATTTGTGGAAGGTGACTGCTCAGGCACGAGAGTTAGAAAAGTCCTTCTCGGTAAGGCTTCCAGGATGGGGTCCCTGAGCTAACGGGGGCACCAACTCCAGGCCACAGGAGGCGGCCACCAGGGGTCCCAGAGAGCAGGCAACCAGCTCCTCTCCTTTAGCCTCATGGGGACAGCGTCTGAGACAAAGGACACATCAGGACCCTAGATTTTCGTGCATGCCTTTTTATTTTTTCAATCTTACCACAACATAGCTCTTTGTCATACAAATCAGCATTGGGGGTCTTTATGTGTCAGCTCCACTGAGGTCAAAACCTGATTTGGCTCAGACAGCTTGTGGGGTAAGTGATGATGGAGCCTGAGGAACAACACAGGGAGGAGGGAGACGTGAACTTCTGGTGACAGAAGCTACAGATAATTTCCTTCAGGAGAACTCAACACCCAGACCTTCCTTGTCTCAACCTCAGGCCATCCTGCGATGCTTTCAACAAAATCTGTCATCAGAGATGATCCTTTTTATGCAGAGAACTCAAGACAGCATGACCCTTGGAATGACCTTGCACAGGACATTGGGGCCCAACTCCCTGTCACATTCTGTCTGATACTAATAACTCCTAGAATGTCGCAGACTCCGTCTTTCAGCCAATGTCCTGAGAGTCAGGTATGAGGAAACAGATGACTCCCAGTCGGGCCGAGGCCTGACTCCTGCAGACTGTTGCCCAGTCTTTCTAGAGAGAGGGCCTTCCTTCCTGATTTATTCTTGCCAAGAAACTTTCTGTGCCACTTACTGGAGACGGCTGAATTTTCTCAGTGAAGTTGAAGACCCCAGGTAAGTCCCACCAAGATGAAAGAATTTCACCCCAATCTCGACCTGTTATGTAAGAGCATTGTGACACAAAGCCTCATCTTCTTATCATGTCTGTGAGGGTGGGAGGGGAGGAAAGAGAAACAGATAAAGAGGAAGGGGAAGAAACGAAAAGACATGCAGAGAAGGGAGAGGGAAGGAGAGGAGAGGATGGGAGAAAGGAGAGAGAAAGAATCCCAAATGGAAAGAGCAGGGAGAAATGAGAGCATCTTACAAGGACTCGGAGGCCATGGAAGCTTTCAGGCAACTGTCCAACAAGCGTGCTGCCCCGTGGAGCTGGTTCTGTGAATCCCAAGCAAAATGCACAGGCCTGAGCCAGAAGAAGACCCAAGACTAGAGAATGCTGGGAAGCCAGGGTGACCTGGGAGAGGCAAGACGTGACAGGGAGCCTCACGGGAGGATGCAGGGTTGACTAACGGGGTTGTTCCTGAAATAGTGCTTCCGGACAAGCAAGTATCCACCTTGCTGGCTCACGGGCAGTCCTGGCACACTCCTATGCCATGTCTGACTTTTGCAAACAATGTCCAGGTTGGCACCGTGGCCCCAGATGACATGGAGAGTTTACAAACTCTGTCCAAAGTCACACAGCTGATACATCACAGACGCTCAGCAGTCCAGAGCTGGAGTCTCCAAGCCTGGTTCTTTATCGAGCTGCATTCCCGGGTACTCCGTAACTGGGATAAAACCTGCTGCGGATGCATGGGGCTCTGTGGTTTCTCAAGCTCAGGACCAATCTCCCTACCCACTCCCACCGCCATCCTCCACCTGAGCCACGTGCCATCTCCAGAGAAGATTCAGATCCTGCCAACTATCTGCTCAACCAGACGCTTCAGCCCTCAGGTGCTGTGGAGGTGCTGGGTGGGCGCAGCTGGAGAGAGGAACTGCTCCTTCTCCTTTGTTGCCCACTTTTCACTGTCCCAAGTGTCCTCTTCATTCTGCCTGTGCCACTCAAGCCCTGTCCCAGTTACCTGATGTGCCCAAGAGTCCCAGTCTGAGGTCCTTGCTCTTACTAAGCACACCTGGGTTCTGTTAAGCCTTGCATCACCTGCTGCTCCCTTTGGGAAGCCTTTTTGGATCTCTCAGGAATTAGGATAGTGTTTAGCTGCCCCAGTGGAAGTGAAGGAGGAGGAGGGCAAGCGGGGGGGGGGTTGGGGGGGAGGGATGGAGGGGGACTGGAAGGATGGGGAGAGAAATGACAGGGGAAGGAGGAAGAAGAGAGAGAAGAGGGAGGAGGAGGAGGGAGCAGAGAGGTGGGGGGTTTGAAATGTGAGAAAGGAGAAGAGAGAAGGGGGAGGTAGAAGAAAGGGAGGGAGACTGGGAGAATATTAAAAAGAAAACACAGACCTTAGTTTTCCTGACCCTTTTTCTCAGTATTTCAGGGAGGTCTGAGCTAGAGAATACAGAACTGGCATAGCAAAGCTCCCAGAGCACCCTGCACTAAATCCACTCTACGTCATGTGCTCTGTGTATGCACCGTGGAGTTGGGTCTGCGGCGGAATTCTTGGAATATAAATTAGACCACGTTGCTCTCTGTTGATAACTCTGCAAGGATGCTTTCTTACTCTGGGGAAGTCCCGGCATCCTTACTCTGAGACAGGGCCTCCACCCTAGTACAGTGCTGCCCAGAGCGTTTGCGAGCTTCTCTACCCCTCTGCCCTCCTCCCTCCCTCCTTCCTTCTTTCCTCCACCAGCACCCTCTCCTCCTACAGGTGTCACCATTCTAGCATTTCATTTCAAAATCTATTCCACTGAACCCAGCTAGAACTTTTTACACTGTTTTCCAAAAATACTGGACTGCCCACCTCATGCAAAGTCTTGCGATGCTTCACTAAGGACTGAATGATCCCATGTTCTGGATCAGAGTTTGCTTATCTTGGTTTTATAACACTGTTTGCTATGTATTTGTCTCCATTACTTGTGTGGGTGCTCATTTCACACAAAACTCTGAGTATTTGTGGTCACAACATGTGCATTTATGAAAGTCAGTTTATGATTGTGAGACCCTTAAGAGTAGCAATAGAAAAAAAAATTTTTAACTGGAAGGTAACTATTTCCAACATTCAAAAATTTTTTGAATAAAATTAAATACTTCTGGGCATGGTCTTCAAATTGAAAATTTCTGCCATTCACATAAATCAGGATTATATCATACTTTTCTAGAAACTTTCTTACATTGTTAGAAAAGTATGATGGTGAATTTCCAGGATCATCATTCATTAAAATAGTAAATTCAAGGCATTTTATTCCTGTCCAATCTGAATAAAACTTTCTTTATCTTATAGTAGTAAAGCTAGACTTGGGATATAAATAATTCTCTTTAACAGAATCACGGTTTTAATCAGTAATTAAATCTTCATTAGGCCCTGTAATATCCTGTAGGTGGGTTTTATATGGCTCATATGTAATAGAGTCTGCTCATTTTCCTTGTTCTACATTTCTTAAATATATTAATGAGATCTCTCTGATGATTTTATTTTTCTTTTAAGCATTCATTTTATCTGCTTTTCAAAACACTTCTGTATTTCTCTTTTTATCAGGATCTAAACTTGTCCTCATAATGAATTCACTATGACTCAAAAAATAAAATGTGATTATGTTAAGACAGTATAAATTTAAACATATTTGCATCACAATGAACTCAAAATGTGAATTCTAAATACACCTTTTCAAAATTCACGTTTAAACTAGTCAAGATTGTTTAATAATATTACAATGAAAAAACAAACTATACCAAATTAAAATAAGCATTCAACTTTGTCATCTTTAAATTTCCAAGAAATCTCAGAGTGGAAGAAGAGCTGAGAGGCACACTGCCAATAATTTTCTCTGTCCTAAACCTGATACTTCATCATTTCAAATGCTTTAGGATATAAAACCTACAAACTAGGACATTCCCCTGCAGACCAGAATATATCCTTAAAATAAGAAAATTGACTCTCCCACCGTACAACTAATTGACACATATAAACCTCCCACCAAGTTGAAGTTGTGCAGATCCTCCAAAAATACTCTTTACAGTAAAATTTCCTTTTCAGAACCCCACCTGGCATTTCGTTGACCTGCCTCTAACTTCCTTCAAGCTGGAAGTTTGTCAGTTTTTGATTTTCATGACTTGAACATTTTGAAAGTCATAGGTCAGTTCTTGGGGACAGCGTCATGGAGACTCATTTTATACAGCTGTATATACACCTGTTTGTACACCTGATGTGGGCTCTCCATGGGGTGAAGTCAAGTTCTCGGGGCCGCATGTCATGTGCACATGCCCCTTGAGAAGACTTGGGCACTGGTCACTTGTTTACGGTGGCAGTCTTCTCCATTGTTAATAGACACGCTTTCCCTTTGCAGTTAAATTGTGTGGGGAGTTGTGCAAATGCCTCTTCATCCAATATTTAGATTTTTCTGTATCAGGGTAATCCTGTGTCACTGTTAGAATCTATGACTGTCATTCCTTTTTTCACGGCGAATGGCCCTGATTTCTCACCCTACTCTATCACAACACCCTCACTGATGGTGCAGAGCAGAGTCCCCTTCCCTCCTCACAGGCTCTGGCCTCTTGCACTGGGCAGACACCCATGTGAAATACCTTCCCACTGACTGGCCCGTGGCATGCCCATGCAGGTTATCCCTCTGTGGAACACCCTTCTGACCCCATTTCCTGCTCCTACACTCTGTACCGCACCCAACTCCCCTGGCTGCACACCTGCCAGGCCCCAGCAAGGTAAACAACCCAGCTGTGCTGCTGCTGTCCTCACCTGGCTCAGGTTCCAACAGCTCCTGCTGGGAAGACTTGTTTGTGTGTCCCTCCTCATCTCTGGGACTTGGGCTCTCAGCCCGATGACCCTGTGAGATGTCTTCTCCACCTGCTCCAGCAACAACACTTTGTTTGGGGCCACTTCCCCTCCTTCCTCTCCAGCAAAGTGCCTACTGTGCTCAGCACCCCTAGTGGCATTAGGACTATGAGAAGGGAAAGGAAAGGGGAGGAAGAGCAAACATACTATTTTAAATAAAATATATCAAGTTGATATGCTCTAAAATGTACTTACATATTAGTTAATATTTGTATTAAACATTCACAAATAATATAGAAAAATATAATGAGTTAATGCCACAATGTATGTGTCATACTTCTCTCTGTGAGTGTGTGCATGAGTGCGTTGATAGAACTACTTAATTGTCACAAAGTTCTTTTCTGCTGCAGTGGATAAGGCTTCTAGAATCACACATTAAAACACAAACTAAGGTGCACCCTGGTGACAGAGTGGGAAAGCTCACTGGATATTGTCCCCATACGTCCCAAGCACCCAAGTTCAAGACCTACTGGTGGGAGCAAGCAAGATTAACAACCAAATAAAATGAAAGTGCTCCTTCTCCTCTCTCTGCTTGCTGCCTGACTACTGACCCTCATTCCTGCCTATGTTTTCCCTTAAAAAAAAAAATAAGCAGAAGAAAATGTGCTGCCATGACTTGTGGTAGTTGATGGTTTTGCATATAAAAATCCCTTTCATCTGATACTGTTCATACCTAACCTTTTTCTTTCCCAAGAGTTCCTGCTCCCTCACCCTGCCTGGTAGATTCATCACCTTGTGCCCACAGCACTACTGCAGATCTTCATGGCATCTGGACACAGTTTTTGAGACAAGAAATTTGAAGCCATGTTTTGGATCCTGAATGGTGTCAGTTCCAGGAAGAGATGTTTAGGGTGAGGGGTTACATTGCAGGTGACAGGTCTCAGTGACAGAAGGCCCATGTTTTCTTTCGACCCATTTATGACCCTTGGATTTTGTGTGGTATGGGGTCCTCTAAAACACGGACCAAGAGCAGGGGCTTCTCTTGCTCTAGGGAAGGGGAATATGATTGTGATGAGTTCCAATAAATGAAAGCAATTTCCATTATTGGACACTTGCCATATGCCAGTCGCTGTGCTGAGGGTTTTATGCACGATTGTGTCTAATTCACCAACAAGCCTATGATTTTTCATGTAGGTGACCCCGTTCAGCTACGAGGATACTGAAACTCAAATGAGATTGGTTCCAGAGATGACAAACTGTAGGACTTTAACTGAACCCAGGTCTTCTGACAACAGTGCCTGAGCTTGAATAACAGTGAATACCCACTGCACCAACAGTGACATTTCTCATGCTGCCTTTGGGATAAATAATACTGTACACATTGTAATATTTAGAAATTCTAAAGTTCACAAAATTGACTGTCATTATACATAGACTGCTTATCAATTCATGTAATTGCACCTTTGAGCGATGACCAAGCAGATCGCTTATGCCATCCCAACTCTCCATCATCCATGGCCTTGTCTGGCGAGGCTTTGAGGAACATATTGAAGTGAAAATACATTATTAGGGAAGCCACTGATGGTCACGGCTACATGTCAAGAGAGCAGGAAGGATGGCAAGGCAGAAGTCCAGCATTCAGAAAGCTGAAAGAGCCAAGGGAAGCTCTCGAGCAATTCTGCACAAAGATATGGGACACAAGTGGGTGGAGATTGAAGTTCAAACTGCAGCGGGTCATTTGAGTCATTCCCTGAGAAGACAATCAAATATTTGCCATACTTAGCAAAAAGAATTTTTTTTTTAAATTCCAGCACTGGGCATTGCTATTCTCATCACCACGAATGCTTCCTTCCTTTCCAGATTGATGTAGAAATGAAGTTAGATGAAATTTAGAATCCGGGAATCACCTTGTGAGCTCAACTCTCTTTCTCTCTGTTTCCGTCCCTCCTTTCGCCTCTCATTCTTCTCCTTCTATCTATGGAGATTTTGAATCACAATTTATAGAAAATAGAGCAACAATTATCTTCCAGCATGATAGTCCCAGAAAAAGCAATCCCACTGCCTAGAAAGGTCCATTTCTTGCTCATCACCAATCTCAAGGTGATGGGCTACATTCTGGTAGCCCCGATATTCTGACGGGTATTGCTCCTTCTTTTCCCTCGTTGGGCACCAAGGTAACCGCAGTATGTGGTCCAGTGCTCACTACTTAAAAATATATATTGAATCAATAATCCAGTGATTGTGCACCTTGCTAATCTTCACAAGCAGTGTTTGAAACAAGGATTATGGCCCATCTTTTCTTAGATTTGGAAATAGAAACAGAAAGAGGTAAGGTAACAAAAACAATTAAAGATCATATAATCCCATGTGAAGCATCTCACAATTACCCTTTGGACTCCTCCCTTGTGTGTGAAACTCAATATTTTTAGCTCAGTTAAATTATATATATATATATATATATATATATATATTTCTGAAGTTCTCTTTATACTGTGGCATTTTTTACCGGGAAATGCCACTATATTTGCAAACTCCTTCACTCTGAAGGAGGATTTGTCATTTTTCATCAAGGTTTAGAGACAGAGACCCAGAAATGCACCAAGTGGTGGACTTTATGGATTGCCTTGCTGCCTACGTGAATGTGTGACTGCAATACTTGACCTATTAGAACTTCTTCACATTGATGAAATTTTGATTGACAGCTTTCCTTGGAAACTAAATTAATAAATACAAAGAAACCTCACCCTGTTCGGGAATAATTTGGTCTCTGGACAGACAATTTACTCCTTCTGCCTTGTCAGAGCTTTGGCATCAAAACTGATTGGGAAGGATCTGCTGCTTCACCATTTTTGGAGTCCATCTGAACTAAATATCACCTCTTTGCCTCACTCCCATTGTGGGGGAAAATTCATTCTTTCAGGAATCCATTGGTTACTTTAGTCATTCATTTACCAAGTCTTAATACATCCTAAGTAAATTCCTAAGTAAAAAGGCAGCAAATTACTACTCTGACACGCAACATGAATTTTTCAAAAATGAGATTTGTGACCTCTAGAAGCCTATCTTGTTATTGCTCTTTCATTCCTTTGCAATTCCCATAAGTTTCAGGAGAATAGAGTCGCACCTCCGTCACTGCACATCACACCACACCCACCACCAGAGTTCCGGTGCCTGTCACTTCTATCACGTTGACTCTTTCAAACCAAGGTTTCTCCACTCCTCTTTGAAAGCAGTTTCTTTTTCTAGAAAGCTGGGAACCCCAAGAGAACCTTCTCAGCAATGACCAGCCCCATCCTCTCTGGGAGGAACGCACATGCATCAGGAACAGAATGAAAAAACCTCAAGAAATTCCTGTTCCATAGGTCTCCTGGGATCTGGGGAGACAAGTTTAGTGACAAATGGGTTGTTGGGATGAATCCCTCCATCTGATCCCTCTCTCCTCTGCTGCTGGCAATTTTCTATGCTGTGTGGGTGGTGTCCTCGCTCCTTAAGAACAATATGGGGCCTAGAGGAAAGGAAAAATCATTGAATCGATTGGAGATGAGCTCTACCTAAACTTCGGTTTGACATTTCTTTTGTTATCAAACTCTCCAAGCAACAATAAACATCGAATAGTGTGAAGGACTCATAACACAACACTTTCAAGGAACAATGATGCTTCTCTTCACTCTCACTCTTAGCTCATGCCCAGAGGTAGACTTCTCTGCTGGCAATTTCCTTTCACTTATACTTGCTTTTCCCCTTCTGCTCATCCATTATCTATTTCTTTAGAATCCTAGCTTACCTATACATGTTTATACTTCCTATAACATTAGTATATATTTTGACTATATGTTCTGCAGCCTTAAATACACATCTGCTGATGTTAGTATCCTAACTATGAAAATATTCTCTGCGGAATCAAGTAAGTACACTATTGTCAAATTCTTCTTCCTGTACAAATTTGGGGTTTAAATTACTGCATTAAAAGGTCCCAGATCAGTGAATGCAATGTTTCATGGACAAAATATGAATTATGTGTATAGAAAGCTCTCCAGAATTCAATTAAAATAAATGCTTCAAATTTCACTTAGATTTTGCAAAACAAGTGTGATTGGGGTTCCCAATAGCATGGTTTAGCAGAAAGGTGGGATGCATTGTGGTGTGCAGGACCTGAATGAATGACTTCCAAAGGAGAAGGGAAGAGAAAAAGGAAGCCAAGTAACAAGGTGCTGATAGAATAGAATGTTTGCCTGCTGATTCAACAAAGAAAAAATGAATTATTCAAGAGAAAAGAGGTAATTCCAGAAGCTAAGTCATTGAGATAAGAGGAGATAAATGCACACAACAGAGGGTTATACACATATAGAAAACTTCATTTTCAGTTTCAATGGGAAGGAAGGAGAGAAAGAGACGGCATGATACAAACAGAGGTAAGAATAAAGATGACTTCAAATAGTATTCTCTGATACTGGAAATTATACACACGGCTTTTTAAAATCATGCTAGAAGGGTCATTTTCCAACTGGGATATAATCAGGAAATAGAGGATATGACAGATTCTTATAACCCCCCAAAAAAATCTTTCTCAGGCAAGAAAGTAAGGAGATTGTTGTTTTATCATCTATAAAATGACGATATGCAGCAATTTCAAAATTATACAAATTGGGCATTTGATCATGTAAACAAGAAGAAAATCCTTAAACTTGTACCCTCTCACCCTAGTACTTCTTCTGTGCTCTATGCATAAACCAGCAAAGAACACCAGCAAAGAGCTGGATTTGATACAAAGATGAAAAAGAGATAAGAGACAGACCTGCAGATACGCAAGTTTATAGATAAATGATCTACAGATATACAAAGAGATTATACAAATATATATGCATATCTATCTAATCTATATCTATCCTTCCATCTATCATCTATATATAAATTCAGATGCAGACAGTTTAGGAACATTTCCTAAGAGTATACAGGTAATAAAAACTTGGACTCTCTACTTCCTGTGGCTATTCAACTCATACTCTCGACTAAGCTGTGTCAAACACACTCCTTCACACTGTGCTGAACATTTTGCTGCTGTCACTTTCTCTCATACAATTTACAGAACTCAGTTCTTTATGACATTTATCCAGTAATGATTTCCTGATCTTCTAGCAACCTTACCACTGTCCTTGAGATGCACTCTTGTTTGTCAAAGACTTTTTCAAAAGGCAGAGCTTTGAATTGGATCCAAGTGCTTTTGTGTTAAGATAAGGAGCTGAATTTTCTTCTTAAGGTGATTGAGAGACTTCGAAGGGGAGTACAATAAGCAAATTTGCATTGCCTGAGGTCACTTTTACAATACAATATGCAGAAAGACCTGGAGGGGATCCAGCTTGCAGGAGAAAAAGACCAGCTTGATGGTCACTGAATCAAGGTGGACAAGAGGTGATGACTTAAAAGATGGTGTTGGCAGTGGAGATTCCTCCTCCCTTAAAGAGTCCTAATCTACTCATGGCAAATACCTGAGTCTACTTTTCACCTTTAGATAACTCAAATCTCGTTAATTCTTGGGATTCAAGCTATTTATTTCTGTATCTTTTATTTAATATGAGCAAAGTGGTTTATAATCTAAAACTACAAAGGAACTCATGGATGGAAATGCTCCAAGATTATGGTTGATGTCATTTGAGAGTTATCGGGTCTAGTATTTCTTGATATCATTACCTCTATTCTATTGCTATTCAATTCAAATTGTTAAAAATTATTTCCAGAAAGAGATGAAATATGAAGACCCTAGCAATGTTATCCTGGGAGAAAGGATTCTTCTGAATGCTGTAAATCATAGGTACAGGATGCTCATCTTTAGGATATGTTTCGGGTACTGTTCTGTCATCACCACTGGAAAAGCTTCCACAGGACCCCACTATGCAAGGGGAGGAAAAAGGAAAAATAAAGATTCTATCATCGTGGTATTCTGCAATAAAAATTCATACACAAATTCATCTGGTGACATACTCTGACTTTCACGGAAAATTGAGGAATGTCCGTTATACCTACTCCCGGTTCCCCAACGATGAGAGAACTTTAATGATTCTATGCCAAAGACAATACTAGCCACATAGCTTTCACATTGAAAAATAGAGCTTAAAGATCCTAGCATCCAGTTTGGAAAAGTGGGTCTTTTTTAAACTTTTTGAAGACTGCTATTTGATATTTTAGCATGTAATCACTGTCTTTAGAAACTCTAGTAGGCTTATGCAATGCATGCGCCTCTACTTTTTAGGACATTCCCAACATTACAACAAAATGGAGTCAAGGATACAGCCAAGAAGACCAGGTTGGAGTCAGGTTGGATTGTTGCTGGGGCAGCTTGGGGTATGGCAATGCCACGATTCAAGAAAGAATTCTTGAGGCATTAAGTGCAGTTCATAAGTTTATTACAGAAAAGAAAGCAAAAGCACAGGGTAGAGTTCTCATGGGTAGAAAGAGCTGTGCTGATGATTGGAGGAACAGCTAGATACTTACCCTGCCTGGGCATGAGGAAGGGGTTTTCCAGCGTTGATATATTGCAAAATAAGAAAAAGGCTCTTTAATATTCAGAGCAGTAACTGGGCAGTTACAGATGAGATAAGCAGGGAACATCCTGTAAACACTTAACAGGACATTGTGAAAAGATTGACCGTGGAGCCAGTGTGGTCTAGAAGGGATCTCTTACTTGGTTCTCTCATGGGAGCTGAATTTGCTCTATTCTGTCAGTTCCCCCTGTTGACTCTGGAAGTTTGCAGAAATCCTGAGATTATAGATATTTAGTACTCCATCCTGATCTTCCCCCCCCACCCCCCCGATAGAGCTGCTAAAGTTGTCGCCCCTCTAGGCAAAGAAGGCTTCTACCTTCTAGATGTCCAAGGTCAGACAAAGCAGATTCTGTTCACTGCAAAGTCTCGGCATATTTTGTCAGGTACATCTTTTGAGAAGTTGTAGTCACCTGGCATTTGAGGATTAGTCCATCTTCCCATGCTCCCTCACGACCCCTCTCATTTGATCTATTGACCTCTTCTGCTCTGCCCTCAAAGCACATACTCTCTGTTGGGGACTCAACTAGGAGCAGAACCAATGCCCACTGCACCCGGAGCCCAGGCATCTGCCTAGCTTCTCCTGAGTGCTGTAGGTGCAGGTGCATGTCAGCCTGCTCGGTCATGAACTCGGGTATGAATTCAGCTCATATCACCTACTTAACATGCATAGGAGAAAGAACGAATTACAAACTAATAGAAGGTTGTTACTGATTAATTCCGAAAGGACAATTCTTCGGGCTTCCTCTCAACAACCTATAAAGTCAGAATGGCATTTGCAGTGCTTGACTGGTCTTGATCAAGATACTTAGTCATTTAGGAAAGAAAGGTCAGAATGATGCAGGATTTGGGGTCCAGAGGCAAATGACCAAGAAAGAATTCTTAATGTGTTTTCAATCTTGGTGTAACTCAGTAAGTTTATTAGAAGAATAGAAATGTGGGGACAGTCCTATGAGGGGAAAGAAAGTTGCTTCTATTAGAAAGAGAAAAAATGGGCATAGACACCCAGAGACTTGCTAAAAGCTGCTGCTCTTGCTGCTTGGCTGTGTTTTGGGCTGAGTGTGGTCAGATACACACCTGGTCTGACATGGGAAGGGGAAGGTCTGTGCAGACTGTGTTTCTAGAAGAGAAGGTTTCAATCATCAAAGGAGCAGGAGAATAGTGGTTGTAAGGAATATTGAATGGGATAGAGAAAAAAAAAAGAACATACTGTGAAACTTTTCAGGAATCTATTAAAACGACCCCAGCACTGGTTGAAGGAATTTATGGCTTCTTGTGGCTTCTTGTTTCCTGGAGGTCTGAGGCCTAATCAGGTAAGCTTTGTCAATTTTGCTGTGGGCTTGAAAAGTTACAAAAATGCTGCATTTCCTTCAATCTTTTCTTCATCAGGTGGACTTTACTAAGGGAAGCAATATAATCCAGGCATTCTGAGGGTTTTCAAACAATAAAAGTTACAAGAAAATGGTTTTCTCTGTAGTCCTTTGCTTGAAAAATATTATTACTCAGTTGCCAGAAAGAAAAATACAATGCTTGAAGAAAAAATGTTTTTAAACTCAGATACAATTTTGACTCATCATATTATATTGGACAGTTTTTCTAAATATGCCATCTAGTTTTTGATGAATAAAAATAATATTTACTTAATAGGCGACTTATGATAATGAGACATGTTAATTGTTATGTACATATATATAAATTTTATGAAGACAGCAACATGTCAGATACTCATCGACTGGAAGTGATTGGAAAGACCACCTTTCCATATCTCTAAAATGTGAATGCATTGGTTATTTTCATTTAATCTAGATCTTCAGCAACATTCAAAAGTAACTTTGAAGGTAGTAAAAGTTAGCTCCATTATTATCCGCAAGATGACACTGACCTGCTGAGAAACTGTGCATTTATGGGACTCATAAGGTTTATTAATTTAGAAAAGGAAGCTCTCATTCTGCCTCTGCAGAGGAGCAAAGCAAAGTGGGCCCACCTTCTCTTTGATATGTGTTTAAATTAATCTATCCTTTTTTTTTCCTTGAGAAATAATTTCTACTATACGTTCTACAAAAGGGTCATAGGTAATATAAGCTTTATTAGGTTGTCAGATGGATTACTTTTTCTCCCTTCTTTCTTTCCCCAAGTCTGAGTAAGAATGTGGCTATTTGGACATACATCACACACACACACATTTAAGGACATACATCGAGAAGGAAATGAATGTCTGCCGTGTATTTTCTTTCCTTAAAACTTGACATCTATTTGTAGCTCATTTCATTCATTTGTACTTTTTCCTCTTTAATTATCTGTACTTTTAAAGTTAGAAATAAAAAATGAAGAGCGCAGTCGGTGGCCCCTTTTTGAAGTGGAGTATAAATACACAACTGTAAACTTGGCATTACGGCCAGAGTCCATCTGGTTCTGTGTGTGTTTCCGCAACAGCTGAAACATCTATCAAAGCACCCTCTTCCTCTGGGTGCTTAGAAGAACAGAGAGCACTTAATAAACCCTCTCTGACATAAAGCAGCCACAATTTTGAAACTGTAATTTACTCACACAAACCAAAGACCAATACAAAAGAACACTGATGTTTCCAAATAGCTATTCTTAGAGTTGTGTATCTTTTAGAAAAGTGGTCAAAAGTAATCAAATTTTGTGGCTTTTCCCAACGTTTTAGATGCTATTGAGTTATAAACCCATTACATGGCAAGGGAATTTTATCTCTAAATAAAACACGGGCAAAGTAATACTGTGGAAGTGGGATTTAAAATTGAAATAACCCATATTAAAGCTACAAGGCTGGTTTCTCAGCAAAGGATTAACAACATACTCCATGATTTAAAGAAAAGATTGAAAAATACACCATTGTTCCCAACTTTTTATAGGTATGTGAGCTTTACTAAACTCAAATAAATGCCCATGAGTCATCTAACTTATTTACTTAACTGCTCAACATTAATTGAAAGTCTTTTAGCTTCTATGCAGTGTTGCTGAGGGGTTAAGGGTATAAAGACACAATTTCTGTCCTTGGGGAAGTTGTAGAACATTTAGAAAGACACACTTTGAAAAGATTGCTATAAGAAAGAGCGTCCACTGTGGTTTTTAGAGAGAATGCTGGAGACTCCCCGGCAGGATCTGGAGAGCTTACTGGGGAGGAGGCACGGAGATCAGGCCTTGGAGATACCTGCAAGGAAAGGAGGGGTGGGTGTTGTTCAGGTGAGTGATGTGGGGACAGCATAGCTTGGAATCTACAGGACAGTATTCACATGTATGACTAATAAACAAAGTAGCAAAACCTGAAAGAGACCCCAGGCCGGAGAATCTCAGCTTAGCAGCCTGCATCTAGGACACACTCTTAAATATTCATGCCATTTTTCTCCAGGTCACCTGGACAAGCCCAAAGCCCCTGATCCTCATTACATGTAGAATCCAACTTGCCTGTGTGAGAGGCAGGCAGCTTAGGTCCCGCGCACGTGTGCGCACACATACACACACACACACACACACACACACACGTGTATATTCTCTTGATTTAACCTTGCCAGCCCCACACAGCACTTCAACTATCTATTTCTGCTTTTAATAAACTCACCGTGTGCTCCTGCCCAACGATTCTCTGCACGAATTTCTGGACGAACCCAGCATCTCGTTAGCTTGTCTCAGCTCCCTCCCCACGGTATCAGAGTAACTCTAAATCTTCTCATATGGACCTTTTAATCTCAGAGACCTGACACAATAACAGACTTCTTTCACACCCACTTCAAATGCTGACGCACAGCTCAGGAGGAGAGAATGGCGCTTTGCTTCATACAGGAACCTAGAGACACTGGCTTGCTGGAGTTCCATCTGCTCCCTGGGATCTGCCTGTCCCACCAGTGCCATCCCTCACTTCTGTCTTCGTCCAATTGACCCAAAAGGTGCTTCTGAAACTAAAGACTGGGAATGGTATTTCCTAAGTGGTTCGAGGCAAGGAAAGGGGATTGGTTGTGCAAGGGTCTGGTACGGTGCATCCAGAATGGAGAGAGAGGAGATAGGACTTGCAGAAGCACAGGGAGAAGGTGATTTTACTCCAGGACTCAGGAGGAGGAACCAGTGGAGACAGAAAGAGGCAGGACTCACAACATGACCTGGACATCGGATTTGTAAACAAGCTTTGATTTTAGTGTGCAGGCATTGAAGACCTACTCGATGTGATTACACAGAGGAATGACTGGATGACATCTGCATTTATAGATGGACAATCTGATGGTACAGCACAGGCAGACTGGGAAAGAATAAAATGTGGTGGCAGACACATATAGAGAAACATAAATAAGGAATAAGGTAATGCTTGTCCCATTCAGCCTCACTATGTATTTAAAAATTTGGATTTGTGAAAAAAAAAAAAAAAAAACACATCTGAATTTTCAAAGGATTGTCACTCCGATCACTTTTTATCTTCAAGGTAAAAGAATGTGAGACACATGCATGACGTGTTCTCTTTTCACAGAGGCATAAACTCAATTTCAGTGGTGCGATAACATTTTGTCTTAGGCAACTCAAATAAGACAGAGTGGAGAAGAGACTAGACTTGTCTTGTTTCCTGCAATCATCAATTTAAAGCCATTTTAAGGACAAACACTCCTCAGGAATATGCAAGCCATTTTCTGTATGCTGGGCAAGTCACACAGGGTCTCTGAGTCCCTAACCTTTGAGGGTCCGGAGAGAAAAACCAGGAGTCCAACTCAGATACATGAAGAAAAGCATTTCCCAGGTGTTCAAAGTGTTTCTTAGAACTTCCTGGTGGCGTTTTTTATGATGCACCCTTGGTGCCTTAATTGTCCATAAGTCTTCATCATTAACAAAACAAGAAAACCAAAATTGTCTTGGTACAGGTTAGCCACATACCAAACAGACAACAAAATAAAGACCATATGAAGATGGAAAACCCCAAGGTTCTTTCACATCAATTGGACACAGAGCCCAAGATTTGATAGTGAGAGAAAAACCTTTCTAATCAGGCAATCAATAACTCAGTGTGCAAAAATAACCATCCCATCTCCCAAGCGAGGTGAGGGGTCTTAGAAGGAGAAGGGAAAGAAGGGCTGGTCCACAGGGCTACAGGAAGGGGGCCTGGGGAGGAGAGGAGCTGGCTGTTATGCACCTGGGGAAGTTGTTCATCTTCCCTATGGGAGATGTCAGGTTGGTCCTGCCTGAGAGGCTGGACTTTTGTTTCAGGGTTGGTTTATCATCAGCAAAAAAAGTTGATTCTAAACAAATTACAAAGAAAAAAAGAGAAAATCAGGCTTGCTATTTTTGTTAATGATTGACTATATAAGGTTTCCTTCACAATGGATGTTAACAAATCTCAGATGTTATTGGACTGTAAAGTAGAAAGCTTGGTGGATTTAATCAGGTTGGAATCAAGAAAAAATGCACACCCGAGTCTAAGAGGGAACTATAATTGCTCCTTGTTTCCTGCTTCTCACAGGGCACTCTACCCTCACTGTGGTGGGGGCACATGCTTCTATGCAAACCCTCTTCACCTTGGGGGCAGATGAAGGTGACCTTTTTGGGAATTTGTAAGTCCCAACTATTGGATGTATTTATTCAATACCCTTTTTTCTCTGACCAAATGCAAACAGACATAGTTAATAGGGAAACACTGATAACACTTCCTTTCAATAGAAGAACAAGGCAAGAAGGCCACTGCGTCACTTCTATTATTGCAGTAGAGAAATTCATCACTGCAATTTTAAAGGAAAAATAAACGAAATGTATGTAAAAAGTCAGTTAAACTCTCACAATTTGTTGAAGGCACAATTATATCACACTGAAATAACTCAAGAGAACACAGAGAAACTATTTAAAACAATAGGATAATTTAGTAAGATAGTGGATCATAAAATTCATATGCAGAAAACTATAGCCTTTATGTACATAAACCATACTAGCATGAATATAGAATGGGATAAAAAACTTTATTTAGGATAGCAACAAATTAGTTTAAAAAACAACCTAGAGGAAAAGGAATGTTCAAATATTTAATGAGGAAAACTGGAAAATAGTATAAAGAACACAAAAGTGATCTTAATGGGACTTGAATAAATATATTGTAATCTTAAGTAATAAAGGCAAGTGACTGAAAACTGTCTCTGCTCTCTGTGTCAGTCACAGACATGCACCTTCCCGCAGGAAAGATTGTGACAATCACCGGTCTGGACATTTAGCCGACTGTCTCTAGTTCAGAGCTTTAGAATCCACTGCAGCATTGAGCAGCCTTTACTGCCCCAGAGCGCCCCACAGACAATGCTTGAGGAAGGTATCAGGGTATCATCTACTGCTATGCAAGACACTTTCCCCCAATTTTAGCCATTAAAACTGGAAACTAAGCTGAAATTTCCCTAAGTGTGAAATTCGGTGTTGACTTGCTTGGTTGCTGCAGGCAATACTTGCTCTCTGGGCGCTGTGGGTGTGGTATCACCTGAGGGGCAGGGCCTGCGGACAAGAGGGCGCCCTCACTTGGCCATTGGAAGAGGCTTCAGACGCTGGCAGCCTGGAACTCCTCTCCCGTTGCTTGAGTGTCTTCCCAACACGGCGGCTGACTTCTCCTTCCATAGGCTCTTTATGCCAGGAGCTCCTGTGCAACCTACTGAGGCTCTTCTATCCATCCTCCTCTCATGTTTTTCATGGGCTACAGCTCCCTCTGTCCCTTTCCATCAGTCTTTCAAAGCCAGATTTCCCAAATACATTTCAACTATCTTATTTTGTCTTGGTATTTGGTTCTAAGGAGGACTGACTTTATGCACTCCATAATCTAATTTATAAATGTAGTATGATTACTATAAAAATACCAGATGTTTCCTCAGATGTTTATATAAATGCAAAATGGAAATTTAAACTATACTCACACACATGTGTGTATTAGTGGAGATTTTATCTCTGTTTCTCTCCATACTTATACCTGTATCTATACCTATACTTAATCCATATCTGTATGGGAACAGAAGGAGAGAGTGGGGAGAGAGATTTGTTTAATTCATCCAAATACAGGAGATAATAGTCACAGAAAGTCTGATTAAGAACTACAAAGAAAAATCAGTCTGAGCAGATAATAATGCATATTATAAAGTTTCAATTAATTAAAATTAGAAGTAGGATAATTGAAAAAATAGAAAAATATATACATATACACTTCTTTTTAAAGGAATGATGCAGACAGGAATGAAGGTGAGCAGAGGCAGGCAGGAAGAGAGAAGGTGAAGAAGCACTTTATGTTATTTAGTTGTTTATCTTGGTTGTTTCTGCTGGCTCCGCAGTGTGAACCCAGGATCTTATGATGCATGTGGCTGTCCAGTTTTCCCAACACCATTTGTTGAAGAGCTATTCCTTTTTCCATTGTATGATTTTGACTCCCTTGTTGTAGATTAACTGACTGTATATGAGTGGGTCAGTTTCTGGTGATTCAGTTCTATTCCACTAATCTGTGCCTCTGTTATTATTCCCGTACCATACCGTTTTAATAACTATTGCTTTGTAATATACTTCAAAGTCTGAAAGTATGATCCCGCCACATTCATTCTTTTTTTCTAGTGATTACTTTGGCTATTCTGGGTCTTTCATTGTTTCATACAAATTTTAAGATTTTTTTCATTCTGTTTCCTGGAAATAACCAGTGGGATTTTAATGGGGATTGTATTAAACCTATATATTGCTTTGGGTAGGATGGTCATTTTAATGATATTGATTCTTCCCAATCACGAGCAGGGGATGTCTTTCCAGTTCTGTGTGTCATCCTCTATTGACTTGTAGTTTTCATTGCATAGCTCTTTTACTTGCTTTGTTAGGTATATGGCCAGGTATTTCATTCATTTAACTTCTATTTTAAATGGTACGATTTTTGTGATTTTGTTTTCTTCTAACGTGTTGTTTGCATATAAAAACACAACAGATTTTTTCGCATTGATTTTGTAGTCTGCACTTTATTGCATTCATTGATGAGTTCTGGAAGTTTTTTGATAGAATCTTTTGAATTTTAAATATATATATAATCATGTTATCTGTAAATAATGAGTGTTTTACTACTCCTTTCCCATTTGGATTCCTTTTATTTCCTTTTCTTACCTAATTGCTCTGTCTAGGCCCTCCACTACAATGTTAAATAGCAGTGTGGAGAGTGGACAAACTTGCCTTGTCCCTGACCTAAGAGGAAATGCTTTCAATTTTCGCCATTGACTATGATGTTGGCTGTTGGTCTTTCATATATGGCCTTTATTATGTTGAAACCTTCTAGTCCCATTTTATGGAGGGGTTTTTAATCATAAATGGGTGCTGGATCTTGTCAAAATTTTTCTCTGCATCTGTTGATATGAGCATGGGGTTTTTCTCTTTGCTCTTGTTGATATGGTGTGTGATATTAATATATTTGCATATTTTGAACCATCCTTGCATCCATGGTATGAATCCCACTTGGTGTAATGGATGATCTTTTTGATACATTGTTGAGTTCAGTTGGCTAACATTTTGTTGACAATTTTTGCATCTATGTTCATTACAGATACTAGTTTGTAATTTTCTTTCTTGGTGACATCTCTGTCGGCTTTTGGTATCAGTGTAATGTTAGCCTCATAGAAAATATTTGGGGGTGTTCCCTATTCTTCAATATTTTGGAAGAGCTTGAGAAGAATAGGTGTTAATTCTCTGAAGATTTGATAGAACTCATTGAAGAAGTCATCTGGTCCTGGGCTTTTACTTTGGGGGAGGCCCTTGATTACTTCTTCAATTTCTTTACTTGTGATTGTTATGTTCAAGATTTCCAATTCTTATGGGTTCAGTGTTGGTAGACTGTACTTTTATAGAAATCTGTCCATGTCCTCAAAGTTGTCCATTTTTGGGATGTAGTACTGTTCATGGTAGTCCCTTATGATGTTTTGAATTTCTGTGGTATCTGTTGTAACTTCTCCCCTTTCATTTATGACTCTAGTTATGAGAGTCTTCTTCCTTTATTTTTCTTTGTGAGTCTAGTCAATGGCTTGTCAATTTTGTTTATTTTTTCAAAGAACCAACTTTTGGTTTCATTGATCTTCTGAATTGACTTTTTGTATTCTATTTTGTTTATTTTTGCTCAAATTTTGATTATTTCCTTTCTTGTGCTGATTTTTGGCTTTAATTTTTCTTCTTTCTCTAGTTGTTTTAAATGTAGTGTTTAGTTGCTTATTTGTGATTTTTCTTGTTTCTTGTGATAGGCCTGGATTGCAATGAACTTTCCCCTTAGTACCACTTTTACTGTCAAGTGTCCTCATTCTCATTCGTCTCTAAGTATTATTTAAGTTCCTCTTTGATTTACTCTTTTCCCAAAAGTTCTTCCAGAGCATATTGTTGAGTTTCCAATTGGCTTGGGGTCTTCCAGCTTTCTTTTTGTAGTTGATTTCCAGTTTTAGGCCATTATGGTCAGAGAAGATACTTGGTATGACTTCAATATTTGTAAATTTGTTGAGAGATGTTTTGTATCCCAGCATATGATCTATCCTTGAGAATGTTCCTGTAAATTTGTTGAGAGATGTTTTGTATCCCAGCATATGATCTATCCTTGAGAATGTTCCTGAGCGCTTGAGAAGAAAGTGAAATCTGTAGTCATTGGGTGAAGTGATCAGCATATGTCTGTTAGACTTATCTGTTCCAGATCGTCATTTAAAGTGACTGTTTCCCTATTAATTTTCTGCCTGGTGATTGTTGTAAGTGGGGTGTTGAAGTCTCCCACTGTTACTGTGTTGCTGTCAATATCTCACTTCAGATCTAATAATTCTTGCTTGATATATTTTGATACTCTTTCATTTGGTGCAGATATGTTAATAAGTGTTATGTCTTCCTGCTGGATTGACCCTTTCATCATCAAATAGTGTCTATCTCTGTCTTTTGCTACAGTTTTTAGATGGAAGTCTGGTTTAGCTGATATTAGTATAGCTGTTCTTGCTCTTTTGTGGTTGCCATCTGACTGCAGGATTGTCTTCCAGGCATTGACTTTGTGTCTCTGTTTATCTTTTGGAAGAAAGTGGGTCTCCTGAATGCAGCAGAAGGTTGGGTTATGCTTTTTAATCCATTCAGCCACTCCTTTGACTGGTGAGTTCAGTCCATTAACATTTAAGGTGATTATGATATGTAGTTGCTTAGTGTCATTATATAATTTGTCTTTTGTCTGTTGCTCCCGATGATGACTTTGTTTTCTTTCTCATTTAGATCGGATGGGTGCAGTTATGTTTTGATTGATTTCACCTTTTGGTTTTCTTCTTCACTTTCTCCCTGGGGATGTATTTTGATGTTATCCTAAAGTCAGTATTCGTAGTTCTATGTTTACTCCCTAATTTTATTTGAAAGCATATTAGTCTTCCACTCATTCTAACTATCCACACTTTTGTTCTCTTCTGCCTCACTTTCAATATTTGCTGTCATACTGTTTTTCTGTGTGGTTTCTTTACACTTTATAGAGAATCCTTTAATATTTTTTGCAGAGCTGGTTTCCTGGTGATAAACTCCTTTAACTTCTGCTTGTCAGAAAAGGTTTTTATCATTCCTTCAGTTATGAATGATAATCTTGCCAGATATAGCATCCTAGGTTGAAAATTATTTTCTTTCAGCACTTTGAATATATTATGCAATTCGCTCTGACCCATAGAGTTTCATTAGAGAAGTCCGCTGACAATCTTATGGGGGATCCTCTGTATGTGACACATTTTTCTCTGGCTGCTTTTATTAGTCTTTATCTAGTATTTTTAACATTCTAATGGCAATGTATCTAGGTGCATTCCTGTTTGGGTTTCTTTTGTTTGGAATTCTTTGAGCTTCCTGGATCTGAAGGCTTGCTTCATCAAATTGGAGAAGTTCTCCTCTATTATTTCTTTAAATATGGTTTATGCCCCCTTTTCTCTCTCTTCCTCTGGGACCCCTATGATGAAAATATTGTTCCTTTTGATGCTATCCCAGAGGTCTCAAATGCTGTCTTCGATTCTTTGCATTTTTTTGTCTCTTGATTGAGTTCCTCTGTCTTGTCTTCCAGATCACTGATTCTATTGGAAGCTTTATTCACCCTATTGTTGAGTCCCTCTACTGATTCTTTAATTCAGCCATCGTGTCTCTTACCTGTTTGATGTCTTGTTTTTAATTCTTTTTTTGCTTCCTGACATTCTTGTTTACTGCCTCTACTGATTTCTAGATTTCCATGAGTATGTTAATCACTGTTACCCTAAATTCCTCTTCAGGTAATATACATATATTTGCTGTATTCAAATTTTCCCCTGCGTTTTTGATTGAATCCATAATTTCACTTATATTTCTCTGTGCCTTTCCTCTATTTGGCATTCTGTTAATGTTTCTGAGGTTTTGGGTTCCCTGGCATTGCGTGGGTTTGACTTCCCCAGGATTGGCAGTCAGGCTGCAGTTTTGCCTCTACCACAAGGTGGTGCTAGCAGGTAGCATTGAGGCTTGGGACTGACTTCCCACTGTAATCTAGGGGGTTGGGCATCCGATGGGCAGGATTTCTGGTGGGCGGGTGTGCAGTGGGCGGGAATTCCTCTCAGTGGACCCCAGGCTCTGGTGTGTGAAATGGTTGTGGGAGGAGTTTGATTTGGCTGACTTTCAGTTATAGCTGCACCCAGAGCATTTCACCTCACAGACTTCAGTTTAGCTTCTGGTACGCTGGCTCTCCTTTTGCCCCCTCCCAGGTCGGCCCTCTGTGACCCTATGTCTCAGCCCCACTGGGCCCGCCTTTCGCTGCCTCTGCAGCTGGTCCCAAAATCCCTGGTCTCCGCCCCGTTACACGTCCAGACTCCCAAGCTCCGTCCCAAATCCAGATCTGTGGCTTAGCACAGAACTGCGCTGGGTGCCGTCACCCACCATTAGTCGTCAGCTGTTCTTTCTCCAGCTGATGTGCAGGTTGTTTCTTGGTGTTTTTCTCAGGAAAATAGGTGACTTTTTTCCTGTGTCTGTGGGGAGCGACTCGAAAGTGCAACCTATCAAGTCACCTTCCAGAAGTCAATCCACCAGCTTGATTTTTAAGCACTAGAAAGCAACAATAGCAACAACAAAAACAACCCAATGCAGAATATAGAACCACAGATACACAGACACACACACTACAAATTGCCAACAAACACATGAAACCATGTTAGCCTTTGACTAAATAAGAGAAAAATAAATTTATAAATGCACCTAGAAATCTTTCTCAATTACCATATCTGCAAACATCGAGCATTTTGAAAGGACTCTTTGACTATAACTCTGTAAAGAATCACACTATCTCTTTTGTATGGGTGAAAACAATATAAAATGGGTGCATCTATAATAATTTTATACATATTTATACATGACCAAGAGCATCACTATATTGGTCTTAGCCTACAAATACAGCTGTTTATGCCTATATGAGCACAAGGTTACTCATTTTATCATTGCTTCTAATTACACAGCATTGACAGTTACCCAACTGCCCCTCAAAATGACTGGCAACAAAAGAGTCATCTCAACCCAAATTGCTTCTACTGTGGGCCATACCTGGTAACATAAAAATGGATCATTTCTAAACAAGGTTGAGGTAATCCATTCGATGTACATTAACTCCAAGGGGTTAATGATACCTGAGTGAGGAGGGAGTTAATATTTGAAGGGAGCTTACCCTTGAAGGGAAAAGAGGAATTGTTCCAGAGGAATGAGGCAGAGTGGGATCTAGGCAGAAACCTGGTTACGTGAACATACACAGACTGCAAAGATCTCTCTGTTATTAGAAATACACAAAGACTCACTGTCTTTTAAATCCAAAAAAGGAATGGCAAGAAATAAGTCTAGTGTCTGGTGATAGAGAGATCTGTCAATGAGTCTAAGACTTAGGATTACACTGCAGGAACTGGAGAAATCCGCAACAATATTAACAGGGAAAGGGACAACATCGTGTTAGAGTTTTAGAAAGATATAGTGGGTAAGGAAGAACTTGACTGAGGAAGAAAATGTAATGAACATTTACTACACCTCAATACAGAAAACTCAAAAAGAGGAAACCGAGTCATCTCTGTAAGCCAACACAAGAACCCCAGGTGAAGCATCATAGATGGATGTTCTTGCAGGAGGAGAACTCATGAAGCTCCTGGTCAGTGGACACAATCAAATTCATTTTTTCACTGACCTTCCCTGTGCCCGCTCATAGACCATCCTCTAAAAGTCACCTTATTTGCTTCATGCTGCCTCTCCCCGACCTTAATCAGGAGTAACACAGAGATTTTAAGAAAATGGAAAATCGTTCATGTCTAACTTCATGCCCAAATGAATTTCTTAGAATGCTTTTCTTGGAAAAATTCATTTGGCTGAAAGAGAAAAGATGAGACATGATAAAATATGGTGTTAGGATAAGTAAATGGAAGCTATTATATTTCCGATTCCCCTAGCATCTTCCCAGCATTAAGATCTCTGACCTTGAAAATTGGGGGTCTTGTTACTTTCTTATGCTTATTACTATTGTGAATGCTTCCCTGTCAATCTTATTTCTTTGAGAAAGAAACTTGAAAAAAAAGCTTTCTAAACTGACTTCACAGCAATATTTGTGTATATGTTGATTGAAATCACTTTTCCATGTCCTTTGTTGCTGAGGGATTTATATTTGGGTTTAAAGTGGAAAATCACCATGCATTGGCAGAGCTGCTATTTCTCAATACTGACACTTACCACCTGTGGCCTTAGCATTTTTTTTATTTTCCAGTCTATTTTATCCACATTACCGGGAGTAACTATTTATGGAATTGCTCATTGGTATGCACACCTTAAATTCTATGTTGAAGCTTATCTATTGACAATCACATAACATTTTAAAATGTGTTTTACTATTTTCTACTCATAAATGAAATGCAAAATGGAACCTTAGAAATTTGGTATTTAAGAAAAATAAAGAAAGGAAGGGAGGGAGGATACGGAAGGAAAGGAGAGAAGGAAAGGAAAGAAAAGGATAAACCTTACTCCCTCAGAGATGAAATGTCTGTTAATATCTTACTAAGAATGCTCACAGAATTTCTGCTGGTGCCAAAGGCACAAATGGAATCTTGTTTTCCATATATACAAATTCCTAAAAAACCTAAATCAACTTAATAAATTGACAAAAAATATATTTGTTTCCTCTTAACTTGACATATTTCTAAGCAATGACTTGGAAGTTCAGGCTTCAGTTTTGAATCCTCATGTCCTAGGGATTTCTCACCTTACTATGCCAGCGTAGCCAGGCCTTCCTCTGACTGCAGCTTGGCCCTCCCTGGGGACCTGACTACAAGTTATTTCTAATAGCATTGTATATTTCATTAGACATTATATGCTGCAGAGAGAACACCGGTGTATAATATTTTAAGTGCTCAGATTAGTGTTATAGAATATTTAAATGTGCTTTTTTGTCTGGTTTAAATAATGCCAGCACAAATGTATGGTATATAAGATTTCCCTTCCCTCTTCATTTAAAAAAGATTTTTTCAAGATAGATTCCTCGTGGCTGACTTAGGGAATATGTGGAAAGCAGAAATCAAGAAGAGTGTATACCATTCTTTCTAGGAAGAAACAAAAAGTAAATGGAGTTATTCAGGGAGACACAGCATTGAGATAAGCCTGTATGTGTGCATGTGTGCGTGTGTGTGTGTATGTGTGTGCATTGTTACTTGATGCTAATAAAAAAGCATTACTAAAACTGAAGTGTGAGATCACTAAAATGCAGAAAATGTGCGAGCCAGGACTGTGGAGAAAGAATGAAATGAGAGCAGGGGTGCCCTTACACATTTCAAGCTGGAGGGAACACAGGGCATTCCAAGCACATTATACATATTTTTTGAGAGTTTAATCAGACTCCCAAGTCCAAAGCAATTATTAGTAAGAATATATGTGATCACTAAACTGGAGCTTCATTTTCTCTGTGACCTAGAGCTGAAGTCTCCAGTTGGGAGAAGTTTCATCAAGAGATGGGTGGTCTAGGAGGTGGGATATAAAAGACACTGTGGCAGAGACAGAGAGAATGCAACCGAAAGGGCCTGTTCAGTGTCGTACAGATGTGAGCAAAGTAGCAGAGTGGATCGAAAGATATAACCTTCTCCAATATCACTCAGTAAATGGGACGGGGTCAGGCCCCACAAAACAAGACCTACTGCAGGGTTTCAGCAGGAGAACACGTGCATGCACACACAAAATGTGCACGTGTGTGTGTTCACACAGGCACACACACACACAACACACACAGAGGTGTAGACTGTGTTCAAAGAAAGCGACGGTAGTTGACCGTGAACACTAAGCTGGAAGTAAGAGAAAACAGGAGGTGTTTTCTAAACAGAAAAAAATTAGAAATGGAGGAAAGGACTCAGATATGTAACAGCCTTGTGTTGGGTTCTGTGAAGTCCTCATCTCTTTTTCTCTCCCCACATGTTTTCCATCTCCCGTGCTATCCCTGTTCCTCTTATAATGTTAATTTGTCCTCTATTATTTTATGAACTGCCCTTGCGCCTCCTGTCTTGCATGGAATTCAGTTCTTTCTTGAGGATGTATGTGTCAGCAGCCACCTCCCATGTGGTTAACAGTCGGTCTTCTCTTCCAGTTAAACCGCATGTCCAAGATGGAATGTGACATCTGTTCTCTCACTGGAGCAAAGACAAAGTCAAGCGTTCACCTTACTGATAATTGCCCATCAACAAAGGCACTATTTAAAGAAGAAGAGCACCGTTGCAGTTAAAAGGCTCTCCTATAAATTAGCTGACCTGTCTCTATTAACTCCCCATCTCATGAGAATCAAGTCATCTCGAGAATTATTCAGCCATGACTGTGGATTTCGTCGATGTCTGCATCCTCTACATGCTGTCTCAGATGCACTCATGTCTTCATCCTTGAAAGTGGTTTTCAAGCAATCTTTGAACCCTGCCATGTAGAGATAGCTTCCCTATCTGTAAATCACAGGAATATTTTCATGCATTATTGATTGTCCATTGTCACTTACTACTTCATTATGTTGAGGGAGTTTATTATTTATAATCACAGCTAAACAACACAACAAGGGTGCCATAAATTAACTTAGTGCTTCTCCAAGTAGCTGTCATGCTTCTTTATGACCACCCTGGGAGTTTACATGTTTATATCGCATTCCTAGCTTAATTTCAGAGTAGCTACTGAGATGTCAAAGATACTAAGAGCTTCACTTTCAGTATATGCCTGGGGGCTTCACAGTAATGCATTATGGGCCACAGGGGGCCAGGATCGTGCTGTCTAAGTGTCTGAGAGTCTAAGAGTCCAGCAGTACCTTGGATGGTTTCTGGCTGCATGTGCTACAAGGGTGAACACAATTTGCCTCACTGAGAAATTCTTGGGACTCTTCTCAAGCACTTGTAAACTCTCAGAAACTTTGAATGAGAATGCAGGACGGGGACACAATGATGGGTTTGACATTGATAAAGGACAAATGTGCAAAAAAAATGACAGAATTATTCTTCTGTATTCTAGAAAAAACACTGAAATCATTAGATCCAAGCTATCGGAACATGGCATGTTTATCACAATGAAGATTATTTCTAGTTCATAAACAGTACAAAATGGATGGGCCCTCTTATATGTTGCTGAGTTTTCTAAGTACTTGCTGTTCTTCCAGAAACAGATACGTACCGTTGCTGGAGTCAGAAAACAGAGCAAGGTCAGAGCTGGAGCTGGCGGAATGTCAAGGACACCAGACCCAGGGCACCTGACAAAGACCGCCATGTGAAAACACTGGGACTGTGTGTCTGTGACTGTTTGCCTGCCAAAATCAGATATATGTAGTTATTTTTGTTAGAGAGAAAAGCTGTATAAGCATCCAATGTAACCATAAACATGCTGATGTAAGCTGCTTGAAGCAGTGCTGTGTATGAACTCAATAAATAAATGGAGACCAGGATGGTCAGGGCCTTCAATCCAAGAGAAGAGAGACCGTTGGCCCCCTGACCCCAGCTTTCCTGTCTTCTTACATTTCTCTCTGGAGTTTCTCAATCTCCTGCGGTGCCTTTCCTTACTGTCCCTGCTCCCAGGATCGAACTCCAGGACACCGTTTAATACTATGAACTTTGCAAAGGAGGATGTCTAATGTCAGTGGTTGCAGCTGTTGTGGTTGTTTCTGTTGATACCATTGAAAGGAATGGGGGAGAGAATCTGTGAGAGATAATGATGCTGAGGGGACTTGCTATAATGAAAGCATGGGTGTGCAGTAAGACAGCTGAGATGTGTTATTCTGTGTAAGAGATAACAGCTTCAATAAGCAAATAGAAAAGATGAAAGCTCTATACTTACAGTTCAACCAGAGAAACAAAATCACTTCATATATATTTACATATATATATATGTGTTTGTGTGTGTAAATGTATATGTGTACATGTGTAGATATGTGTACATATGGGTAGAGCGAGAATAGACACAGAAAGAGAGAAATCTGCTAAAATAATTTGAACTTAGCAGTTATGCACTAGTAGGCAGTCTCTCTAGGCTGTGTCCCTGCATGTGATGGTAGAGGGGTAGCCTGCAACCAGGGAGTCAGAAGGAAAGGTGGATGTAAAGTGAGAAAGATCGAGATAAGGTGGATTCTGCCACATGCATTGGAACGCACAAGGTGAGACTGAAATGCATATCAATGAGTTTTGCCTCTAACCTGGGAGGAATCATGTCCACTTCAATTTGATGTCCTTCAACACTGGTCAGAACAGGCATTCAAGAGTTAGGGAATAACAAGACAGAAGTTAGAGAAGTTTCAGCTTCAAAACAGTAAGGAAGGTCAATAGATTGACCACAAAATATTTGAGATTAAAAAAAGGAGAATGCAGGATATCTGCCTTCCAAAATTCACCCAAATTTCTGTTGTGGTTCACCCTACATGATAACATGTAAGACATAGGATTCTGAGAATCTGAGAATTGTAGCTTAGTGTAGGTAAGTCAATGCATCACAAAGTTACAAAAAAAGAAGCAAATTTGTGGTAAAATATCAAGAAAATTAATGTCAGGCATATTTATAATTATAAAGGTTTTATCCCCAAGAATAGCATTAGGATGACCAAGACAACTCCATGTTTCAAGTGAGAAGATCCCAGCTTCAAGCAAATCAATAAGCGCATAACTAGACTTGGCCAGACCCTTTGATGTCATCTCTTTCCTTAGAATATAAATAAATGTAGTTACCCAATCTTTACCTTACGCTGCCACCTACATGAAAGTGCTAGCTTGTGCAATTCCTCCTTCAGATATTTTATCACGTAAGAAATACTGACCCACCAACCTCAGCCAGATAGACCTACTGCTCAAAACTTTATGTCTTCATGGCATTATGAGCCTCTGACATCATTCTCAAGGTTGGAGCATCTGCCCGAGTTCTTAAGTTCTTTTAAATCACTTATTTCCACTTTCTCACCTTCTTCACCAGCAGCTCCTCTTCATCTTTGCTCCTCGTGGTCCCTTAGTACTGATGTACTCTGAGATCCTCAATCAAAACTGATAGAGTCTCCATCAATTTTTTGAACTTCTGACCCATCATCCAGAGGAGACATGAAACATGGGCCAGTCTTCCTTGTGCTTCATTGTTCCCTTTGATGGTATATAGTTTCCCAGTTTTTCACTCTCTTTTGCATTCTTACCATGGCAATTTCACAAATCCTTTTTGATATGTGCATTTATTGAACAAATATATCAAGTGTGTACCAAGTACCAGACCATGAAGAGAGACACCCTCAAGGAATGCACCATGAACAAGAGAGGATGAATAAAAAAATAAATAAATACAACAACAGTTATTATAAAGCTAGATGTAGGAATATTCAAATGAAACTCAGAGATGAGATACCTAAAGCAAATGGTAAGGGATTGTGTGGGTAAAGTGAATACATCGGAGGAGGTGAAGTCTTTCCATCAAAATGTCATAAAGCTGAGATTAAAATGGAGTACAGAATAGATTTCCTGCCCAGACATAAGACATATATAAATCCATACAAATATGATAAAGGAGGTTTCATTCATGAATAAATAAATGAACATTAAAAAGCAAGAATGTTTACTTTTGGAGCACTAACTCTTAACTAAGTGTTGCTCTAAATCCTTACATGCACGTGTCGGTCAGAAATTTATGAATACGTTCGTTTATGGATTTTCATCCTCCTTGTATCACGGTTGAGAAAACTGTGGGGCATCAAATGTAATCAAAATTTAGTCAGAAGATCCAGGATAGGAATCTACACCCCTTGACTTTAAAACTTGAGTTCTTAACCATTGTACTCAAGTTATCATGCACCTGAGTTTAAAGAGGCAGGCAAGTGTGGCCCAAAGGAGATATGAGGTCAAAGGCATTGAGTCTCAATCCTGGTTACAAATACCAAACTTACATGTAGAAGGATGTGATCAGACTTCTCCTTGGAGGAAAGTATATCTCAACTAGGGTGCACGTGGTGGTCTAGCATTCTAGTATCCCCTGGGAGCAGTCCTACAAACATCCAAAGGTCCCAGGTTCAATACCCAGAGTCAAGGAGAGCAACCAATGTGAACAGCTAAATAAAAATAAAGTGCTTCCTCTGCTCTCTCTTCATGCCCACCTACTCACTTTCATTCCTGCCTGTACCTTTCCTCTAAAAAAAAAGTACATATCAACTAGAGAAACGTTAGAGACAAGGACCCCAGAGAAAAGGGTCCCATCATTTAAGCAAACAACAGCAATGCCTGAAATCCAGAGAAAAGCCAGTTGCAGCAGGAATGGCAATGGGAAAAGGGTTGCCTGTTGTTTAGGAGAGAGAATAAACCAGCTTAGTGCAGGTGGAGGAAAAAGCAGTAGAAAGAGGATGGATTTCTGATTTCACAGACCTTCCTCTCTGAGATGATGTAGAGAAGAAACATCCACCTGGGGGAATGATTGTGCCCACAGTGAGGTGGCCTTAGAGGGAGATCCCTGGATGCAGTGAGAACCCCAAGTTCAAAGGTCATGGAGTAATTTGTTAAAGAATATGATTCCAACTTAATCAAAAATTGCAGAAAGGGAGGCATCACCTAATCACCACCTATAGTCGACATCATTTTCCTCTGTTGACCTGGTTTTATGTTACAGATGGAAATTACTGCCTCTTACCTAACCCCACCTCTAGCAGAAGATTCTTCTCATTGCATTGTAGAGTTAGCAAGCAGATAAAACCCGCATAGGAATCCAGCCTGTCATTGCTTCTCTTGAGTAAATCACAGATGAGAGAAGTCTTTGTCTAATAAAGTTATAAACACACACACATACAATTATTCATCAATCTCATCTTAAACAATTTTATTTGATGCCCCCTCCCCCATTCTCCATCCCCTAAGCTCTGATGATAGTTTTGGGATCACTATTTATGCAATTATGAAAACATTTATTTTCAAGGGCTGCATCTATTTTTTTCTTGAAGTTTTCAGATTTTTTCCTATCTGCAGTGATGTGATTTAATAAGGAAATGTATTCTTTCTCCTGATAGATTTTGGTGTAATTCTTTATGTCCAGAGCCAACTGTGAGTTGGCCAAGGAGTGAATAGTGTTCTTTTATTACTTCCCTGAGTTGTATTTATGCAAAAATAAAATGAAATCATAAAACATGATTGAAGGTTGCATATCAAAACCTCAGAAGTTGTTAAAAAAATGACGTTATTCCTGGTCTTGTAAACATGCCCTTTAAAAAACTGTCGAGGGGGTCTGATTATAGGAAGTTGGGAAGCCATTAGTTTAGGATTCTATGTTTTCACTTAATGAGGAAAGCACATTTCAAAAATGTACACAAGTCGGGTGAGCGGCCCCCTCCGCCAATTGTCCCAGAGTTCTGGGTGAGTTCACCCTCCTCACACAGTGCAGAAGATACTTTCTCTGCCTCCTTGGCTGACACGACTTCTCTCAGCTTCTGCTTTAGATGTCCGCTTTCTTCATGGTTCTGAGTCTCCTCTGATTTTCGTCTTTTTTTTTCCTTTGTAAAGTCAACTATTTGCTGAATAGATCTAGTTCCTCTTGTGATTTCGCCTCTCACCTCCAGACTGATGGTTTGGGAGCTGAAAAATCAAGATAGTCAAACAGAATTACAAGAGGAGTGACAAGGAGCAGATAAGGAGCAGAGGTCTACCCAGTGAGGACTTCAGGCTCCTCTCGTTCTGAATGCTTCCACCCCATCATTCCCGCTGCAAAGAGAAAAGTTCTCTTTGAAAATCCTTCATTGTTCTTCTCCCACAACACTTGACAGCCTATACTTGTCAATGTATATGTGTGTTTGGAGAATAGATTGCAGGGAAACATGATCTTTTCAGAATTCATAGAAATTTAGTTGTTGTTTTTTTTTTAAAGACAAATATACTTTTATGTCATTGAGCCAGGGACAGGAGATTTGAATTCCTAGATAAATGATGAGACTTCCAGGGTCTGTGACAATCTTGGTGACCCTAAGATTTTAAAGTTTTCAAAGAAAGAGGGATCACTTAAGGAAATCTCTAAGCAGCAATGTACCCACGTCATGGTGAGACCACCAGAGAATATCTAATTGAGGGTCTTCCTAAGAGACAGATCTGAAAATGTCATTCCCCCGAGACTTAGGCATCACAAGAACACACATTTTGCCTTTTCATTCATTGATGTAACCCATGTACCGATAACAGAACCTATGGCACAGCAAACACTCAGTATCATCTGTTCGATAAGGTAATATATTCTCTTACTTAAAAATCCTTTGAAATGGAGTAAAGCTGATGATAAATAATCTAGCATACAAGATGCCTCCAACTATTTGAAGTCTTATCTCCATATGCATCTTTCATATCCCTCCAAATTCCAAAACTCACATCTGTAAGGTGGTCTTTGTATATGAAAATGAAAGCTGGTACATATTGAGGACATATTGTGTTTAATGCATTTTTTATTTACTGAAAAATTTCTGAGTCACTTACACTGTTTTTAACTGGTGATAGAACTGAGGGAAAAGACATTCATAGTTGCCTTTGAGGTGTTTGAGGTCTGAAAGAGAGGAGACATATGAATCAGAAATGACTAGGAGAAAAGGAAATCACACAGCATGACAGAACCATCTAGAAGAAGTAAACAAAACAGGAAAGGCTTCTGAGTGCAAGTCACGTGTTAGTAAAATCCTGAACTACATGAAGAATCCTTTCATACATTAACTCAGAGGCAGTGCCGGCCTCATCATGAATAGGTCTCACGCAGAGTGAAAATGTAGAATCGCTCGTTCAGAAAGCAGTCTGTCTTTCACGATTGCCCTCTCAGCTCTCCTGGTGTTTTTATTTGCTAATCGACATCATTCTATGCAAAGAAAAATTAAAATCCTAATTATTAACATGAATTCTCCATTCATCTTTCTCTTGTACAGTGCCAGAGATAAGAGCATTTAACTCTTGTGCAGAGATAAGAGCATTTAACTCTTGTACAAAACCTACAAAATCACACATGGGGGACTCTGTGGTTTGGATATGTGTAGGTATCTGAATTTTTCCAGAAGAGTAGAAATGGTGCACAAACTAATTGCAGAACTGCTATTGTACTCCCCAAAACATGCACGTTCTAGCAACACTGGCTGTCTGCAGCTCACTGTGGGTAAGGAGGGGCTTCACGGGAAAATAGTCATGACCCGGTGTCTCCACTTGCTTCAGTATCATCATCTCAGCACATTCTGGTTCTGTCAAAAAGTTAGGCCTCTAGGGGCTGCTGGGAACCCCACTTACTCATACATACACGTACATTACACATGCGTTCAATCATATTGAACTTTCACACATCCTTCACCCTCTCAGCCAGAATTCTGTGTCTCTGAGGTGTCCAGAATAACACGCTCCCCACACACAGATATTATCCAACCACAAGAAAAAATAATATCTTCCATTTGCAACACATGGTTGGACCTTGAGTACATCAGGCTAAGAGAAGTACTGCCTAGTGTCACTTATATGTGAACCTACAGAAGTCAAACTCATTTAAAAAAAAAAAGAAACCAGAGAGATAAGTACTGATTACCAGAAGAGAGGGAGTGGGATGAGACGGATGTTTTTCTAAGGGCATAAACTCTCAATGAGTTGTAAATGCTAGAGTTCTAAATGTTATGTCATGAATACAGAGAGCAAGAGTGTACTATTTATAGGAATGTGATAAATATAACTACACTGGCAATAGTATTACAATGTATAAGTGTGTCAAACTAACACATTGCACACCCCAAATTTGCACAAGGCTACACAGCAAGCACAATCAATGTCAAATAAAGAGCGCTGCATGCAGATGTGCAGCAAGGAACCGGGAGCAGGCGTGGCATAGGGATCTGCTCTGCTCACCTTTGGTCATCACTCACAAAATACAAGTTCAAACAGGAAATTATTCAGCATTTCCAGAGGGTAACAGTAGAGCATTAAGCCAAGTGTGACATCCTTCTGAATGAGGACCTGTTGCATGGACTGCACAGATGATGCATCCTGTCAAGAGACAAGAGAAACCACATGGGGACTCTTCTCCATTAAGGGTCCTGGAGCATCGATCATAAGAGTTTTATCAGAAAGGAGATGAAAGGCATGTTACTACATGTCGCCAAGTCACCAACGGCTTCCACCATGTCCAAGTGGGCTCCCTTCCGTGCTTCAAATGTCAGCAGCTTTAGAGTCACTTCATTGTTTCCTCTTGGAAAAATGTGCTATGCCTTCTGCAGGACCTGGTGCTCCTGGTTCCCAGCCCGGCTCTTTGCAGCTAGACTGAGCCTTGTCCTACCCGATCTCAGCTGTCTCAGGTGTTGTCCTAGGCCCACATATCATCCTCCACTCCCCCGGGCAAGCTCATTCTCTCATATGGTTTCTTGTTTTTGATAAAACCAAGAGACCAAGCTCAGACTCCAGACTAAAACAGCAGGACATATTTTTCAGACTCCTTACAAGGCATTTCTCACAAGTACCTCAAATCGTTCATCTGGGCCTGACCATCCCCATCCAGGGTATCCTTTCTCCACATCCAACTCTTCACACTGGAATTCTGAGGATGATTTTTTATTCTACTCTCATGAATCGCAAGCACTCTAGTGTAATCTTTACATGTCTGTCTATGTCTATCACCATTTATACTTCCTCAGTTTAAGTCTAAGTCTCTTATTTCTAACTCCATTTCCTTCCTTCCTACAATTCATGTTCAACACAGAGGCTGAGAAGATCCTGAACACAAAACCTGATTATGTCCCTCGTCCGTTAAAGTTTCTTCAGTGTTTGAAAACTTCTACGATGAAATTCAGCATTTTCAAAACAATGAACAAGCCAGCATGTTCTGAATTTGAACAGTATCTTTAGTTCAACTTTCTGACCTCGATGGTTTGGGTCTAGACTCCCTGATATATGATCTCAATATGTGACCCAACCACTGAGCTTTTACTTCCCGTCTGTGTATAAAAACAACATATTCCTCAGGGGGTTGTTGGAGGGACAACACGAAGCTAATATCAAATATAAGATTCAGCACACTAGCACAGTTACTGGATTTGTCAGCTCTCTGGGTAACCAGCAAACACAAATCTCAGTGGCAAGTAACAACAGGCATTTAATCCTCGCTCACAGTATGGACACCGAAAGGTGACTTGTCTTGTTCAGGGGTCACCCAGGATTGGATCTCTGCTGCAGGCTCACTCCAGGTACTCACTCTAGGGCACAGGTGGAAGCCGAAGTGTTTATCTGAGCATGTTCTTTTCATGACAAATGTGAAGTTGCCAGAGAGAGGAGTGAAAATATATAGTGCCTCTAAATTGTTAGCTAAAGACTGGCACTAGGTCATTACATGGAGCAAAACAAATTCAAGGCTCTGGCTTAGCAGGAAGATCCTCTGAGGAAGCTTGAAGGAGCGATGGGGTTAATATTTCTTACACAGGCATCTAACTTGCCAATATCAATGGAACCATGTCTTCAGATCCCTGGCTTTATGCTCCAGGCATACTCTGTTTAGGAAACTTATGTCACTTATTAAAATGTCCCATGCTTTTCTTTGCATTTGATAGGTCTGTCTTGATCTCTTGATCCAGTTCGTTCCGCACTGTACCTTTCTGTGATTAGAAAACAGAGATGCTGAGTCACTTTCTAGGAATTTTACAGGATGACAACTCTACTCCCAACCAGAGTCTGGATATTTAGATAACAATCAGAATTTAGGAGCCTACCACAAGTTCCTGCATTGCTTTTTCCAGGACCCACCAAGCGCTGACCCCACTGAAATTGAGAACTTCTGTCCCAGTGTCTTATTGGTCATAGGGGCTTGGTGCACATCTGCAGGTCAGTCATGACTTGGGACAGAGGACTTCCGTCTCCCCAGCTTATTGTATCTCCACCCCCATTTCTGGGATATATGAATAATAAAAGTGTGTGTTTCCTTTGTATGAGTATGTTGAAAAATGCCTTCAATCAAAACATCACCCAAAAAAAGGGAGCTGGGACGCTGAGAAGCCACACCTGCATGAGGACTCCACGAACCTCTGCATTCAGTAGGTCACAGTCTGCAAATTCTTAATATACCAGCTAGGGGTATATCAACACATTGTCCTCTATCATATGATGCATCTTGCTGGCAGAACGACGTGCTCACTGTACCTACATAAATATGCACGGGTAGAGAACCTGACTAGTACAAAGAGGAGGTTCTCAAGATATATTGGCAGAATAATTTGATAATGTCTGGCATTACTTACTCAGGATACTTGTCAGATGAAGGATGGAGACTTGGTAGCATGTGAAGATAGACTAAGATGGGAACTAAGTGGCAGATAAAGGCCCCAGTTCAGGAAACAGTACTGGCATAAATATGTTACGATCTCAGCTCAGTGTTCAATATTTAGTCATTCTCCAATGGTAACAGATGTCTTTCTTGGTTCCATTTTAAAGCTGATGCAAATCAAGAATGGAGCTAGCCCACATGGAGTTAGGCAAAGGGATATCAGTCACTAAGGATCACATCAGTTCAGGATGGCTTTTCTCAAGAGATGCTGGATGTAAATTTGAATCATGGCCAACAAGAGGTCAATATACTCAAATTCAAAACTGATGATGCTGAGAGGACAATAGGGAAACAAGAGATAATACTAATGTCAGAGAAGGTCACAAGCAACTTAGGATGTCACGTAAGCTGACGATTCAGGGCATGAGCAGAGAAAATGCCAGAGAGAAGCCCTTTCTCTCCTGGGGATGTAATGCTGTTGAGTTATTTAGAAATGGAAGCGGGGTCAAAAGTCTATAGGATTAGGAACAGACAGGAGGAGCACCTTCAAGAAAGTGCTGTCCCCCAGGGTACATCAGTGGTTGGCAAGGCACTGACATATATTTTGCCTTTGTCATCCTACATTGATGGGGGTCCTCATTGAATACATGTTCTTTCTTCTCACCGTTTTCACAGTGAGATGCCCAAGGCTTGGGCTTTCAGTAATGTATCATGGTTATGTTCATAGTAATGGTACAAAGTGGGCAGACAGGACACTGGAGTCTTCTTTGCATGGGGCCACTTCAGGACCCAAACACATTCACTGGACAGTCTCTTGTTGGAGACCCAGGACCTGGTGAGCCTGTGCGTTCAGGGTCCAAGCACAGGCTGAGGAAATGGGTAATTAGATTTATTCTGGACTCAAGCCCAGTGAATCAAGACCTGCTTTGGTACTGTCTTCAGAAAGAGTGATCTCAACTGGTTGCCTAAAAAATTCTTAAGAGTCCATGGTTGAAACAGTGAGGAAAGTAATTTCCAACTTCTGACATAGTGTTTGTTCCCTTTTAGATAAGGATGTGCTTACCCCCATGAGTGGCAATGAAATAAATAATCTGTCATCAGATGAGACTGCAATGGAAATGGAAAGGAATGCGTCTTTGATTCCCATAAGAAATTATGTCAGCTTGCTGATATTCTCTCTAAATGAGATCACCAAGAGAACAGAATCTGCTTATTATTCATGCATGTCTTTTCAACTCACTTGAGTCCATCTTCCATTGCCAGAATCTCAAATTCCAGCTAATGACCTGGTAGTATGTTCCTAATTGGTCTTTCATGGTAATTAGTCTCAGTCTTTACCCCACAACTGTGGTCTAATGTGAAATGTGGATTTGGAGGAAGAGGAGTTAAACCTGAGAAAGGTTAAAGATGCAAGCTGTAAATCATCTATCCAAGATAAAAAGCTGAGTGAAGCATAATTAAAAATTGCACCCTGGGTGTGAGTATCTCTTTGCACCTCAGAATCTTGGATGTTTTTCTTCTTTAAACAACTCTTTTTACCAACCCAAGTAGTAATAGTGGTAGCATTATAATGAGATGATCAACATTTAATTATTAAAGATGTGATACAGACTTATCTGAAATTAACTGCCCCAGGGGTCTCAATTTGACTGAGTTACTGTTGATACTGGAAAGTCATCCTGCTTACTGATTGACAATCTGACCCTGGGGACTGGATATCTATATTGTTTCTATTACAAATTTCCTCACCTCAATTCTCTGACAGACAGGGGACAAAAAGTAAGGTCGCCTTGGTTTCATGCTGTAGTGGAAGCAAAGAAAGTCCAATCTCTGGATAAAACCTTCAATGACAGCTATGCCGCCTTCTGTTCTGCCTTTGCTGATTCTGTACCTTTGGGATGGTTTGTCTGATACTGAGTTTTATCCCAGCCTCCAGCGTATATTGGCATGAAAGACCTCCTCTTTAAATCTTCAAGTTTGGAAATTCTTGAGAACCTAGCCAAAAATATGTGTTTTGTTTTCTTTTACTTGAAATCTTTTCTGTAATAAACCAAACTACCCATGACCCTTGTATTCTCTCCAAGTCTTTTGTACAAATTATCTATTTCTGTGTGTCTCAGTCAGTTTTCAACTTGAAAAGAAATACCTGTAAGGGCGGATTAAACAAATTTGCTCAAGGGAGGTGGCTTACCCCTCTGTGGAGTGAGCTGGCCGTCTCTGCAAACCTCTCTCCATGCTGGAATTTGGTGTCCATGGGGAAGGAAGCCCAGAAGGGATACTGGATACCGTGAGTAGCTGGAACCCCAGCAGCATGAGCAAGACTTCCACAAGGATGGATTGACACCCTTGTTTGCTCTTTTTGTGTCTGACCTTAGTAACACGCGCACCATGAAGCCAGGGCCAATTGTCACCAAGCTAAACATACCCACGTGACCCAAGAGTCATAAAAGCAGAAGGACAACGCAGGGAGGGTAGAGCAGTCACAGGTCCAGAGGCCTCAAGACAAGGCAGACAGCTGCACCAATGTTTCTCAGTTAAAAAATTGCTGATGTCTTTCTTTTGCCTTCCATATTGTGCCAGAATCTCCCCTGTGGCCTATACTAACAGGAAATATCCAGAAAAGAAAATTGTGCAAAAAGGAAATCAAGGTTGTCATTAAGTCATCTCGAAAACTTTCCAATACATAGTGGCTTAATATTCTGAAATAATAGCAATTGAAACAGTTATATTCATCAGGATGTGATGGGTCACATGGCAGTTCTTCCTGTTGGGGGTGGATTCGCTGGAGATCTCTAACAGGGCGGGTTCTGACTCACAGGCGGGAGTGTGAGAGGGAGTGGCTCTCTCCACAGAGCCTCTCGTCCTCCAGGAGGAGTGACAGGCCCAAGGTTCTGGGCAATGAGAGGACACATGTTAATGTGTGGGACTTGTTTAGTTTTGCTTGCATTGTATCTAATATTTCATTATCCAGAAGAAGTTACAAATCCTGTTTGTTTCAAGGGCCAGGAAAATACTCTCCGACTCTTTATGTAAAGAACCGCAAGGAATTTTCGTTGTGGTGACAATTCTCTCCAAGGCCTTGGCCTCAGTGCTTGTCCTGTTCATATTATGTTTAAGACAACTGTACCCAAGGACGTGGAGTCCCTACTCGCCTAAGTTGTTTTTTAGAAAATAGGTTCGACACATCATATTCATGTTTGAGAAAAGCCAGTCTGAATGCTTACAGCACAGAGAAAGAGCCAGGAAGCAGGGATGTCATTTAGGTGTCTTAGGCTGGGGCTGGTCATCGTGGCCCACAAAGCTGGTCTGTTTTGTACAGCTTCTAGTTACATTGATTTTTGTGTTTTAATGGGTTGTAACAAGAAAGAAAAGAAAAACAAAGAAATACATGACAAGACCTCCTGTGACCCATAAAGTTCAAAATATATCATTTTCTTGTGCTCTCTCTCTCTATATCTACATGTACATGTAGATATCTAGATCTGTCTATCTATATATGTGTGTGTGTGTGTAGATATAATATTGGCATTAGCTGACATGGTTTTGGAGGTTATAATGTCTGACGATTTACCAGCTCTAAGCTGGAAAACCAGAGAAGCTGTGGTTTGATTCCATCTGTGTCATGTGATTGAGAAGGACTGTTGTCAGGCCCAGAGATCCGATAACCAGACTCTCCAATGCATGTGCAAGGACAGGAGGAATGACACACAGCTCAAGAAGAAAGAGAAATGTCATCCTTCCTCTCCTCCTTTGTCCTGTTAGGGATACCGCTGCAGACTGGATGTGACCGCCCACTCTTGGAGGGTGACCTTCTTCACTCAGTCGGTCTATTCAAGTGCGGATCCTTTCTGGAAATAGCCTCAGGGTCACATTCAGATAATGCTGCACCAGCTGCCTGGGTTCCCTGTTTCCTAGTCAAATGGAGACCTAACAAGAACCATCACATCTTCCCACCAAATAATTTCTCACCTCATTGCAATTATCCATGTTCTCCCTTTTCAGACAACGATTTTCCCAGGTGATGAGTCACTGAAATGTCTTGAACTTCGAACCATTAGACTGTGATCCAGGAGAAAGTTTTGCAAATGACTGGCCCTGTTACTTCTTTGAGTTTAGTGATCTTGTTTATATTGAATCACTGCTCAAACTTACCTCTGTACTTCAGGCTGTTGTAAATAAGATCATGGATATAAAAGTTTTATAGGATACTAGAAAAGTGTAAGGCATGGGTCTCCCAAATATATTGAGATAGGCCTTTTCCAAAATGTCTGGGCAGGTGCTTCCCAGTACAGGTCACCACGGTATGTGGAGCTACCAGATACTTCAATATAGAGTCATCTCTAGAGATAAGCTCTTTTCTCAGAGAAACATTATTCAAGCAGAGATACAGTCTAGAGGAAAGTTTCTGTCATAGGAAGCACCCCTTCATGTGAAGACCTCCTCTGCTCCCCTTGATATTGCAGGCCCCCTTTCCTATTCCTTAGCACAGGGTGTCAGTCTTCAGTGTGTGCTGTATACTTGAAAATTTACAATCATGTAAATTCTCCAGACATATCACCAAACTTGGTCTTTTTTTTCCCCACTACTCCTGTCCTTCCTTTGTTTGTCCTGTCCATAATGAAGCACAGAGGGGTGGGAAGATTGCCCTTGGGTCCTGACATCTGCACTGATACAAACTACAAAGGTTACTTTAAGACATGTTAGTCCATGAACAAAGCTTCAGAGCAACCCTAGGACCCACAGCACAGAATAACAGAGCAATGCACCTCAACTCTCTCCTCTCCTCCCCCTCCCTGCCAAGTCTTCTCTTCCTTCCTTCTGTTTTACCCCTGTTTACAGGCATCCCTCGGCTGTGTGATGTGTCCGACCTGCGGAATTGTCAGCTGGGGTCCGGAGATCCACCTAGAACGGATGAAAGGGGTGGGACAAGAAGTGCGAAAAATGACAGCAAGACAACGAATTCTGATCAAGCTGCAAAATTTTATTAAAATGGAGGGACTTATATAGAAAGGGAAAAGAAGGGAAGTAGTTCTGATAGGTGGCCCCTGTGCATGTC
>RJWH01000607.1:0-260235 GCA_004363575.1 Solenodon paradoxus
AGGTTTCTCAATTCTGTCTCAGTTCCTTCTCTAGTCACCAGAGGAGAATGGCAAATCCTGCACAATGTTAACAGTGTGATGACATCTATTCAGACTGTTTTGCTTGGGTTTGAGTTTGAGCTCCACCCAAGCACACACGTTCTCTCTCTCTCTCTCTCTCTCTCTCTCTCTCTCTCTCTCTCTCTCTCTCTCTCTCTCCTCTCTCTCTTTCATAAAGATACCAGTCATATTAGTTAGCGACCCACTCAAGACTTTTCTAGATTGAACCCTGTTCAGAGGCAGTGGAGGCTGACAGAAGAACAAAGTGTGATGCCTCAATTTTAATGGGTCACCCAGTTTGGCCTTGGTCTTGGCTGAGTGTCAATGTAGTCTCGTTCCAGTTAGGACTTGCCAAGTCCCCATTTTTAACCTTTGCCCCGTCTTACCTTTTTGATAGTTCTTCCTTGGCCAGCATGTTAGATTCCTGAATTCAGTCTCCACAAGGAATTTTAGGACCACTCAAAACATTAATGAATAAAATAAGTTTTACTGAAGAAAATAAAAAGGAAAAATAAAAAGCAATATCAAGAGTGAGAATAGGCCTTCTTCTTGAAAAGAAGAAAGGAAGGGGAGGCAGACTGGGAGATGAACCCCAAATTTATGTAGTCTTGGTAGAGGAGAATTATTTTGGTGAAATGTCTTCCTCTTGGCTGGCCCATCTCTTTGGATAATTAATCTTTCCTCTTCCAGTCTGACCCATCTCTTTTGTTGATTAACTGGGTTTCTTGCCCTATGCAGGTATTTTTTATTTAATGTAGATCATGTTTTTCAACTTCAACCTCCTACTCTATACTGATGCAGGTGTGGGGGCTGAGACACTGATGAGACACTGGGTTCATCCAGAAAGAATTCTTGTAGAGAGTCATTGGTCAGGAAAACACAGTGAGTTTATTAAAAATAGAAATAACTATTTGAGGTGCCCTAAGGGAGAAGGAAAGATTACCTCAAGAGAATACACATATGTTCATGTGCAGGACCTAAGCTGCCTGCCTCTCACCTGCAGGCAAGATGGATTTTGTATGTATATATATATGAAGGTTAGGGGCTTTGGGCATGTCCAGGTTACCTGGAGAAAAACCAGTGTGAGCATTCAGGGATGTGTCCTGGATGCATGCTGCCAAGCTGAAATCCCCCTGGGGTCTCTTTCAGGTTTTGCTGGTTTGTTTACTATTCACATATCTGTAAACTGCCCTGTAGATATCAAGTTCTGCTGTCTCTGCATCACATACCATTCATTTAATCAAATATAGTCTTGCTGGGGGCTAGGATTTCCACGCATAATATTTAGATGGGTACAATTCAGTTTATAACAGCACTTTACACTACAAGAAAGGTTTTATTAAAGGCAGAACTAGTTAAGTAAAGTAACAAAGAACTCAGCAGTCAGAATGCAATGTAGATTCAAATACAGCATTTTTATTTACTAGTTTTCTCTTCTTTGGTCAAAGTACTGTGGGAGTCAAAGAAATAGTTCCCCATTTCTCTGAGGTTCTTCACAGACTGGAAAAGTGAACAAATTGACATTAGGCATGAAGAGAAGAAAAGCACAAATTTAATAATGCAATTGTGGAGAATTTACATGATGACAAATTCTGAGGTAGCTGGGGTCGACCCATGATTTATATGCTGAGCTGAGGCATGGAAAGCTGAGCTGAGGCATGGAAAGCTTGCCTGCGGTGTGGGGGAGAGAGAAGGGATTACCAGAAGCTATGAGATAGGTTTCTTAGGTAGAGAAGACTATTTACAAATAAACTATCTTTTGGATGAAGACTTTTTCAAATGATATTCTTTTAGAGAATAATGATAAATTACTATTTCTGGATAAGGAGAAGGGTGACAGTCCAGGAGATAGAAGATGATGTCTTTGAAAGAAGGCCTGAAAGGTTAAAACAATACAACAGAAGAATAGAAACTTCTCCTTTGCTTCTGGGGTTGTATTCCATTGTCCTTAGCTCTTCAGGTCAGAGTGGGGCAACCATAATAGACATTGGAATATGCTGTATTAACTTAATATGTTTTTTTTCTAGATCTTAGCTTTCTCATTTGCAAAGTGATGTTTTACTATTGCATCTTAGAGTCGTATTGTATAGAAAAAGTTAACCCTATACATTTGAAGACTAATTGGTTTTATCAGATGATTACTGAATCAAGCAGCATCCCATCTAGTTAGTTAAGGTGATCCTAGGGGTTGTACAAAATGGAAGATAATTTCAATAGTCAGAAAAAGGGTGGGGCAGGTTGTTAATGACAGAAAAAAGAGTTTATTTTGAGCAAAGTCACCTTTTGTTAGGCTGCTCTTGTCATGTAAATTACATCATTAGTGCTGGTCAGGAGATTTCAGATTTGTTGGTTCAAAATTCCACTTACGAAAATTTCTTTTAGGTTATGCATTAAATCTCAATTTGGCAATAGAGTATTGGCACAACTGCCTTCGTTTGAGGCCTGCTATTTCACTTTTTGAAAGTATTAAATGACATAAAGTGTAGAAAGTGTATATTTTAATACAGAGTTTTCAACTGTATAACTGTTGATACTTGAACTTGATAATTCTTTGTGTAGGACCAGAATTGTTTCTCCCACCCAATGGGAATTACTGTAATTTTGAGAAGAAGCACCAGGAACATCTCGCACCAACTGTTAAATAAATGTCAGCTATAGTGACTTTACTGAATAGTTAAAAAGACTTTATTACTTTTGAAATGTGAATGTTTTTTATATAGAAGTTAATTGAACCTCTAGTGGATAGAGATTTTTTGGTGATGATTAACTTTTTCAGCCCTTATTTAATGACATAATTACTTTCTTTGTGTCTAAAGAAATCTGAATTGAATGTTTCAGATATTTCAACTTTTTCTACAAAGTATTATTTTGAAAATTTTCTTATATAGATATATAATGAAAGGTAGTTATAATAATTGGCTCTCATTAAGATTGTTAGCATATATCCACATTTGATTTATGTTTTCTGGACTACTTTTATACAAAAGTTGGAATAGTCTGTATAAATGAATCAGAGGTGATTGATTCAGTAAAGTGCTCTTTTTTTAAATCTTTCTAATCAATTCCACTTATTTTGATGATGGTTTTCATGTCTGTAGGAGGAAACAGATAATTTAGTTACAAGTTCATCAAACTGCACACATCTGTATTTTTCACAAATTTTACATCCTTCATATGAATAGTATCTGCTTTGAGATGTATTTTTGCATAGAACCTACGTTATTAAAAGTCTCTGTATTAAAGTGTAACCTAGTTAAAGGTGTCTCACCTTATTTCTGTTTTCTCTAGAAAATAATTTTACTCTCTGATCACATTTGACCCATATCAATAAAAATAACATAGTAAGTTTAGTAGATTTAAAGTATCTAAATCTAGTTAGTAATATATATTTACCTAGCATTTTAGAAATAAGGTTGCAAACCTCCCTAGAAAGAGTAAATTATATTAGATTTTTTTATTATGACTAAAGAAGGAATATGTTAAACATTAAATCTCAGTCATTAAACTCTAGTTTATAAAAAATAATACTTATTACCTGATTTACAAGATCTTTTGCTATTAACGAACATCCAAATTCTAAAAGCAGTTCTAAAAATTAATAAAAGTATATTGAAATATTTGTTCACATTAGGGAATTTCCATTTTAAAAAATATTGCTTTTAACGAACTTTGAAGAAAATGTCATCATGGTTTAAACATATTAACCCGGAATTATCAGACCAATTAATTATATCTTAGTTACCTGATAGGATCCTGGAATCTCTTAAATTAAAATTTCACATTTGTGATGTTCAATCTATTATTTATATTTAAACCTAATCTTATAATGAGTATAATTATCAAATAATTTTACTCTCCTGTTAAGCAGTTTTAGGACTATTAACTTGTCTAACATTATTATTTGTCACACTTATTTTTCTCCATTCCTACCCCACCTCAACTTGTAAGTAAAAATACTCATAAAATCACAGTGAGTAAAGTGGTTTATAGTAGTCTTATAGTCACTCTGTCTCTAGGCAGATAGATATCACATTCTGGATATATAATTTAATTATTTTGAAAGTGGGAGTGAGTAGCAGATTTAAGACTTGTAGATTCAAGATTTAAGGATTAAAGTTAGGAACAATTGTTATATACCTATAGCAATTGTATCTATTATAGATATAGATACAATCTTTTAAAAATGTTGACTAGTATTTGTTTTTGGTGAAACTAATTACATATTGAGCAGGATTGCATTAATTTTCTTCTCAGTGGTTGAACCAAGCTAAGCTAAATCTAAGCAAAGCAAACTTCTCGCCAGATACTGCATTCTCTTAACTGGTAATAAAAAACCTTGCCCGCCTGACAGGTTGTCACAGCAATTATTCACATGAAGTTCTGTAGCAGTTGTATCTGTCAGCCCATGTAGTATTGAATATTTTAACTGGCAGTCTTCCAAGACTGAACATTAATCTTACCATCTCCTATTACAGTCCCTAATCAAGAGATTCCAGGGGTGATTGCACTAACATTGTTTGAAGACTACATCTACTGGACTGATGGGAAAACCAAGTCACTCAGCCGTGTCCATAAAACCTCGGGAGCAGACAGGCTCTCACTGATTAACTCATGGCATGCCATTACAGATATCCAGGTGTATCATTCTTATAGACAACCTGATGGTAATTATTATTTCCATGATTTCCATAGATGCATGACCATTTTTGAGTAACATTCCATTTTTGTTTCCTCCAAGGTTAAGTGAATTTTTTTTTTTTGAGATTTCATTACTTTTAATAATTTATAGAATGGATTCAGTTGACATCAAGTACTACTATTAAGGGATATGATTAGAAACAATGTTAGTACAAAGGATTATTGATTCTTTTAAATCATGTTAAACTGAAATGACAATGTTATATGCAGTTGGAAAAGTGGAGATTGCATTCTTGAAATTATTTTCTTATGAATTAGCTGTAGTACCATAGTTTCTGGAATGCTGGGTGCAAGTTATTATACTTACATAGTTACAAGTCTCTAAAAATGAAAAAATATCTCTTTTGCTTAAGTATATGTCTAGTGGGAATTCTCCTGGGTCTCATGGAATTCAAGTTTATTTTGCTTAAAACACTATTTGGTATAGACAACAAAGCCAATACACAATTAGTTATAAATCATTATTTCACTGTTTTAGTTTGCATTTATACTTGTAAACATGTGTATGTCTTCATCTAAAACATTTCTAGTCTCCATTTTTATGATGGACAACTTTTTTCTACTTTACTAGAAAAAATGATTTTTTTTGAGGAAATGCATTTTAAAATGTATTTAACAGTAAAATAAATGTCATTGGACAATGAGTACTATATGTGAGACAATAAAATTATATTTATATTCTTATATTTTTTATTATAAAGTTCTATTGCAATGCCAGTTATGAAACTTAAATATCCTTTCTGTATTATTGATCTTTATTATCCTGTTTGTTATTATTTTCATCTGTAGTCTCCAAACATCTCTGTATGATAAATAATGGAGGTTGCAGTCATCTGTGTCTTTTAGCCCCTGGAAAGACTCACACCTGTGCATGTCCCACCAACTTCTATCTTGCAACTGACAACAGGACTTGCTTATCCAACTGCACAGCCAGTCAGGTGAGTGGAGTTCTAGAAATCATTTTAGAAGACACATGGGCAAGTTGTTAAAAAAAAAAAAAAAGTTGTCTTAATTTTGTTTATTTACTTAAATCATTTTTTATCCTTTTCTTTTGTTTTCAACACTTAATGTAACATTAGGTAGTCATTCCATACATCATAGATAGAGTCACAAAGTAAAGAAAAAGTAATATGATGAATATTGTTGAAATTGATGCTTAAGAATTAAAAAATAGAAAAGCAGGTGAAAATGGAAAGTGATAAAATAGTGGATATTATTCTTACTTAGATTCAGAGAGAATAATTGTTCAAATCATGAGTGGATAGAGCAAAATTATCAGGTGAGATTTGACATATATGAAAAAGGTTAGGTGATTTAGGCATTAGGGTTAAGAGTAAAAAATATGCAGTTAAATAAACAAAAAAAATTTCCCGGATAATTCATATTCCTGTCTCTAACACACTCCAGCTTCTCAGAGACAGATAGAAAAAAACATTCATTGGATGGAAAGTAATTTTCCAGATTTCTTAACTGAAAAATTATGTCATCTTAATAATTTCATTTTCAAGCATGTTTTCTTTAAATTGCAATGCTTTTGGCAAAGATATCTCAGAAGTTAAAATTTCTAGTCAATGGTAGCTGTTATTGGGGCTTTGAGATTCTTAACAGATAGCATGAAAAATTAACATTAGATGATATTAGTAGAAAAGACCAAATTTGATGATATACATACAGAGAATTTACATGATTTTCAATTCTGAGACAGATCAAGACTTACATCCTGTTTTGAGACTAGGAATGGTGGGTTTGGAACTTTAAAAGTGAGGAGGGGATCTATACATGACAAGGTGGAGATGATTTTATCTTTACTCTTAAAATACAGATTATGTCTTTTATATAGAAAGCATATTCACAGATGATTTACATCTATCATAAGATATTTTTAAAGTACATTTCTATGGGATAAGGAAACAATGATCATCCTTTGGAACAGGGAAGGGTAGAGGGTTAGAGGAAACTTAGAGTTTCTGTTTCATTTCTGAAGTCGTCCTTGCTTTCAGCTCAAAATAATTTTCACGTCAAAGCAGGGCCTCTACAGGAGACGCATTCTGAGAGTCTTGGGGTGACTTGTATTGAGTGCCTTTGCTACATAAATTGATTGTCATTTTCAAATTTTGAACTACAGTCATATAACATAAAATTACATTTAAAAGCTTCCTCATTTGATTTAAGATAAAATTGCCAAATTATGATTTATGATTTATGATTTATGCTAAATTTGATGTGCTTATATAGCCTTTAGATTTAATACACTGGACACAATCCACATGTATCCCTGGTTCAAGACCAGGGATGGGGGAAAAAAACAAGATGAACAGCTAAATTAAATAAATAAAATGCTTCTTCCTTCTTTCTCTTCCTGGTGTCAGCGTAATTGTACTTATTCCTGCTTATGACTTTCCTTAAAAAAAACAAAAGCAACTATATACATACATATGTACATACATACATATATACAAACACACACACAGACACTTTATTCTTAGAAATCTGAATTTGCTGCTTTTCTAATTCTAGGAGTGACTGTACAGCAAGAAACTGAATTTCTTTCAAAGTGTATATATTTTTTAAATGAAGAAGCTATTACTAGTTCAACCAGACGCTTAAGTCAATACTATGAGTATTCTACATTTCAAATGTGAAAGACTGAATTTATTCTAGGGTTGTACATGTAATGAATGACAAAGGGCAGACAAGACAGATTTGCTGTGACTGAATCCTGATTGTAATTTAAATTGGATGAATTACCTTGTATTTCTTACTTTACTTCTTGGTGCCTCAAATTGCTGTATTCATAAAATGGATAAATGTTTTAAACTATTATGTAAGAAAATCTATATGATTACTAAATGCCAAAAATATAATCAGTCTGTTAAATGAAAACTTAAATCAACCCAGAAAATATTAGTCATAGAATTAAAGAATTTCACAATTTGACCCCAGTGGTGGCAAGACTAAAATATTTATAATTTTTCAAAAACCCCAGATAGTGCTTTTTGTAAATTAAAAGATAATTCAACCATAGAATGACAAAAGAAAATTGTGAATAAATATTTATTTTTAGCAATACTTCCTGAAAAAAAAAAAATGTGTTGGCACTCTATTGTCTATCCTTTAAGAAAAAAAAAAATAATGAAGGCTATTTGAAAGTTCATCAGTTACCCTGAAAATCTGTGGTAATTGGTTTCTGCAGCCATGATGCCTCTAATTCTTTCCTTATGCAGTAGAAGGAAAACAATGTTTACTGCACATATTGTGGAAAAGAATTCAGCTCATGGAAACAATTTTTAGTGAGGTAGACAATGAAATTAAACAGATAACAACTTCAGAATCATAGCTTTACATATTCCGATAAAAGTGTTAAAATTTTAAAGTTTATTTTACTAAGGATTTTGCTTTGTTATTAACCAACAATTGCAATCAATGACATGCCCCCCAAAAGAACAACAACACTTAAACAAAATAATCAAATTTAACCAATAAAAATTCTATTAAGATTGAAAATGGACATATGGAAATATGTTAAAAAATTAAGATTAAAGCCAATGTTTGCAGTACTAATCACTTTAAATATAAATTTAAGTGACTTTCATTGGGGAATGAAAAGTAAATTTAAAAGCATTTTTAACTATTTCTTAAGCAGAAACTTTTCTGTTTCAATTTAACTTCACACTATATGGGATTTATATTTTATCCTTGCATTCACTTTAGTAGACATCATATGGGTAATAATTGCAGCCTACAATTTATTTTATGAAGATTTTAGTCTTGGAGAACATTTAAAATAATAATGCTTTGTATTTCCACTTTGAATTAATCTTAAATTACTGTGTTTAAGTATGAAAAAATGAAGCCTAGATATAAAATTGAAGACATCTTCCTTTAAGAGTTATGAATAAAATGTTGATTAACATAAAAGTAGCATAATAAGTGTATTTTACCCTTGCCTTCTCTTATCTCAAAACCTTTTTATGTTCTTATTAAAATGAATTGGCAAGTGAAATCATGTCATATATAATTCCAACAGTTGGAATTTATTTAAGTCAAATATTTTCAGTGGATTTGAAAATATGTGTTTTAAATATTTTTAAGATCTTGATTCTAAAGACTTTGAATATACTCAGGAGACCTGAAATTCTCTTTCTAAAGTACTTTGATACGCTGTAATGACTGGAAATGCTTAAATTCAGGGCAATCATTTTTTAAGTAAGTTTTATATCCCCAGATAGTCACTCTCTATAAAGTAATACTTTTTCCTCTGTTAATTTATAAAAACCGTATCAGACATGACCACAGGCTAAGAAAATAAGGAAGAATCATTAGACGAGTCAGATATTTATTCCGTTGAATTTGCAGTGCTTAGTTCCCGCCCATATTACCAGTGCGGGGGCGGGGGTGCGGGGTGCGGAATCACTCTCATTGAAAAAAAATGTCAGTCTACCCTTATTCAATTCCATGATATTCAGACAGATTCAGCAAAGACTAGCATCCTATTCTCTTTTACTCGAAGAAAGTTACAGTTTTTTATATGAAAAAGCACTTTAATTTGCTAATCTATTTTCGGTAGAGAGAATTAAACCTAGGCTCTCTCTTTCTTTCTTTTTCTTTTTTTTTTTTTTATGTTGCAAATCTATTTTGCAAGCAACGTGCAAAGAAGAATACAATTTTCTTTCTATTACTCGCATGGGAATTACAATATAAAAACTTCAAAAAGAAAACTAATGAATTTCAGAAAATGATCAAACTATTTTTTTTCAATTCAAGTTGAATATGATTTCACCGAATTTCTACTAAAATGATGAAGAAAATTTGATAGTGCTGGAGGAAATACATTACATTTCATCTATTGCTGATCTGTAATAATTTAAAGTGAGGCTTTTAATGGCAACTATTTCAGATGCATGTGATCTCTGCTTGCAAAGTGATTTTCTTTAGACTCATATATTTTGAGGACAAAGTTAGAACTGAATGCTCCTAAGAAAGAAACTTGTTGTGGTCTGAGATCACTGAGGAGTAAATTAAATGAACTTTCTGGAAGGAACAGTGATTCTGTACTCTGTCTCAAGAGATGAAAGTGAGTTCAGATTCCCTTCCTTATAAAAAAAATGTGCAATAGTAACATTTAAACATTTTTCTTGGCAACAATTAACCTGTATACTAAATAGCTAATAAGTAAATATTGCTATATTCAACTAACTTCTTCATAGTGTTCCACTTAATGGTTCATTTTAATGGAAGAATAGAAATATTTCCATTTCTATGAGTAACTATTATTTTCTTTTATTTCATAACTCTCAAATGGAAAGAATGATAGAATAGATAAAACACATTAATACATATATTTCAATATAGTTTTTTGTATAATTTTGAGAACACATTTTGTTAGAGCCATTTTCTTCTGTATTTCTATTTTCAAACAGCAAAACAAAATAAAAGAAAAACTTATTGTAAGCTTACCTTTTACTTTTTGAAAAATTTCTCACAATTTTTCTTACTTATTCTAAAAGATTATGTGCACTTATTAGAATTCTATAAAATGAAAATAATGTGTTGATCTCAATTGTTTTAATGGATATTTTAGTATATTCTTTATGACTAGTGTGCATATTTAGTGTTCAGGAAGTTTTATAGAATCAGAGAATGACAGTTGGAAAATTTCCTTTAGATTATCTTCAGCTCTTCATTTGGTAAACTAAGGAAAAGTTTTCCTAAGAAAATGCTCTTAAATTAATTCAATTAACTAAATTGATTCAACTTGATATGTTTTTTGATAGTCCTGATGATTTTTAGTCTTATTCAGTGTTTCTAAAACTTTTTCTATAAAGCGTCAGATTATTATTTTCAGCTTTGTAAAACTTATAGTCTCTGCAGTAGCTACTTAACTATATTGTTGCACAGAAAAAGCAGACACAATATGCAGTTGGATTAGTGGGTCTGTATTTTAAATCTCAGGAAGTTTTCCTTAACAAAGTACTTTATTTGGCAGGTCATTCTGCTGCCTGTTGTGCATTTATTCCTATTATGAAATGTTCTAACTCTGCCTTAGTAGTTCACATTTGCAGCAAGAGAGTAGGTGAAGCTGCTCTGCCCTGGTGAATTTAGAAACTCATTATATTATATATGAGTGGGATTCTTCAACATCCTTTTTTTTTCTTTTTTTTTTTTTTAGTTCCGTTGCAAGACTGATAAATGTATTCCATTCTGGTGGAAATGTGACACTGTTGATGACTGCGGTGATGGGTCTGATGAACCTGATGACTGTCGTGAGTAAATTGACAATTATAGGAATAGGATTTAAAAATTTAGAACTCCTTAAACTCCAGACCTGGAAAATTGAAGCTAAATTTAAAATATTGTCTTCTTACACTTTTTCAAATTGAAATTAAAATATTTTATGGATCAAGATTTAAAAATGCATCAATTATTTCATTGCCTTGAGTATATCTCAGATAATTATTATGTTTAGGATGACACTATTAGCAATTTGTGGTTCTTTCTCAAACTTTCTTATTTGCAGAATAACTGATCAATAAAGTAACTATCAGCATGATTTTAACATACTATATCACCAAATTGGAAATGTAAATGGGCAAGTTTTCAGAATGCCATTCAATAACTGAAATCTTACTTTATGGGATATGATCTTTCAACTTTTTTTTTTTTTCTATCCATATTAAGATAGTGAAAATTCTTTATAGGTTACATTTTCCAATATTAGCTTGCTGTTAGGCAGTTTATTATGCTTTTAGTAGTTGTTTTAAAGTTACTACCAATTATGTCTTGACATCTGAACATCTGACTGTGATTGGTGTTGGTAATATTTTTTTTTTTTTTTTTTTTAGTTATCCTTGGTAACTTTGGTTGTAATGGACAATCAGTCGAATCTTCCTTGATAGCATTTTATAGCTCACTCCTTGGGTCATTCCAATACTGTTCTGTCAAGTTGAAGTTGCTTGTAGTCAATCATGATAATTCCAACATCCCAGTGCATAGTCACCATGATTTGGCCTTGACAATTGAGTTCAAGATCCTTAGGCTTGAGCTGGCTTAGTGAAAATTGGCTACTTGCTACTGTAGAACTTTCCACCACACAATTGCAAAGTTGTTTCAAACTTAGAATTTCTAGATAGTTACTTAGATTATATCCATCTCTCTGGTCACTACCAAGTATATCAAACATTTGAAGTTTTTTCACATAGTTCATTTATTATGTTTGAAAAGAATGATGTATTCTGTGAGGGAAGGGAAGTTGCAAAAGTCATCACTTTTCCAATATGCTGCTTATGTTTCTGAAAGACCCATTTAACTTTTATTTTATTATCACTTTTGCTTTGAAAAATGAGAAATATATAGAGTAGTAACTGTATGGGATAGTTATATAATTATTTCTGAATTATTATTTTCAGTTTTGAATTGAAAAAGTATGAGAAGAATAGGAAATTACTTAGATCACCAATTGAGATTTACACATCAAAAGAAAGTTATTAATTTCCCTGGCAAAAACTTCCATGATAGTAAAAAAAAATAAATTCAAGTCATTTTTTTAATTCTACTAAAAAAGATATAAATATATTAATTTATTTCTCATGTTAAGATGACATTTCCTAATCCAGATTCATTAGTGTTTTCTGAGAAAACACCACTGTAACGACCTGCAGATGAAAACAATACACCCAGTGCTTTCGATTCAAAATCTAAAATATTTGCAACTCCAAAATTAAAATTTTAATACTGACTGAAATGTCATCCTGTAGCCATACTGTTGTGAAAAATTGACTATAGTTTAATAAAATGAGTTTTTACTATTTATCCACTTTCAGAATACATGCTGATCAAATAGAAATTCAATTTTTTTGAAGGGAACCAAAAACACATCTGGCATCTAAAAACCTCTGTATGAACTTTATTCTGGTTATTTACCAATAATGCATGTTTTTATAGTTAGCATTTTCTCTGTGATCTTTAGCAAATAATTTTTTATTTGGAGTCGATGGATTCAAAGAACTGTACATCGGTAGGCATGACACTTTGAATCATAGTGAGTTAGAAAATAATATACATAAGTCTGTGGAATATTTAATATTGACTTTTGAGTTACTATATCATCAAGGTTTGCAGACACGAAGAGCCACTAACAATATACTTTCAGTTGCAAAGGAAGGAAAATTTAATCCCAAGTTCACATACTTGCAAACTTACATAAATATTATTTATGCAAACGTGCTTAAGAATGATACATCAAGGTTCTGTTTTATGCTTATAATTGTAATATTTATGTTGGACAGCGATGATAGAGACACATTTGATGGTCAAATTGTCTTCTCAGTTATTTTCCAGATATAGAAACTCCTTTAATAGCTACCCTCTTTATGGGAGGAATTTTTTACTAGTAGTAGCTATATTTAAGAAATTATATATGAAGTAACAGAAATAGGGGAAATGCACCTTTTTAGAGCATGAGAAAATGAGCTATCATAAAATTTAAGTATTTATGGTCGTTAGTTAATAAATATAGATTGGCAATAAATGACTTCCAATATTTTAGAACTCACTTCTATGGCACTCTAGCATGTATTGACTTTTTCGATGTAAAGGAGGTTTTATATATTGTAATTGCAAGACCATAATTTATTTTTCAAATAAAATTTAAAATGTCATTTATTATTATTTGGACCATTGATTTGAACTAATAAGCAGCATATTATTTACTAATGTTAAAGTAAATGATTAGTCGTAAGCGTAAGTATCATCTGTCGAAAGATAAGTGCTTCTTTATAAGCAACATAGGTTGTGAGAAGACTGCAGAATTTGATCTAGATTGGAATTTCATGTCTGAAATTTGACAATCATATCAGTATGAATTTTTCATATCTATAAGACTTAATATTCTCATTTATAAATGGTCATGGTGATACTGAGGAGATAAGTTTATGATGAGATTCATTTGTTAGCTATATGTGAAAGGGCTTAACCCAGTGCCTAAAACAGAGTGTATTAAATAGATGTTACTTTATTATTATTATTATCACTATCATTCATATATGAATTCAAATAATATAGTAAAAGAAAATTTATTTTCATCTGAAGCTTATATAAGAAGCATGTTTTAGGATAATCTTTACCAGCTACAAAATTTTATCCTAAGGCATTAATAGGATTATAGGTATGAATATCAATAATGGTTCAAAATGTGATTGTTATAGGAAGCATTTTCTTTACTTAGTGCTGGGGATTATCTATGAAGAACAGATGCTCATTTATACAGTACCGACAGAAACATAATCAAAGAGAACTGATTCTTTAAAAACTATATTGGAAAAGTTGTTTTAAGATACAATGAATTTTATTTTGCCCTTTAAACTCTCGGTAACTGTTCTTTGAAATGAGGAGAGATTTATGTTTTTAATATATATTTTCATAGTTATATTTTGTCACCTCCAAATATACATTTATATGTTGGTAATTTCTTTCTTGCTGTTCGCTTATGAAATACAATCTGGAGGCATCTGAGTTGCTCATATCTAAGCTGTACTTCTGACTGTCGGTTATCTAGATTTAAATCATTAGCATTGTGCTCTAGGATATGTCTAATAAAGTAGTAAAATAAATGTTTTGAATGTCAGGAAAGCTCTCTTTCAGAAGGCATAAGTTAAGATTGTCAATCCTCAATACCTATGTTTTCTCCCCTAGCTGAGTTTAAATGTCAACCAGGACGATTTCAGTGTGGAACTGGACTCTGTGCTCTGCCTGCTTTCATCTGTGATGGAGAGAATGACTGTGGAGATAATTCGGATGAACTCAACTGTGGTAGGTGATAAATTCTTAATTAAAGAACATGAATTTAATTCTTACCTGACTATGTCTACACTGATCTAAATTCACATGTGGGTTTCAGCACAGATTATTTTGTTCATCTCTTTTTTCTAGACACACATGTCTGCCTCTCAGGTCAGTTTAAGTGTACCAAGAACCAGAAATGTATCCCAGTAAATCTCAGATGTAATGGACAGGATGACTGCGGGGATGAGGAAGATGAAAGGGACTGTCGTAAGTTGTATCCAGACATTCTAATTTGTCTTACTTCTGACTCTCAACTGAAATTGTTCTAAAAATTATAGTGCTGTATACATTTACACTGTGGAGAGAAATAGAACACAATCATGGACAAATATTTCCAAGTAGGTGCCTTTGGGCTAGATTATTTAAGAAATTTCATATAAAGAACACAGAGAAAATCAAAACATCCTTGCTTAGATAGCTACGTGAAGATTATCATGAACATGAAACAACATTCATTCATCCACACCATCCTGAGAGAAACAGCAAAACATTATGAATGAATATGGTGTTTTTTCCTGAAATTATTGCTTTGCTTATGTCTACTAGTTACAGCTAGCTTTAATTGATTAATTAACTACTAGAAATCAACTCCATTTTATGTAGACTATTTTTCCCTATAAAATCCATAGTGAATGAATAAATAAAAATGCAATAATTGGGCAAAATAATGGGACAAAATTACTTATAAAAACCTATAAATAATGAACTATTTATTGTACCTGAACAAACTACTACAAAGGACAAGAGTGAATTATTTTTAATTCTGTTCAAATCATATCTATTTCCTATCAAAAATCAAGTTGCATTAAATGGAAGACTAAGCAATTTATTTTGTATATAAACATGCATGTAAACAGCACATTCATACACGCACGCACACATGATCAGAATGATAGAGCACCTGTCAAGTTTCAGGGTCTGAACAGAACTGCTGTCAACATTTCTGTCTTGCTGAAGTTTTATTTTATTACCCTAAAACTTTTATCAGTAAATAATGTTCAGTCGTCCAGCAATTTGATTAAGATGATGCATTCAGAATAAAGTCAGTACCAGTTCTTTATGATTAGTCATTCTAGAAGCTGATGCATTAAACTGACTAGGATTGGTGATGCAGTTTATGATCTGAGTCAGATGTTCCCCTCTTCCCTCAAAAATACAGCTAGATATTTTGATAAATTCTATGCTTTTCCTCTTTCCTTCATTAGTATCTTCTAATTTTAGTCTTTATTAGTTTATTAAAATGCCTCAGTATACATACTTAAAATATTTATCTAGAAAAACTATTTTGAAAGGTCCTGAATTATCTATTTTTAAGATAAATTTCAAAATATCTATTCAAAGTGGGGTTGTTTTGAAAAAGCTGGTCTTATCAAATTGATGTATCATTGCAGAAACACTTCTAATTTTTCAACTGTAAATAATATCAGAATATGTTATAGATCAATTTTTGTCAAAACTCACCTTCAGAGACTTTTTAATTAAGAGATGATGCATTTTTAATGGACAATCTTAAGGATATTTTTGTGTAGTTAATTTCTTTAAAAATCTGTTCTTGTCTAAAGATATTTTTTAATAGATGTTTTCTTCTTAAGCTGAAAACAGCTGTTCTCCAGACTATTTCCAATGTAAAACTACCAAACATTGCATTTCCAAGCTGTGGGTTTGTGATGAGGATCCAGACTGTGCAGATGCTTCAGACGAGGCCAACTGCGGTGAGTGTTTTGTGAACATGACTCATCATCTGAGATGGCCACAGGGAAATGGATGTGAGCACAATTCTGATGAAACTAAAGTCTCACATGAGAAAGTTTTCTCTCTGCTTTCATAGCTACAACCTTGTTAGCATAAAAGGCATGGAGGCATCAGGAAGTAGATTAAATATTAATTAGCATAACACAAAATTGTTTCTCAAACAACATGAAAAAGTAGGATAAAACTATAATCCTATAGTTAGAATATTCATACAGTATTACCATTTATGAATAGAAAAACATGAAACAGTGCTTCCATCTTGCTCTGACTTCATTTTTCTGCTTATGTCAACTAATTAATTAAATTATAAATTAAATCAAACTGTCTGTTAAATTTCCCTTAATTCCATTTCTATTCATTCTGCTTGTATACTTCTACATGTTTTTTTTTAATTTTTATTGTACAGCTGTTATTCTAAACATCAAAATAAACTCATATGTGTAGGTTTCCCAATGTGTAGCTTCCCCATTCCTCAGATATATGTTAATATACCCTGCCCTCCACAAATAGCCAAGTAGTCCTAAACTTACCCAGTAGACTTTCTTCTGAATCACAGCTGAAATTGTTCCAAAAGTGATTGTACTCTATAAATTCACACTGTGAAGAAAAATAGAACACAATCATGGACAAATATTTTCAAATAGGAGCTTAGTGGGATGAAATATTTTAAAAATTCCTTATAAAGAACACAGAGAATATTTGTCCTCCCCATCCATCCCATTCCCTATTGGTAATGTCAATTCTATTGCAAATGTCCAAGGGGTGGCTTTATTTCACCTTTTCCATTTTTTGTCTATTTATATTCTACCTATGAGTGAGGTCATCTGGTATCTATCTTTCTTCTTTTGACATTTCAATTAGCACAATCCCCTTTAGATCTATTGATGTTGACTAAAATAACAGAATTTCATCTCTTAAAAGAGGTGTGTGGTATTCCATTGTGTATATGTACCACATCTTTTTTATCCATTCATCTGATGTTGGGCACTTAGATAATTTTCAGTGAATAGGGCTATTGTGATTAGGGCTACAATAAACATGGGGGTAAAAAACTATGAATTAGTGCTTCTGTATCTTCTGGGTAAATATCCAGAAGTAGGATGGTGGTATTATATGGAATGTCCATATTCAACATTTTGAGGAACCCCCATGCTGTTTTCCATAAGGCTTGCATCAATTTTCACTCCCATCAACAGTATAAAAGTGTTCTCTTTTCTCCACATCCTCCCCAACATCTGTTGTTTCCAGACTTTTGGATAACAGGTAGTCTCTCAGGTGTAAGGTATGATATTTCATTGTTGTTTTGATTTGCTTTTACCTGATAGACAGTGTAGGAACATCTTTTCATGTCTCTGTTAGACATTTGTATAGCCTCTTTTGAAAAATGTCTCTTTAATTCCTCTTCCCATTTTTGATTGGATTACCTGTTTTTCTGTTATTGAGTTTTATGGATTCTTCGTATATTTTAGATATTAAACCGTTGTCAGAAATATGAGTGCAAATATCTTCTCCCAGTTAGTAAGTTGTTCTTTTATTTGTTTGTTTTGGTCATGTTTTCTTTCACCGTGAAGAAGCTTTTTAGTTTAATGTAGTCCCAGTTGTCTATTTTTGTTTTTGTTTCCTTTCATGCTGTTGAGTCCCCAAAGGCCTCCCTAAGGTTGATGTCATGAAATGTCTTTCTTATGTTGTCTTCCAAGAAATGTATTGTCTCCACTCTTATGCACAAGTCTCTAGTCCATTTTGAGTTAATTTTTGTGAATGGTGTTAGAGAGTGGTCTACCTTCATTTTTTTGCATGTGACTATCCAGTTATCCCAACACCATTTATTGAAAGGGCTTTCCTTTTTTCCATCGTATGTTTTTGGTTCCTTTATTATAGTAGATTGATTGACTGCATGTGGGTAGGTCAGTTTATGGTGATGCAGTTCTATTCCACTGATATGTGCCTCTGTTATTATGCCAGTACCACACCTTTCTTAAACACGATGAAAACATTCTTGAACATGGTAAAAAATTATCAAGATAATGAGTATCTGCTGTGTTTTAGTGAATGGGGTAATCACTTTGGTTAACATTTGCTTTGGAAATAATATGCCACTTAAATTATTTAACATACTTTTTAATTACCATGAAGAAATAGAGATAGCACATTCATTTTATTTAATGCATTTGATTTTATCTGGGAAACATTAGCAGTGAGAGAGAAATGAAGAGTATTTGTCATGAGTAATTCATCTGATCCACATTTATTAAATAGTAATTGAGACTATTTTGTAGTTGAATACATCAAACTTGGTGTTGTAAAAGAAGCAAAAAAGCATTTAATCGAGTACTTGTTTAGAAAAGACAAAGTTTGTTAAAACTAAAGTTAGAACTTCCAGACTTTATAGACAAAATGGTGTTAAATACATTTGTTAAATTTCACGCTGCTCTTTACTCACGGGAGATGTGAAAATAATGTCAAATCTTTAGGTTCTAAAATTCCATTTACATGGAACAGCACTCCTGAGCTACATGTATAATTGGTAGTTACAGTTATTTTGTTGTTGTTGTTGCTGCTGTTGTTTTTTTCCTAACTAGCATTGTTAGCAGAGGCTTAGGAGGAGTCTTCCTAAAGACTGAGCCAGAAGGAACCTCAGCCCAAGCTCTGTTTCTTTTGATCTCTCATGAGAAATAATTCAAGAAATAATTCTGCCAGTCAGAAATGGGCAAAAGAATAGAAAATGGTATTAAGAAAGGAAAGCACACACCCAGGCATAGGTATGGGCAACCTCTAGAATGAATTGTCAGATGACTCCGGGGGGGTTTTATTCTCAATGCCCAAGCTGCAAAATGGTCATGAACTAAGTCTCAGAAACCCTCTCTGAGATGAGTCCCATCCAATCAAAAGAAAGTTGCAGTGTATATATATAAAAAAAAAGGCTTACTGATGAGGCAAGAAAAAGTGCACACATCAGAATCACATATGGGAATTTTCCAAGACAGAGACACTGCAGAAATTTAGAGATTAGTAGCTTTATGGAATTTTAGGGAGTGATTGCATCAAATAGATTAATATTTTTGTTATTCCTAAAAAAAGGGTGAACTTTTTTTTTTTCGGTGGAGCAAGGGAGGGAGGTCTTTCTTTCTTAAAGGACACTGTGTGTTTAAATCTTATACGATTTATCCCACAGGCTTTGTTTGTTTGCTTTTATTTATTTATTTATTCTCATACATTTTCAGTTTAATTTCCCCTTTCAGCTATCAGTTAATTTTCCTACAGCTGACTAACCTGCCTCAGTTTAGCTTATCACAGTATCGTAAAATCATTGTTGTCCTCATAATCAATTCACATGGCCTTATACTACATTTATCATTGATTTGAAATTAGTAAGGATTAGTAAGGATTTTTGCAGAATAGCTTACACAACTGGCTAGCTTTCTGTCTTTTGTATTTTTGCTTTACTAAAGCAAAATGGAATGATGACTTATATTATCTATCTGAATATTTTCCTAGCTGAATTTTATTTGTATATTTTGTTCTTCCTCTTCACTTTGATGTAACTGAAATGTTTTGGTCAACTATATTGTTTAAACTGAGAATTATCAATCATCACAATAACAGTAATACCTAATCTTTTTTTGATGTTTACCTTATATTCCAGGAAATGTGTTAGTCTTTCAGTGATTACCTCATGTAATCTCTCTACTATCTTTACTTTATTGATAAGGAAAATGAGAACCAAGGTAGTTATGTAATTTACTGAGCCCCACAACAAGCGAGTGATGAAACTGGAAGTTGAATCAAGCCAAGGTTATTTGACACCAAAGCATCTGCTTTGAAACCCTGTGGACATGGCATGACTCTTGCATTCTTTCTATACAAAGAGAAGTATTTAAATGCTTTCTGTAAAATGGTTTCTTAGAATGCTCCCAGTCACAAGCATTGCTGTGAATTCCATACCAGTATATACACATGTGATTATATATAGAAAGAGGAAGAAAAGAGGAGCTCTTCATTTAATTTGCCTTAAACTCACTATAGAATTGTATTATAGGCAGATGTAATTTTAAATTAAAGAAATGTAATTTGCTTCATATTTTAATGTGACCTGTATTAATCCATACTCTTGAAGTAACTAAGGGGTCATCTTTCTTCTGTCTTTCAACATATAAATACTGCTTACTTATGCTAATTATTTTAACATCCCTTTGAGATATTTTTCCTTTTGATAATACCCTTGAGTTGAAAAGAAACATTACACTTCTCAAGATGAACCTTACATGCCTTATTTTTTGAATCTGACTTACATATTTCTTTGTGGGTGAGAATAGATCTTGCCTAGGATAGGGAGTTGGTTCTTTAGTTTCAAATGTCCCCTGTCCTCAGGACCTAGCAGGATGAAGAGCAGACTTGCAGTAATACTGTTGAGTAACCGGCTTATCTCTAGTACAAGATCTTGATTTGCAACCCATTTTCATTATAGCTGCCTTCTATCATTTCTTAGGCCAGTGCTAAATTCAGAAGGAGAGTCTGTTTCATTCTTGAAATTTATTAAACCATGTCGTCATATTTATCAGCACAATATTTATATTTATCTTTTTTTTTTTATATCTAATATCTAATTGACTGAATCAGTCCTAAAGTTCTAGCACTGTACTTCGACACATCCTAAATGGGACAGTTTGCTTGGTTTTGCTTTTTTATCTGTGTAAATAAAACCAGTGTAGATGCATGTGTGTGTGCGAGATAGAGAGAGAGAGAGAGAGAGAGAGAGAGAGAGAGAGAGAGAGAGAGAGAGAGGGAGAGAGAGAGAGGGAGAGAGAGAGAGACAGAGAGAGAGAGACAGAGAGAGAGAGACAGAGAGAGAGAGTGAAAAGAGAACCATAGGGAAACAAGGCAAAGCAGAGGAGAGTAATTTAATTTAAATCCAATGAATACAGTGATATGTGAATATTTTTAAATATTCAATTTTGATATCTTCCAGAATACACATTAATTGACTTTAGCTCATTTAATTTTTGAGATTTTATGGGTGCTTTCGAATTTTACAACTAGTATTCAATATGTGTAAAATTTGTAATGCTTACCTAGAATTTAAGGAAGATGAAACCACTTGAAATAGATATATATCAAATAAATCTTAAGAGTTTAATTTTAATAATCTAGTCTTGGTGAGACTTTGGATATACATTTAAAAATTAAATTAACTAAATAATCCCCCTTCTTATTCTACTTAGTTTTTAAGATGGTTAAATTTATGAGTCTGTAAAAGATACATTTAGCACATTTAGATTTAAATTGGAAATAATTTCAAAAAGTCTTTTAGCTCTATTTCTGTGTAAGTAAGGTTTTAAATCTCTGCTACCTTCAGTCACAGCAAGACAGTCATGATTTCATTTTGCTATTATTTGTTAATGTTTATTACAAATTTACTTCTTTTTCACTTGAAGGTGTTTATTCTTTCTTCACTCAAAGCCCAAAGCTTTTTAAAATGCAGATATAAACACTTTTATTAGATTATGCATGATGATGACTCCCGAAAGGCTGTTTTACTATTTATTATAACATTGGACAGATACCAATTTTAAAGGCTAGATGGAAATATATTATATCTCAATTGTATTATAGCCAGGATTTTCATCCAAATCTCAATTTCTAACTCATCACCTTCTGTCAGCCCCTTTCTCTCTTAGGAAAGAAACAGAGATTTAAGGATTTGACAGAGCTCTACTAGATTCATATCTCTGCTTTTATAATAAGAATTGAAACATATCTACAATTTGACTCTTCCAAAGATTGTATCAGAATCTTTGTCTTTCCATTATGTCCTCTCTTCCGGTTTATAGTTTAGATTTTCAGTTCCCTACAGGTCTGTGAAATACTCTGCCTTTTCATCTGCTTTTCTGCCTGAACTCTCCTAGCCAACTCTGCACTCCACCTCTCTGGTAACCACTGTTCTGCACCTGGATCCTTTCTGTTGTCTCACTTCTCACTTTTCTTCTTCTGTGTTCCTTTACCATTTATAGACTTCTATGTCATCAAAACGAGTCTTGCATCCAAGTTGGTTCAGTGTCATTTGCTGCTTTGGAGTATTCTTTTGGTTTATAACCTGCTGCTTGGCTAATTAACTTTAACTGATGTGCTCGTTTGTGAAAGGAACCTGAGCTTCCTAAAGTAGCTTTGTACTTTCGGAAGCCTGATTTTTCCAACATCACACTGAATATACTCAAGGCTAAAAGACAGAACTGATCAAAGTGTGCTTTTATTTTCCCTTAAATATCTGAAGAGGGAATTTAAATCAATCTACTAACACTATAAGAATATAAGAAACACTTTTTTTTCCAGTTAAAGCAAATACATATTAATTAGAAAACAGTACAAGCATACATGCTTTTGAAAAAGTTATGCAATGGACAATATGAACCATTTTTAATAGATTTGGCATTTAGCCTAAAATAAAGCATCCAAATATTTGCAATAACAACTAAAGTTCATCTCTATTCTTTTCCCTCCTTTTCTTCCCCAGGGTATTGGAAAGTTGCATATCATTCACTCATTTGTCTTTTTTTTTTTTTTTTTTTACTTTTTATTAGTTAAAAAATGCTATATTATTATGTGTTCATTAGTTATGATCTCCATCAAACATCTAATTTCCTTCAACTACCATACAGTTACATCCTTTTCCTGTTTTACTCGTTCTCCTATTCTCCTTCACCTCTGGTAACCACAACTTTGTTGTCAGAACCTAAGGGATTGCTATATTATTTTTGCTGGTTTGTTTACTTTGTTTTATATCTTCCATCAAGAGTAAAATCAATCAGTATTTGTCTTTTCTATTTCTGACTTATTTTACTAACCACAGTTCCCTCAGAGTTCATTCATATTGTTGAACATGGAAAATTTTTTTTTAAATAGCTGAGTTCTGATAGTTTGTAGTATATTAAAGTTTGCATGTGTATTTTATATGAATTTGAAGTTTAGCATATTATAATATGCAATTTAACATATTCTCATATTCTGGTGTATCAATATAAATAACATTTCTCAACTGTGAGTTATTTCTACCTTTATAATTATTACAATTCATTGCCAAGTAAGTCACAATCACGTCATACAATTTGTGCTACATACACAACCAAGTCGCAGTTCCCTGCTCAGATGCTCCAGTAGTCAAACGGAATGAAAGTTTATTTGAAGCAGATATGACAACATCGAGAGGCAGGATTCTGTTAATTCTACAGTTAGTGTCAGGCTTAATTATACTTAGTATCTTGCAATTAGCTTGAAGAGGGAAACTCTGATACTGATGACTGTAATAAAATGTTATATTTTAATTGTTTATACTTAAATATTGTATTAATTTGCACTCGGAATAACATTTAGCTAATGTTAATTCTCTGATAATACCATAATCCATGGAGAAAATCTCAGTGATTATATGTGAAGGAAAAGATGATGTATTAAATTTTGTATCTTGGAAAATAGTATGTTCAATTACATGTATTTCATTAAGATATGTTTAGTGTTCTAATCATTGTTTCCTGAATTTAAATGTAGGTTGCAGATTTATATGCTAGAAATGTGTTTTTAAAAAATGCTCTGAACATCTTCAAGTGCCTCTATCCTGTGATTTGTCTGTGACTTGAGGGGAGGGTGGACTCGGGGTGAGAGACTTAATGTAGGAGGTTGCTAGGAGACATTTAATTTTTTTAATATGTAGTTTCACAATATCTCTCTTCTTAGACATTTAGAGGGCTGGGGTTATGCTCCATTCTGTGAGCAGGTAGGAAGGAGATTCCCTGAAACCTTGGTCTCTGTTAAGAAAGTCGTCTGATCTGTTCCTGAGCTATAGTGCGCTGGTTTCACCACTGACTGCTTGAGTGGCGGCTTGGCTGTTAGTCTCCACGTCTCTATGCCTCCTGAACTGCAACCTCTATTAAGTTTCTGTTGATACATGAAAACTCTTGAGTCAAGACCCCTCAGAATGGCACTTGATCCAACAAACCTGTAAATCTGTGAAGAGCCAGAATGCTGTCTCATGCTTATTTATCTAGCTGTCACTCACATTTAATGTCCGATAAGCATTCTGGAGTTTTGTTGACTGTGGCACACACCCAATAGTAGGTGTTTCTCCTAGTGTCTTGTGTCTCCCTAAGAAAATCTGAATCTGTGTTTGCAGTGCTCTTGCCTTGTCTCCTATCAGTCTGGATGCAGCTAGCAAATCTCCTGTGCCTGGAGTATGGCTGTAGCTGCATTCTCCGTGTAATTGGTTTTTCCTCTTGTAATACTCATGATCCAGAGTGGGCATTCTACTTTTTTTACATGACTGAAAGAAACTTCTACATCAAATCTTACTCTTTGTTGAGGTGACACTTGCCTATTTCACTCTACCCTGGCAAAATAGCTATGGAACCATAAAATGTATGAGAGAAAAAAAAATACACATTGTTTATTGCTTTCTTGTAAAGAGAGACATTAAAGTCTTATTATAATCAAGATGATTTATTTTTCTGTAAAATAGTACTTAAAATCCTGTGGAATCATTATTTCTCAGGATGTATTTTGGACATAGAGCCCAGTATGTAAGTGCTATTAAGGACTGTGGTGCATGCTTAGTTCAATGCTAAAATTATATATATATATATATATATACATATATATATTTATATCTATAAGCATTATACTGTTCTACATTACTTCTTTAAAAACACAATGTATACCTGTGCCATTATTTTGTCGTTCAATAGTAATTTATGGTAAATTGCTCAACTTTTACAATAGCTATAATGAAAACAAATTAGGTTTTTGAAAAATTGTGTAAGGGGAACTTATTTTCTATGAGTAATGTAGCTGCTGTTAATTCATTAACATGTACTTTTATACCAGTATTATGATATTTTATGGTAATACTCTCATCCATCTGTTACAAAATTCAGTCTTTTCACCTTTTTCTGTCATTGGCATTTGTGTTTGTGTGTATCTATGTTATGTTTATATATTTACAGTGGAAAGAGAGAAAGATAGGAAGAAACTTTTTTATACTGAAATTACTTTGGCTCCAATAGAGCCCTTAAAGGAGAGACTATCTGAATAAGGAAATTGTCTTACAGCTTATATATGAAGAAATGAAAGACAGACATATGAGTCATTAAGTAGTCTAAGTGAAACACATTCATTCTATTATAATTTGTTTTCAGAAACTTTCATGCATTGACTGTCTCTCTACCAAAAGGGTATGCAATTATTTGGTGGTGTTATTTTATATTTTTTTCTCTCTTAATAGTAAGAGAAAACTGTGAGATTTAAATTTTTTGTGCAGAGCTAGAAAAGAGCCCACATAGTGAGCTAGGAGGCATGCCAGATATTCAGACTCTGCACTGACCTGTAGTGAAAGCTGTGAAAGGAAATAGCTTTTTGTCTAGTAAGGTTTGTAGTTGATTCTATTAAAGAGAAAAACTACAGATTTGTTTTAATGAAAACCAGAATGGTACAGCTAATTTTTTTTTTTTTAAATAGAGTCAGGAATTGAAATAGTTAATTTATCCTAATCATATTGCTTCCCTTGTCTTTCACCAAGTACATTTGATTCTCTGAAATATATTTTATATGAATGAAATCACCCAACAGTCATGCATATGGACATATAAAACCTAATCGTGAATTTATTTTAATTTATAGTAATATCTGAATAATATTTATAATAATATCTGAAAAGAATAAGTAATAGAAACTTTGTAAAAATAGGTAAAAATATATAACTTTACGCAATTTGCCACCTTTGGTTTATCAATAGAACTAAGATATTTGCATTTGTTTTGGGTTATAAGAATCTTCTCAGGGAGCCAATGGGTTAGTGATTTCCTTAGATAATATTCTACCATGTATATTTTTAGCTATTGTTAAATTTCACTTGTTATGTTTATATACTGTAAGCTAGTGAATAAAAATAAGTAGAAAGAAAAATTATAATGCTTTGCTTAGTATCAATACTTGGCAATATGTAGAAAATGCCATTAAATGTTACTTTAAGAAAATTTAGATTTGTGCTTTATGCTAAAATCATTTTGAGGATAGAAGTGACATCCAAAATTTTGCTTACAAAAAGGCTACCCATTTTCAGCCATTAACCTATTAGGACATAATGCAGCAGTGAAAGCAAAGACTTATTGTAGAGTTGCATGGGTACCAGTTATTTTTTTTGTGATCTGTTAGTGAACAGAGATTATATAAAGGGTGATTCTGATACCCATACTTATGTTCCAATCAATATCTTAAATTAAATGCAGAATGCAAAGCCTTTGATTATATTTTCATATCATTACACCACTGTTTCTTGTTCAGAGGATATGTGAGAAATTATGAGAGTGGAGGAGAAGTAGTATAGGATTTAGTTTGAGATAAAGAACTCTGTTAGCTCTTGCTGGGTTACAGGTGTCAGAGTAAATTAATTAGTTATATTTGCTACCCTTTGAAACCTTACCCTTCTAATTAATATTTCCATTTTTCTAATTACAAAGTTGAGAGAGATTATAGAAACAATATCCAAAGAAATTCTTCATATTGAGCTTCCTTTGATCTAAAGCAAAAATGACTTAAAATATACCAAAGGACTATAGAAATGGAGAAGCGATCTACTGTCTGACTTGAGGTTTCTCACATGAATGGATTATATTAGACATATTATTCTGAAATACCCCTTCATATTCTATGCTCTAAGAAAGAGACAAACACCATTATATAAATATTTCCCTTTTGATACAGCAATTAGATTTTGACTGATAAGTGAAACACAAAGCAGAAGAAATAAATCTGTACTATTAAAAGTAAATCTGTTTTCAAAATTATATTTATGATGAATTGCATTTGGATTACATAAATTGTAGATCTTATTCAACAGAGTGAATCTCTAAATTTATATAATAATATTTTATCTAAACTAATAAAAAGCTACAAAATATGTGTGAATCTCTAATTTTTGTAGTAATTTGTTGCAAATATTATTATCATACTTAAAGTAAATGCATGCCAATTTGTTTTAGTTTATTAAAATAATTAATATTAATAACTGAATGTGCTAACAAATAGTATTAAACACTAAGTGGCAGATTCAATAAACATTCCATATCAGAATGTGGCAAATTTATTTTTAAGCATTTTAGAGCATTTACCACAAAAATTTAATTAAGCTATCAAAAGAGTAACATCTAACCTGTTTCAACTTGTTGGAGATATTTCTAAAGGCTAATTCTAATTTCTTCTAACACCAAGTAAGTCATATTGGGAAAAAAATTATTAAGTGACTTAGTAAGATACATGATTTAAGATCCTCATTCTGAATAGTCTTCTTGGTTTAACATTTTTTAAATAAAATATAGGGTTGTTCATATTTAGTCTTCTTTGTAATTAGCTTCTTAATCTTAAAGGTAATGTGTACTCAGAAAATCCAGCATATTATTTTATTCTACTTAAACATGGTTTTCCTGTATAGGCGTCATATAGCCTTGTCAGTTAATAACTGTATTTGTGTGCCAAGAAGTTAGATGCCTCAATTAAAATTTCAACTATTACTAGAAATTCTCCTTCGATGGTGGATTTTAATATTACTTTATGAAAGTTTATGCTACAAGTTATGTGATGAATCTAGATTTCTTGGAATTAGGTTTTATTTAGTTCTTTGATTATTTCTTCTTCAAGAAGATAATACATCATATAAGCAAAAGTGTACATGTTTTGATTTTATTCGTATGTCCTTTTTTGTCATGTCTGAATAAAAGTAGCCAGTTCATTTTTAAAAATATAATCTTTAAATTAGTAGTTAAAATATAATTTTAAACAGAAAAGGTTATATGAGCTGTTATATTAATGTATTAGGGAACTAAAAGAAGTTAATAATGGTTATGATTAATAATTTTAAAAGTTTATTATGTGCTAGTCATTGTGATAATCTATATACATATTATATCATTTAGTTCTCACAATTGCCTTATAATAGATATACTATTATTTACTGTTTTATAGATAAAAATACAAAGTGTGACACGTGTAAGTAAATTTCCATACATGTAGATAATTGAAGAGCAGAATTTGAATTCACAGATTTATCTCAGGAATCATGTCCTTAACTCAATAGAACTTTCTCGACCTGATAAAATGGCAACAGGTAATTAATTAAGGCAAACACAGATGATTCCTAACAAATTGCAATGTGTAACTGTCTTGAGAAAAAATGCATGCTTAAATACTAATAGTTTTTAAAAATAACTTATTGTGACTAAAAGTGAATGGAAGTGGAATATGAATGGAGTTTTATTTTTAAATTATCTGTTTTCTACTCCCTGAAGCATTTCAGATACTGTTAATGATATTATATCTTTCATGATATAAATATTTTTTGATGTTTTATATATAAGTGGACTAAGGTTTTCTTTGTATTCCCTGATGTTTATCTGTATTGGTAATTTTTCTCAATGTAGATAAAGATTAAATAAGATTAAGGATCTATCAGTAGAGAAAATAAATTGTAGAATTGTTGCTATCAATCTTTCTTATTAATTTTGGATCAATAATTATCAAATTATTAAAATAGATCAATAATTGCCAAATGATCAAAATGATTAAAATTATTGAGAGGCTTTGCTTATCCCATAAATGGATTTTTTTTATATGCTTTAAAAACCTTTACTATGCAAAAACTGAAGGATGTTAACTGAGCGTTGAGACAGTTTTTGGAAAATTTCAATAATAAGAAAACATTTTATTTTCTTTTGTCTTATTTTATGAAACTTAGTAATTGACCACGGGGCATAGATTTTCCAGATTCTTTTTTGGAAAATACAGTTACGTTTTGGCACTAAATAATGCACTTATTGGCACTGAAACATGCAAGAAATGAACATACTAAAATCTCTATTCTATAATAATTAAACCAAAAGTAATCACATGATTCTGTTTTTTAAGCTATGCTTGTCTTCCAGGAGCAATTCCTGTGAGTAAAAGGGTAGCAGTGTCAATCTTAAATTTCAGAGCTGCTTTTCATAATTTACTACTTCTTGATAGTGCAGAATTATCCATCAACTAGGTTTCAGTTTTTGGCTTAGTGCTGTAACTCAATTTTCAACATCTTAGTGACAGATGGAAAGTGTTCACTAACCATTTTGTTGAATTAACATAGCATGCTTTTCAAAATCACAATAAAAGTTGGGGCTGAAAATGTCAATTCCATTCAGTTCTAGCTAGAGTGTATATATTATAATTTTCAGGGAATTTACATGGAAAGATCATTAGGGGGTTATCTGGTTAATGTGGTTCCATATCTATCTTCCCTCTTCTAACCAAATAAACAAAAATTCTTTTTTATGTCTAGATAAAAGCTGCATGCTGTCTATAAAATAAGAATGCTTTCTTTTTCTCTACTCCAATAGAAATTTTGAATAAACTAACACTAGTTTATGTATAAAAATTCTTTATCTAATTAATCTTAAATTCAATTCATTCACAGTCTTCTTCAGGGTAAATAATTCCATTTTATTTACTTTTCCTACGTAGATTCTATTTTCATTCCTTTAATCAGCTATTTATCTCTGCCCTGACACCATCTCAAGTTCTATGCTTTGCTTAAGATCTATGGAAAAGATTACAGCATTTTAAGTCAGATAATTTGTTGAATTCTCCTATTCTCCACTGATATGACCACTTTTGCATTCTAGTGTAGTGTTTGTTAAAAGAAAATAATATTGCAGCATTCACAAAATTGATCTGTGCCCAACTTCTATGAACCCACCAAATTTAGAGATTTCAAATACAGACTTTCGGTGTCATCTATTTATGAACTTCGTCCATGTTGTTTTTAAAAAAGGATCTAATGAAATCAACTTTCTCCCTTGCTAAAGTTCTAAGAGAGCTGGTTTCATTCATTTTATTCCTTAATATCTAACCAGTGCTGAGAATCTGGCATGAATGAAATGTGAGTAGTAAGTAAAGGAAGGTATTTTTTGAAAAAAATGGGAAAGGGAAATATAGAGTATAACATATATAAAATATTTCTCCTCTAAATCTAAATAATCAAAAGTACCACACCCCTTAACAATTAAGAAATTAGTAGAGAGCCAAAGAAATATACCCAATTAAAGAATGCTGACTCAAGAATTGATCTCTGATTCTAGTAATTCCAAAATGTATAGGCTCTTTTCAGGAAGCTACTCTTTCTTCAAATTTATATTTATTTAATTTTATTTTTATGTGCATACTGCTTTCCCTTCTAATCAAGTCAATAATTTGGGCTTGATGAGTGTGCAAATGACCTAAATTAGTGATGAAAATTGTTAGGACGCCTCAATATATAGACTCAGTGACATGATCCGTTACATCTGTATAATGAGCTATGCCTCCCTGTCTGTAGAAAGAAAAGTATACTATAGCTGTACATTGGACAGCTTGTACAGATAATGTGTGTGTATGTTCTTTTAAAAAGAACTTGTTTCCCCAGTTCTTAACTATCTTGTTAAAGCTGAGTTCAAGTATTGCCAAATATATGGAGAAGTTGCCATCATCAATAAACTTGGAATAACACAGATATATTGACTATAGTACTGAACAGGGACAGAATTATTAACATATTGTGACTTGATTCTAATAGGACCTTAGCTGTGTTTTGAATTTGTGGTCAACAGGAAGTCCATATTTTGTTTATCAAGTAGGTACGTAGAGAGCAGGTAATAATAAGTTTCTGTGCTACAAACCTTATTGGAATCATATATGTGTGAGTAATTTTCGATTGATTTTGTGTGATGGTTTTTCTAGGACTATGCCATTACTATACTCAGGCCAAATTCTAACACTTATAGGTGAGGCCATGTCACCAGTACCTTGGGTATGTTCTCTTTCTTTCACAGTATTTTTAAGAAATAGTTAACCCACATTATGTCTTTAATTCTTATATTTAGTGCCCATAAATGTCTCTCTGAATAATTTGATATGAAGTAACTTTGAATTGTTAATGTATGTCTACATTTTATATTTGTTTGATCCTTAAGGAAGGTCAGGTTTGGATAGGTTATTTCAAAATCTGGAAATGATTTATGTGAGAAATTTGGTTTCCACATAAAAGGAGCCAGATTGAACCCTGGTCTAAACATGTTAGACAAGAGCCCTTCATCTCTTCAGTGCCAATGTCATTGTCTATAGTGAGAGGCCATCAACCAAACCTGAACAACTAAGGTAACTGAATAAAGCTACACACAGCAATTTATTCCCTCAGTACAACTGTTCCGTCAGCTTCTTAAAGACTAGAAGAGAGTGTCATGAAAGGCAGCTGGGTCATTCGAAGGTGGTTATGCCAATTGGTGGGAATGTAGGCAATGGCAGGATCTCAGCTTATGTTCAAGACCCAGGCCAAGCTTCAGCAAAGAAGGTAGAGATGTTATGACAAGTGAGAAATAGAAACTTTACCCACTGTTGTTTGGTGAGAATTTGTCCCTTCTCCTTATAGATATTTCCTTACGTAGGACACATTTTTATTAGAAATGTCATTGATACATAAAAGAGATTCTGAAAATATGGAACAACAAAGGTATGAACAAATGGATAATATTATTTATTTTATTATATAAATGTGCTTGAACTTTGGGTCAAGCACTGAGTGTGAAGATCAAAGAGGAAAGGCAACTTAATCAGTATAATTTGTCTTTAGGAATAAAAGATTTCCACATCTTGAATACAGAAGTAATGTAGATTTCTACAGTTAACACAAATATGATGGAGATTGGAGAGTATCAAGAACAATATAAATTGTCTTTTTAAGGAACTAAAAGTGCTCACTGTACTTTACATGCCATTAGAAACAGAATTCTCTTATTATTGAGAAACAGATGACAGCACCACAAACCTTCTGAAAAGGATCAACTTAATTATGCGCCAAGATCTCCTGTTGAGGTGGAGATGCTATTTTGCTTAACGTGGAACAAAAAGTTCTGCAAATGATACCATAACTCGTATGGTACCTGGTTTGTGAATGTCTGCCAAGTCAATATAAATAGTTTTAAGTAAATTCTTTTCCCTTCAAAAATATTTCTTAATGGCATATGCAATTTCATTTCAAATCAGTGAATGCCTTCTTTTTAGATGCTTTTAGTTTAGAGTAAAAATAAGTGCTTTTGGCTGTCTAGTCAGGTTCAACTAATGCTTATTTAGGTGAATGTTACATTTTTGCAGACAACCACAGAGGTTCCCAATGAAATATTTCCTGTTGGAAACTTTGTTTCAGATCTGTCTCTCAGGGAATTTTTCTCTAACGACAATATCTTTTTAAATGTTGACTGAGAAGGAAACACCGATGTTAATATATCTGTAGTGTATAAGAATTTAAGACAGAAGATCAAGGGGTAAGATAACATTTCCTTTTTTTTTTTCTAAGGCCTCCACATCTAACCTTGGGAATGCAAAATTAATATTTTAGGCCCAATATAATATAATCTATTATTTAATCTATCTTTAAAACTAAAATGATACAATCTTCCATTATTATACTTCCTGCCAATAACACCATTAGGCTTTCTTTTAAAATCCATTTTATTATGATGTTTTTCAGCTTATAGGGTATGTTTTTAACAAAAATCATACTATCAAATATTATGTTAAATGCTTTGACGTATTACAATGTAGGATAATATAGTTCAAGACTTTAAATACTCTACCATTGTTTTATATAATAATCAGGTTCATAAATGGTTTTGAAAATCATTTAGTTAATTAAATTTACAGAATTTCAAATGATGGGATAACTTTTTACTCATAAATATTTATATAGATACCACACAAGTGCTATGACAGAACTGAAGAACTGCTAAGATTTTTCACCTCATGATTTACTGACCATGTAATATAGAATATGAATTGCTCTCTCTAAACTTGAATTCTACTAGATGTAAAAAGAACAACATATATCATAAAACTATTGAAAGGATTTAATAAGATTATATATTCAAAATGATTGTATTAGATCTGCAAACAATGGGTGCTTATAAGAGAAATTTTCTTGAAAACAAGTGTGTTTTTTGACACCGAGTGAATTAGTAATACATATTTGCATTATGCTTGTAAATTGCATTAGTTCATAGACCTACTCAACATTTTGACTCAACATTTGAGTCAGCAAATTCTTACTTCATACAAGAAATTTAATTCCATTTATCTAACCCTCTATTATCCTTTGTCACCATCCCATCTCCTTCCTTCCAATTCTTCATTTTTGTTCTTTCTTCTTAGTTTCTCTTTTCAGCTTTTTCTTGGCTATTTTTCCCCTAATTCCAATCAGATCTAAGTCAACAAATGTAGTGTGGATTCTGTTCCACCTTCATTTGTAATTAATAAGCATATTCCATTTATTAAGAAATTGTTGGTCCAAGAGTAGGTGGAAAAGGACAGAATTGAAGCAACTAGAAATTCTGTCACTGCTCCTGCTTTACTGACACTTTTGGTATTTTCTCCAACCCATTATTTTATTGAATGTTTATAAACCTGCCTTAATCTTCAGTTAAGAATAATTGCTACACTCAAAATTCTTTCCAGAAACCAATCTTCATCTGTAAAATGTCTCATCATGGTAAATAGATCAATTTGAGAAATGATGTCTAGATTTTTCTTGAATCTTAGTAATTTGCTATCCATCTAGCTTGAGAGACAGCATACAAAATATATTATTTTACATTAAACTTATCATTGCATTGTGCAGGTATAAAGTTGGGAGTGTTACTTTAGAAGAATTTTCAGAATACTTTTCTCTCTGGTCTCAACAATAAACATTGCTTTGTTTGTTGGAGAAAGGACTAGTATATTTAGTTCCCTGTACATAATATACTTTGTTCTTTCCTATTCTATTAAATTTCATCTTCTATAAAACCTTCACTCACTCTAGATTATTGAGAATGTTTGCCCCATAATTATGTCATTGATATGTAATAAAAGCTATGTGAAGAAATCACTTTTTTTCCCAGTTAGACTTGCAATTGAATTGTCAAAAAGGGAAACTTTATATTAGTTTGAATAAGAACTGGGTTGGTGCATTATTATGTCATTTCACATTTTAGTTATTACTCCCAGATTTGTGCTACCTACAGTCTTGACAACAGTGCATTTTAGATTTATATGTAGTTTTTTAATGGCGCAATGTTTATAAGCTTGTGTCAAAAGTAGGATATGTTGGCATGTCATCAGAATACCCCCTCTAGGTCGCCTTCAAATATTGGTCTTTAGGTCTAGTTTTTCAGTTGCTTAGAATTAAACTTGAAACTGCTGTTCAAATACATTCATTTATCATCTTTTCGAAGACATGCTGACTTTTGATTTCAAGACTAGGAATGTCCACAATGCTACACAGATTAAAGCACTATAAGTATGATTCATTCTATTATCTGACCCACTGTTCTTGATAACATTAGGCTTCTTTTTCCCCCAGGTACTTTATATTTTCTTCCAGATTTCCTCTTATGGCAATCAGATCAACTTGTAAGTCTTATGTGCAGCATATTTATTTTTAATAATTTTTAAATATGCACATTCATTTTTAAGGATCCATCTTTGTATTCTCTTTAACTAATTTTTGCTTTTTTAAATATATTATGCAAGAGAAATATATCAATGCTTTGGAAATTTAAATTGTGGTCTTAAAGTTCAAGTCATTATTACACAATCCCTGTAAATTCATCCTAGTGGCTTCAATATTAATTATAGAATAATTAAATAAGTTCACATATATTCTTAGTAGGAAGTCTATAATCCATGTGTGTGTGAATATGTTTTACTCCTGAAAATAGTGAGAAAAAAAAAGTCTGAAGGTAAAATGATTTTGATGTATATGAAATATCTAAATATAACAGATAGATGATTTTGCATAGTACACAGAATAATTACATATTTTAAATATGTATATCCAGCATATAAGACCATGGTATGAAGACTCCTCAATTCACAATGAAACCCACGTTTTTTAAAGTTAAGCAATTTAAAGAAAAATATTAAGTAGTGTCAGTAGAAGTGATACTGGAAAATGGCATATTTGTGACATTAGTACATGAAAATGTGAATTGGTAAACATGACTTTAATGAAGTTGACCAGGTAGACCAATTCAGAGGATTTCTTTTGCCTCCCCTCTGCTTAATTGCTGTTCGCAATCAGAGGATTCAATCTGGTCCTGCAACTATGCTTGCAACCAAATTCTACTATGAATAATATTCGATTAATTTGATAGTATGTTTTGCAATGCATGATTATGTTTTAAAGTGTTATTTTCTTTCTTAAATACTATAGATTATATATGAGGGACAATTCTGTTCACTGCTTGTAGTAATACATTTAGAACATGAAGGAATATTTGAGTGATTTAAATTAATGCCTAATGATTGTATTAAAATGTGAATTGGCATTTTAATTTAAACTCCTACATTAAATTCAACTCAAAAATTAGTTTTTGCATTTCCCCTATAGCCCACTGTCTCACTGAGAAATATTACTCTTTAACAGATGCATTATAGTTATGAAAGGCAAGTAGACTTATTAAAGAGTGAATAAAGATATTTAACAGAAGAGTACACTATTAAAGTTTTTAAAGATGTTTGGCAGTGAAGCCAAGTAAATAATCATGTACTATAAACAGAATCTTAAAAAAAAAATAAAATCAATACCTTGCTGACTAGGCAGCCTATGAAGAAATGATAAAATAAAGGCTAATGTGATCATTTATTGAAATGTAGCACCTAATTGAACTACAAGTCAAGTAAGGAGCACATTGTAAGGAGAGAGAGAGACAGAGAGAGAGAGAGACAGTTCCTCATATTCTCGTTTCCTTTTTTAAAATGACCTCACTTACTCTCGTCAAAGTATTCCAGATTAAAAAAAAAAACAAAACAAAAACAAAACCCTACTTCAGGGATGAAAAGAGTTATGACTGAAGACTTTTGTAATGTTGTCGATATTTGCCTCTAATTGTAAATAATACTACATGAATATCATATTATTTTTCTTCTGATGTGGACCTGCTACACTTCAGGCTTTTTATGGTGAGGACAACCACGTTCTTCCTGAATTGCCTTTGGCAAAATATTTGGCATGCACACGACTTTACTCATCTCTTAAATCCATAGAACTAAGGTCTTATAGTAAAATGGAAAAGAAGAAAAAAACGGAGAACTTTTCATTAGGAGAATTACATGTGTTGGAGTATCAGAAGAGTTTATAGCTCAGATACGAATTTGAATCCTTGTTCCAACAAAGCTGGGAGCATTTATTGCAGTCGATTATTCCTTGATATTTAGTTTTCTCAACATTCAATATACATTACTAGGATTACTAGGATGATAACATGAATTAAGACTAGACTTGACCCTTGTATAGAGAAGACAATAAAGATTAGCTGCTATTGTTTCCAAATGAAAATATAAAGTTAAGATAGAATTTTAACTAATGCTAATTCTAAAATACTGCTCTAACATAATTTGCTTGTGACTCTTTTGGGTTACCCAGATTTTACTTTAAGTACAACGAAATCAAATAAACCAATGTTGTAAAAAAATTAAGTATTCAGTTGAAACGATAGACCTATTTGTTATTTTTGACCAATAAATATAGTCAGTAATTAAATTATTGATATCTAGTCAATAAATCTTTCCACTAGATGCATTTCATTTTGTATACAGTCTTACTATTCTTTTCATTTAGCTTGTTACTACCTATTGCATGCTGTATTAGTGTATAACACTCTGCTGACTTTGTAAATGTAATCACCAAAGCTGAGAACAAAGCAATTATTTAGAATATGCAGGACAAAGCTTTATGGCAGTTCCAAGACATGGACTTTGTATTGTTGCAGTAATATATAGTATTCCTGAACATCTCCATCTTTATTCCAGCATAAACCTAAATAAGTAGAGCAGATTTTCTAATTACATTATTTAGTTAAACATTGTTTCCTCATAACATTTTTGAGAAAAATATGTATTCCTAACTAAGGACACTGCTTGTTTGGAGTTTTCACATTTTCTCCATATCTATGATTTTTTCTAGTATTTTAGTGTCCTCCCACATCCTGTAGATGTGCATGTTATGGCTCACTGGTTTTTCTAAAATGTTCTCATCTAGGCTCTGTGTGTGTGTGTGTGTGTGTGTGTGTGTGTGTGTGTGTGTGTGTGTGTGTGTGTCTTCCCTGCAATGGAAAGGTGTTCTATCCAGGCTTGGATCCACTATGTGTCCTGAGCTGCCTCAAATAATGGTCACCTGCAATTCTGAAATGGAATAAGCACATTGGAAAATGAATGAATGAATACATAAATGAATACAAATGACTGGAAGTGCTTGTGGTTTTATGTAGAAGTCTATTGATAAGTTTGTGAATAGAAGCATGCCGTAGTAAATTAAATCTTGCTTTTATTAATTGAGCTCTGCTAAAAAAATCATGTCATTTAATTAAAGTTGTGGTTTCAGAGAACTTATTGACAAGGCTAAGTGTGGACTTACTGTAGTTGAAACTCATTGATCAATAAAATAATAGGCCAAATACATATAATCTCTTGTGAGGATTAGAAACATGAGAAATTCTGCACAAAACATTGACTAATGTGACTGCCTCTCCTCACCATGGGTGGTCTTCCTGATCTCTCTAGTCAAGTCACTTTTGCAGACTTGACCTACTTCTACTTAGATACCATTCTCCCTGCTGTTCTTTGGACACTCCAGACCTGCTTAATCTTTCAGGGCCATGCCTCTTTTTGAGATACTCTTTTTTTCTAGATAATAATATAACTCAAACTTTCTTTTTCTGTTCATCTTCAAATTCACTTTCCTAATATAGTATTCCATATATTCTATTTGAATACCTCCTCCCTCCACACATATTCTCTATCCTCTTATTTACTTCTTGCTATTGCTCTTCTTACTTTCCAATAAACTTAAAAAATATTCTTTCTGTTCTCCCCAATTTCCATTTGGTCACTAACATGTAAATCAATGAAAATAGTGATTTATGCCTGTTTTGTTCACTGGCATACCCTCTAAGCTCAAAACAGTACCTACTGTATGATAGACATGGATGCTTATTTGTGGAATAAATAATTGCATAAATTTTTCCTTAAATCGGGTTTGCTAGAATTAAAACCTGCACTCACAGGTTAGAAGTACAGGTGACTTACTGGGAAAATGATTACAGAAACTTCTAGCAATGAGTGAGGAAATTAAACAAAGAGGAGAACAAAACGACAGGGAGTACATTGCCAAGCAGGTCATTGCAGGATGAGACCCATTATTCCAGGATTCTCTGGGAGATAGGTAGAAAATCTGAGTTATCCCAAATAAATGAGAGAGATGGTTTATATATTTTCCAATTTCTATCAGTCATTGGTATATGGTTGTACCTGAGAAGATTGGGGAAAAGCATTTTCTTATTGGAATCAAACAGAGCTATGTGAAGAAAAGTCATTGACTAGTATATAAAGGTGCAGCAGATCCAAGGAATGTAAACAGGACACTGATATTTGCTTCAAATCTAAATGCCAGAGCAATACTTCATCACTTAACGGTTCAAGAATCTTAGGACATTCCTATATTTGAAGGAACCCAAGGAGTTCAATTGCTGTTTATTTTCTGCTTCCACCATAAACATCCAACCAAACTTTTATATTCAGCTATCAGAATTAAATATATATTAAATTTATTTTAAAGGAATAATTGACAAAAAAAAGCAATCTTGATGAAGGTTTAAATGTGTAAGGGATAAGAAGTCATCCTATGTGTTCCAAAACGTTTAATATAGTCTGACTCACAAGTGCTGGTCACTATCATTTAGCGCTTTTCCCCTTTCTCTTGTTATCCTCTTTCAATGATTTCTCTATAGCCTGTCATTTGGGTCCTTACAAATAAAGCCTATGTTATTATCCTGACTTTGCAGTCTTCTCAGCTGACATGATATTTGCGTATAAAAATAAAAGATGATTTAACAATAGAGACTTTGAACAGGTTATAAGAAAGTGAGATTGGCTATCAGAAAATGGTTTTGTTAAAACAAGTTTTTTTGGTATTTTCGCATACCTTGTTCTCCAGACAGGAAGCAATAGTTCTCTTAAGCACTGTAAAACATATAAACTGTGACTTCTCTAGGGTATTTAAGTTATGGAAAAGAAAATACAAGAAAAGCATATTCTAAATGCTTATTTTATTTTATCTATGATAGAAAATAAAGAAAAAGAATGATTTACATGTTTCTGAATAAAACAAAAAATAATTTAGTGTGGAAGAAGTATAAGAGAAAAATTATGCCACTCAATACTGATACTAAAAAAATTCTAATAATACTGTGTAAAAATTTAGTATAATTTCCACTAATTTATAAATAGATTATTTAATGAGAAAATTTGACAATTTAAAGTTCCTGAAAAACTGAGGGTACATTAAATCATTTATATGAGTTTGCATATAAAATCTGTGAATATGGCATGTGTGTATTACGTTATGTGTATATGTATATATCTTATATCTACATATATTTATGTGGACATTAATACATTTATTAGTATATCTTGGCTTTACTTTTTCAAACCACTAAATTTTAAACTACTAAATTTTAGATCAAATTTAAATCACTAAGTAAAAGTTAAAGAAGAAAAATGGTAAGTATAGATGATTCACTATTCAATTAAATTCATTAATATATTTGATTCTGACATCCATAACTTATTTCAATAATGAAATTAGTTAATTCCAAACATATTGGGTAGATAATTTAGAGTAGGTACACACAAAAAAGAAAATTTCATTATAAAATATAACTCTGTTCCTAAAGTCCCCTATACATAATACTACACCAAAGATATTCCACTTATTACAATTTATATATTTAGAATATTTTCCACATAGATGTCTAGAAGCAAAATAAAGTAAGGCGAATGCGGGAAATTTTTTCTTTAGTTTTGGGACCTACTCCACTAAAATTTCAAATAGACACACAGCTTAATATGCAATGACAAATATAGCATAGCTACATATAAATCCTGATTCTTCTGAGAATCTGTCCTCCAGCTAGCATCTCCCTCTCCCCCTCCCTTTCCCATATTCCCTCTCCTCTCTCCTCTCACCCCGCTCTCCTCTTCCCTTCATTTCCCTTAATTTTTAGCTGCTAAGAAACTGAGTGTCAAAGAAGATGGATAATTACCCTAGGTTGTATGTTAGTAAGTTCCAGAGTTAGGATTCAAATCAAATCTGACTTTAATGCTGAGGTTCATTTTACCGTGACTCACTGACTCACAACATCAAACTCTGAAGTTGTGCATTCAAAATGTAAGTTAATTGAGCAATTATCTGGTAACTGATCAATAGTGTCAGGTCAACTACACAACTGTAATCAATTGCATATTCAGAAATATTTTGTAGACTTACTTTTTAATTACCTCAAATTTATTTTGTTTTACTTTTAAAATAAAATAGAATAAATATGGGTTAAAAAATAGTCATTTATTTTTCTCTAAGCTAGTTGCGAGGTCATAGAGGAATTTCTAGAACACGACTACCAGTAGAAATGGGACTCAAGAATGATTCTAAGTCGGGTCACCTTATTGAGGCCTTTATATTAGGGAGATTTGTGTTCTTTTTAATGTGTGGTTCATAAATAAAAATCTGTTTGTATAAGATTGCCATACAATCCGTTAAGACTGCAGACTGTTTAGGAATGATTAATAGAATAACAGGGGTTTCACAGATGACTGCACAGTGTGTTGGCAAAGATGAGGTAATAACTACTTACCCTCACTTTGACAGAAAGTTACAATAAAAATTTCCAAATAAGAAAAAAAAAATCAGAAATTGTTGTCAACTATAATTGATAGAATTATAAAATGTACTATTATATGTTCTAAACTTACATAATGCAAATTCAAAGGATTTCTTATGAAAATTATATTGCATTGACATGCAATTTTAAAATGCCATTATTGGAGCTTCTACAGAGCTAGCTTATTATAGATTCATCTCTTTATAAAGAAAACATGTCATTGGTAATTTGTTTTACTTTGTAAGCCTCTCTCTTCTCTACCTGGAAGAATAATGGAAAAATTCAAAAAAAATTCAAAAGCAAAACAGAAGTAGCAGGATCCCACTGGGACAAGCTGCAGCTGGCATTGTTATTCTCAACTGCTGGTGCATTCACATAGTCTTTCCATTTTCCCTAGAAGAACAGGTTGTGAATGTAAGTGCTCAATGAGGAATATTACCCTGATTGATGAGAAGTAGCATGAAATTAATTTTCAGATCCACCAAACACTTTACAATTCAAAGCAACCTGCATCTTTCCAGATAATCAATATCACTAGAGGGTGTAATAGTGTGTTTCATGTAGTGAATATGCTCCAAAAAAGTATTTGTACCATCTCCCATCTTCATAAAAACCTGCGTTGATAAATCACTTTTAAATAGAGACCTATTCTGAGGCTTTTTGTGGAAAGACTATATTTCCCAGGTAATACTAAACCAATTAAATAGCTGGGGAATTCTGTAAATCAGCACCTATTGATAAGAAGAAAAGCATTAAGAGTCAATAATTCTTTTAAACAATAAAAATGCTATGATTTTTGCATTAGTCAAATTAGACTTTTGTTTGTAGATACAGACATTCAACACAAACTAGTGGTAAAATTGTCTGCTTCAAGTCCAAGAAATGAATGTCATTTACTTCAGGGCACAATGTGGATCCAAGTATTCACACTCAGTCATAAGAACCCTATCTCTTTTTTTCTCCATTTTTTTAGCTCCCACTTTATTGAGTCTTATGAAATGGCTATTTCCCATATGAGACTAAAAGTGATCCATGGTAACTTTCAACAGCCAGAGAAATCCCTCCAATAGCTTTAATTGACTTTGTTAGGTCATTGACAGACTTCTAAGTTGTCTATCCCCAGATCTATTTTTACTTGCTCTATATGGTGACACAATAAAATTTCCTCAAAGTAGAAGGATTTCTTTTTATGCCTTCATTCCCTTTCTACTTTGGAGCTGCAAGGTGATGGCTCAAGTCCTAGTAGTCATCTTGGAGGTAACTAGGAAATTGAAAGTCATTTTTGGATTATAGAGAAAAATGATGAAAATCTGGGTTCCTGAGGTCATTGCTAGTTGCCTAGCCGTTAGATAACTCCCATACTGATATCCTTTATATATTAAAATTAAAGAAAATTGTCATTATATATTATATATATACCTTAAACAGCTTAAACCTGATATATATATATACATATACATACACACACATATATATACATATATATATGTATACATGACTGGTCCATGACTGACATGGACCAATGTGGTCTAGGGGAAGAGAAAACCTGGGTCATGTGGTACTTCTCTGTGGAAGAGAAGATATATCTATGATTTAACACCTTTACCAGGTTTGAGAATAATGATTTCAAAAAACTCAAAAAGACAATTACAAATAATAATGCTAGATATCTATTGTGCTCTTATCAGTCAATAAATATATGCCTGTAGATACTACCTGTTATAAAAAATAAGGAAGATGATATCATCATTGTTGAAGAGTTTATAATCAGTCAAGGAGCTTTAGAATATTTGTAAAGAAGCATATATATTTATTAATTTCCATATTAGTTAACAGAGAATTTGAGAAGAATTTCGAATAAGAAATCAGAGTTGTATAAGGTTTATTTATTGACTGATTGCATCAAAAGTATATCCTAGATTGATTAAATGGCTCCCACTACAAAGTTACTACAAAAACACTAAAAGTTCTACCTATTAGTTTAATTTTAATAATATATAAAACACAAATGCATGTATGCATACACACACACACACACACACACACACACACACACACACACACACACACAGAATGAAAAACTGAGAGGTCAGGGAAGAGGTCCCTGGGCCAGGGACATAGCAAATCTGGTAGCAGGACTCTTTGGTACTGCTGTTACTAGAGGTGATGGGCAGTGTTAGCTGGGTCTAGGCCTCTTGCTTACATAGTATCCTCAGCTTCTTCATACCCTGAGCTTGTCTAGCTGACCATAGATGAAGGCCTCAGTGGTGACAGTCCACCAATAACACGTTGACCCTGAAAGCCCAGGTGTCGTCACTCTCCATGTCCAGGATCATGTCCATGTCTATCGCCAGCTCTGGGATCACTTCTTCCCAGGCTTCAATAGTTTCTTGTGGTCTACTTGACCATGACCTTCCCTTGAAGTCTTACTAGGTTCTGTATGCCAAACCCAGCACTCGAAACTGGGCTAGCAATGCCCTGCCCTCCCGCCATCTGCCTAGGAGGCTTCAGAGGCCACATGGGCACTTTGGGGTCCTCCTAGAGCCAACCAGTCACTCTAGTTAGCAGGAGGACTCTGCTCCCCTTGGCAGCTGTGGGGGCGTTGGAGGCAGCCGCCTAAGGTTGATTTAAAAAGGAAAACTGTTTCTATATAAAGGTTGTACTTAGATAATTAACAGATGTTTTCCTGTCCCCTGCCAAGAGAAGATCTATAAAAGAAGGTACTCCAGTTTCAACTCAATTTAAATCATATTTCTGACTCTAATATATTATAATCCGAACTCAAGGAAACAAGGAGCTACCATGATGGAGTCTCAGCTTAACTGTTTTCATGGCTCTTTTTGCTTCAGTGTTTCTATGTGTATTATTTTTGTTTGTAACGCAAATTTCACATTACCCAGTTACTTATAATCATTTTATTTCCTGAACTGAAAGGTGGGAAGTGGTGACTATAAACTACTCTGTCATGAATGACAGAAGTACTGTGTTCTTAACACCTTTTGAATCACAAATAAACGTCTTCTTCCTAATTTTTCTCTAAAATAATTCTATCCGTTTTATTTTCAAATTGATAGCCAACTGAATTCTATTAACCTTAAGAAAACAGTTTTCCCAACCATTTCCTGCTGGTTAGCATTTGTATAAACACATGACAAACTTAAAAGTGATAATCCATTTCCTAAAACAGTAACTAAAACATTAATGATAGTGATATTATGTAATTTCAATTTGGTTGACTATTGATTCAACAACATATTTTTACAAATATTTAATATACTTTATATATATATTATATTACATAATATATGTGTTTATATACATCTCTCTGTATATATGCAATAAGCATCAGTCACATATTCGTCGAAGACTTGAGCATTTTGCCCAATAATAAAATGTTCATTTTGATCTATACCACAGTGCTAAATGGAAAAAAAAGAAATGTAGTATATACTTGAAAGACTCACAAATAACATTTTAACTGTTAAACATTACTGGAAACATTTTTGTGTCATATATTTGCTTAGGATGTTCTCAGGAGGGAAAAAAATGTGATCAAGTTTAAAAGCATTATTAAAATAAAATATTTGATAAATGGATTAAAAGAAAATGCAATATTAGACAATATCATTTTAATTTTACATTCTGAATAATATAGTTAAGACCTACAGTGAAATACTGATTTATTTGTATCTTTAAAGCGTCACCTTTCTATGCTGTATTTTTTTGGGGAGGCAAGACCAACTATACCTTTGTGTCAGACAGACATCAGATGTTAGAGGATGTGATAATTTCATTTTATGTCTAGGAAATCCAATACTCTCATTTGTAATTAAATCATCATCCCTGAATAGAAGCTATTGCACATGAACAAACTGAGACTACAAATGCCTTGGACAGAAAGAATATGTGATCATTTCACATGCCTCCTAAAGAAAAAAAAAAGATAAATAAATAGGTTTTATGTACAAGTTATATAAAATAGAGCAATGGAGATGCATCATATATAATTTAGATATATATGATCTCTCTCCATACATATACGTACATATTTATCTTCTTATCTATCTTTCTAGCAGCCAATAATCTATTAATCATCCATCCATACATCCATTCATCCATTTAGCACATTTTTGTTTATGGTTAAATTGTAATATTTAGATCATTCATGGATTAAATGAATAATACTTTATCGAGGTGCAATTATTTTTTTTTTATTTTCTAAACTACTTTCAATTATAAATAAGATATAATCAATATAAAATGAAATGTTTGTATCCTAAATGTTTGGTTTGATAAGTTTTAACAGAAACTCATGTACTCTTTCGCTAATTCTCCTAACACCTTTCTTTTCTATCACCAACAATTACTTTTGCTTACATTTGGGTGTCATATACAGAGATTCATATAGTATGTACTCTTTTGCTTGTGAAGTGTTTGTTTGCATAGTTTTAAGATATTTCCAAGTTGTGCGTTAGCAATTCATTATATTTTTTATACCTGTCTTTTCAATTGCATGGGTAGATTCCAATTTGAATTATTGTGGAAGCTGGTTATGATGAATAAAGCTGCCATTCTTATAAAAATTTATTTTGTGAACATTTGTTTTCACTTTTCTTGGATGAATACTTAGGTATGAAGTTGCTGAGTTCAGGGATTGATATTTTTGCCTCTGTAAGAACCAGCAATGGACAGTACCAGATACGCTATGTTCTGATGTAAATTTAGAATAGCCCTTTTATTTGAGCAATTTCAGTGGGTTTGTAATGATATCTCACTCCGATTTTGCATTACCTTGATAACTAATTCGATTTTGATAAGCTTTATTTGCCATTCAAATATTTTCTTTTGTCAAGTATTTATCTAAATCTTTTGTGAACTATTGTGTAAGATATGTAGGAATGTTTTTATGTTCTAGATCTAAGTACTTTTACAGATATATATGTATATATGAATATATGTGTAGAAAAATTTTAATATGTTGCCTATTAATATTCTTAATAACATTTTTTAAAGAATGAAGTATTATGTTTGTTGAAGTACAGTTTACCAGTTTTTTTATTGTTAATGTTTTTATCTCCTGTATAAGAAATCTTTGCCTACTCCAAGATTATGAAAATATTTCCTACATTTTAGAAACTTTACATTAATCTTATGATTATGTCAGATTAATTTATGTGAATACAGTATAAGGGTCTTAGCTTTTTTATAGGGCTAATCATTTGTTTCAACAATATTTCTCAAAAAGGATTCTTTTTCCCACTAAAATGACTTAAGACCTGTATGGAAAATCAATTGAAAATTAATTCTTGTATTTTTGGTTTAATTTTAATTAATATTATACTCTTGATTACTATAGATTTACCATCACTCTTAAAATCAAGTATTGTGAATTCTCTAATTTTGTTCGTTTTTCTAGTAGCATTTGATTATTCTGGATTTATTTTATTTTGCTATAATTTGAGAACAATTTGTTTATGCAAAATATATTAGAATAATTTCTTCAAAAATAATTTGGAATATTGTTGAGTTGTGTTTAGTCTATATAAATTAATCGACAGTTTTAACAATTTTGGATTTTATAATCATGAACATAATATATTGATGCATTTTCTTATGCTGTTTAATTTCTCTCAGCAATGTTTTATAGTATTCTGCATAAAAATCTTACACAGAATTTGTTGCTTTTACTCCTAGGAATTTGTTATTTTATTGATACATTACACAATTGTAATTCATTCCATTTTTGTTTACTGTTAATGTACAGAAATATGCTATATATGCTTATATATGCATGTTTATATGTATATATACATGTAGATATATAGAAATATATCTATATATATGTTCCTTGTACCTATGGCTTTTACTTATTCACTTACTACTTCCAACAACTTAGATTCCTTTGGATTTCTTTTGCTATAAAGAGAAACTTAAATCTCTCTTGTACCATGTCTCCTAATTCAGTTCCTCAGTTTTTGCTCCCCAAGGCACACTGTCATCAGTGTTTCCTATCTCTTCTCTGAAATAGTTCATGCAAGTACAAGCACCTATAGTTTTAGAGCATATACTACAAAGAGTTCTCCACATTGGTGGTTCTTCATTCAACTTTCCTGAGAACATCAGATTTGTATTGGTATCTGCAATTTATGTGAATGCATATTAAACAAAGAAAACAAGCTTTCAAATACTTTGTTTTCTTTCTATTTATAATATAAAAAAGTTGAAAGAGTACATTGTTCCGGTTATTTGACAATGTGCATTAATAGAAAAATGAGTATCTTGTGAAAATTTTATATTAATTGCTTGAATATTATAATGTAGAATTATATATCTTCTGCTTGCAATTAGATTTCTGGGGGTCAGTGATTTTCAACCTCGACTGCTCATGGGAATCACCAGTCTAGCTTTAATGAAAACACTGATGCCTGGGTTCTAATCCTCAGAGAGTCTGATTTTATTGTCATGGGATATGGACTGGGCAGAGGGATTTTTAAAGTTCCCTAGGTGATTTGATTGTGCAACCAATCTGAGAACTGCTGCTTTAGACCTTACTCCTACAATTTTCCATATATTAATTTCCTCAAGGGAGAACCTTACTCCTACAATTTTCCATATATTTATTTCCTCAAGGGAGATTTTAAATACAAAACAAGTCTACATAGCTTGTATTTGTAATTTTTATGTACACTGTTGCAGATCAAAAAATAAATAACTTGGAAACCTGAAATCTGAATAACTTTAAGTAAGGCAATTAACCTTTCCACATTACTATTTTTGCTTGACCCAAATGAAAATCTTAGCAATGAACTGTAATTTGCTCTTGTTAAGAAGTAGGTGCTGATCTCTTTCAAACATAAAATATAAGACAAATATTTAAGCATAGAGAGAATGTACAGAAAACTTAGGAAAAATATGCGAAAGCACTATATTGATACCCAGTACCAATTGTTAATTCTTTGTAGTCATAGAGAATTGTTGGGGGCCTGTGTTGTAATACTAGGTCAAATGAGCTATTTGTCTGATTCACTCTGATCTTTTTTGCATTCTGATCTTTTAAAAATTTAAAGCAATATTTTAAAATAATGCAAGCAACCCAAGGCTAAGAATGAATAAAAATAATATACATACAGCAGTCATTTCAGAGGTGTTTGGTTTAATTTCCAAAATTAAATAACCATTTAAACAATTTAATACTAAATCTCATATTTTCTATAGTGATTATATTTCTAACATTGTGACAAATTTTTTGATTGACTGAGGTGTACAAGATGTATTAGATATATGGCCGATTTTAAGTCAATTTCAAAATCTTAAGTTAGATACAACACAGTCCAAAAATATACATTACAAGACACAATTCATAATACTCAACAATGTGTCAGAATTTAGGTACTGGCTAGGACTAAGAGAGTAAGGAGGAAGACAGGAAAGAAATGAAGATTGAGTATGATCATGTTTATAAAAATACTTAGCTTACATGTGGGCTAGATCCTAATAGATGTTCTTTGTTTAATTTTCATATTTATATCTAAATAACTTTTACTTTCATAATTTTACTTGAACCTGACAGCCTATTGAATAAGCTACATTTTAAAGTAAAAAAGTAATAACTTTCATCAAGTAACTTATCTTCATCTTTGCTAGTCTGAGTTGTTAAACATTTTGATCTCCATTTATAATATGTCTGAAAATAGGAATCAATAAGTACATGAGGGAAAAGTTTTTCTAAATTGTGAATTGACATTTATAACTTCATTATTTTTGTGTTTCTGAATTTATATCATGTTGATGCTTTAGACGTTTGCTACTCAGTGTGATTCATAGACTAATGACAGGGTCATCACGTGAGAGCTTTTTAGAAACCAGATGTCCTCAGTTACCATTTCAATTTTAGCAAATTTCCCAATTTATTTTTATGTATATACATGGACATCTAAGAATCACTGCTTTAGATTGTATATGATTAGATATTACTCGTATGGAAAGGTAAACATATATCCTAAATCTGAAATATATTCTTATCGAATGCATTCAGAGTCTAGCTAATATGAGTATCTGTTGGATTTTTTAATCCTGCATTTCATAAGGATTAAAAGCACACTTTTTTTTTTTTGCATAGTTACGGTGTCATTTAACAATAGTGAAAATTCATTCAAAGTCTAAGCGTCTGTTTTATCATTTGTAAAGTGAAGATCTAGTTAATACCCTCCTGGTACTCAATAGGATTGTTAAATGGTTCAAAGGAGCTGACATTAATTTTCAAGGTCTGTCCATTTTAGGTGTTCTTATAATCTGTGAGTTTAGTTCAGCTAACCATAGGTAGGTATGAGTAAGTACTACGTAACGAGGAAGACAAGATGACAAACCCAGAGATATGATTAATGGCCATTTCTTTTTGCTGCCTTGTAGATGATTTATACAGGGAGGGTCCCAAAAAAAGAGTAATTAGAAAAATTTTTGATTGATTAGTGTTGACTTATCTGAATGATCTGATTAAGTACTTTCAGATTGGTCTACAATGAAAACATTACTGATAAAATAAAATAAGACAGAAAGATGAATTTCATTTAGCACATACTTTTAATTTTTCCTGGGGAACTTCTCAGTCAGTAGCAGAATTAGATCTGAAGGAATATCATATGCCCTGCTTTAGAGTGACAGTCAGGATATTGGTTAGGGATGTCTTCATGGATGTCAGCACTGCAAACTATATGGTTCTTTCCATTACAGATAAAAAGACTTGTGGACCTCATGAATTCCAGTGCAAAAACAACAACTGTATTCCAGATCATTGGAGGTGTGATAGCCAAAATGACTGCAGTGATAATTCAGATGAAGAAAATTGTAGTAAGTAACTCTTCTCTGGAAACATTGCAAGCTTGACAGACTATTCAATAAGCAGAATGGCAATTTTTAGTTCAGTTAAGGTATGAATTTGAACCTATCTGTCCTTTGGTTCACATTTTTATACATATATTCACATTTGGACAAGAATATTCAGACTAAATTGACCTGAATCTCAAATGGTAGAATTATTGAAATGCTTATCCTGGGAGTTATTTTCTTACAGTTATAAGAATTGGTATAAAAGTAACATGAGGTTTAATGTAACCCATTAGTATGCAATGAAGGATGCTCTTGATGCAAGTTCATACAAAGATCTGAATGATATGAATACAGTACAAAACATATCATTCTTTAACGGAGGGCATTCATTTCATTTCAGTCTCAAATCCTTTTACAGTATAAATTCACCCAGGAGCATTTTTTCAGTGAAATATCATTTATTCTCTCTGGAGTGGTGAGTACCATGTGTATTCAGGATGCTTTTTTCTGAAAACAAAATATTGCTATTATCATCATCTGCCAATAAATTAAAAACACAATAATTATCTAGTAATATCATTTTCTAAAAAGAATGATAGTATGTGAAATTGTAACAATATGTCTATATATTCTAGCATTAATTTCTGAATATATTTCTTAGTGGCACTATTTCCTTTGCTGCTTAAAAAAAGAAAGCAATATAACCATGTTTAAAATAACATAATAACCAAACTCCATTTATTAAATATTTGTATTCTACTACTTCCAGAAAAGACTTGATGATAACAATAATGCCTACCCTTTTGCTCTTATGCATTGAACTAAGAGTATTCTTTTCCCAGGAGATATGAGACAAAATAAGAATTGTTATATTAAAACATGAGGATATATTATGTAAAATCATACACTTAATAGAGTCACAGTCTTAATAAACCACTTAAAAGTTCAGTTTATGAAATATCAACTAATATTTTGAATAACTTTCCAAACTTACTTTGATTACTGTTTGAGGTTGGGGTATATAAAGCGCGAGTTCTCTGGATCATAATAATAATGAAATATTCTGAATGTAGGAACCTTGACTGCTTCATTTTCACATAAATATCAGCCTACTGATCATAGTCTGCAAAGAGTCAGTGTTCAAATCTTTAGTAGTTTTTAAAAATTGCATAGAACTGGTTCTCAGATTCCATCTAATGTTTAAAATAAAAATCTAATGGGGTAAGGTTGATAAGAATAGTAGAACAAGCACAACAAAAATAAACAAGTTTGTTTATATATTCTGTTTATATTTCAGAGCTTAAATATATACATAATTACATAACACATTTACTATTAATTATAAAAAAAAAAATACCTGAGAGGAAATATCCTATGACTGAAGGCTGTTGAAAACAAGGATTGTAGACAAGAAGGGAACATTAGAAAGTTATGACCTGGAGAACATTTTATTCAAGTTGTGATTGAAATTAGGTGAAAGGTGAGTTAGGTGACAGGCATAATAATTCCCGAAAAGTAGAGGAGTTGAGATAACCTACTTTTGAGTCTGCTAGATTTTCTGAATGACTGAATATCATTTGCTGACATCTACTAAAAGTCAGTCTTTGGTACAAGAAAGAGAAGAGAAGGAACACTGACTCACAACCTGTCACTGTGAAACTTGGTGCTAGATCATTGTAACCACAGAGCCCTTAACATAAAGCAAGGAAAGCAGCTGTAGTATCAAGCATTGTAGTATGAAATACCCAATTATGTATAGTCCTCTTTCAGCTCCTATTCGCCCAGAGCTTGCAGTCTACACCAAGTGAGGAAAGATGAAAGTGAACAAAAGTGAAGCACATTTAATTGCTACTTGGAGAATGGAAGGCATATACAAGACAAGTATCAGAATCTGGGGACATGTTAAATATCTAGCAGTACATTAAGAGGAAGGATCAAGAGATCTAGACAAATGAGTTTTGATAATTTTGAAGATATCATTTTGAATAGGCCAGGAAATAAGAAAGTTTCAACACTGAAAATACATGACATTCTCCATAGGCTCAGAAGCTAAGTCATTGAAAAATGAGAGAATACAATACATATACAGAGAGCACCAAAAATTAATCACATAGAAGTCAGCCTTTGAGACAATACTGTTGCTATATTGAAATCTTATCAAATTATTTATAACTTCTTATTATCTATGGAAACTATTATAATTATATATAATCATGACAATATATTCTATAATCATAATTATATAGATAATGGTATAGAAGTAAAAAGCAATGTACAGAAAAGGGCAGTGGCATAATGCCATATTTTCTAATAGTTTTTAGTCAGTGGTATGCATTTTGGTCATCATATTTGGCAGTACTTGTTAGCTAATATTAAGTAGTGAAACATATTAGAAATAATAAATTCACTTTTTATTTAAAAAGCAGCAGAATTTTTTTCAAGACCACCTTCCATCACTGAATAATACCTTGCTACACTCTTTTCTTTTGTAAACTTTACCTGAGTTCCTAGTTACATTTCAGGAAATAGTCTAAGATGGGATCTCACAGAGTCCCTGACACCTATTTATATTATTAGCAATGTAATTTCAAAATTATTTTTCAATGTTCTTGTTTATATCTGTTTTAATTAATTTACTTTAAAAATTATTTTTGAAACATTTCTGGAGCATGGGAAGAGTGACTAATAGTGGGGTAATTAAATGCCAGTTATATCTAAGTTTGATATTCCCTTTTATCTTTTTATTTATATGGGATAATTAATCTATTGTCATTTCATCATCATATGCTGTCAAGTGTTCAGCAGGAGCACTTTGCTTTAGTAGTGATTTCTGTTTTTAAAAACAAGAAAATGTTACTGTTATTTCAGTTGTTTTGCAATCTGGATTAAAGGATTTGAAAATAATTGAGAAGTATTATCAACACCAACTCTATCCAGCAACAAACATACATAGCATGAATGTCTTTTAAATGATTGTGGAAAATGCATTGCTGCAAATCTTTGCATTGCTAAGAAATATCAATCTAACAGATTTAAAAATACCAAAAAATTTGATCAACTAGTTTTAGCTTCATATTTAGAGACAAGCTGTGTCTGCCTTATTTGAATTTCTAGCACTTTCACAGTGAATTTATCTCAGAAAATTATTTGTAAGTATGTCGGTTACACTAATTGTATTCTGAAGTTTCTCCTCATATGCTTACACCCACGCATAACTTTTGAACTTATTACCAAAAGTTATGATAATATACTCAGATAAAAAAAAATTGGAGTCTGGAAATCTTTCACTCTGACACTACTAAGATTTTTATGACTTTGAAAAGTCGCCTTTTATTTTCTAAACATAGTTTTTCTTTGATTTCGTACAAAATGTATTCCAAAGTTCTCTTCAATTTTAAGGCTATCTTTTTCTTTTCTTCCTTTTTTCAGTGTTGAAGGAAGTGACCTGTCTATATGAGGTCTCCATTTTTTTATTCTTCTTACAGAAGTCAGATCAGTTTTTCAAAATATGGAAATCATGCTTTCAAAATGTATTGGTTGCCAACCTAGCATGTTTAGATGAGATTATGGAAAACCTGGTTATTTTTTTTTTTGTATTTAGGATCCCCTATCAATTCTAGGTTTGGGAACATAGATAATATCAGAGAGAGCTAGTTGGGGACATTATTTTAGAAATACTGGGATAACTGCCCATAAGCATTTCTTTCCGGCTGGGTTAACTTTCAATTATAGTCACTTGTTGATTTTTTAGAAGAAAAATGTTATCATGCCAAAGTCTAACAATTGGCCTTTTAATTTATCTGGAAAGACTTAGAGCTAAGAAAAGCATTAAGATAATAAAATCCCTTAGGACATTCTCTCATAACTAAATTATGTTTTCCTCAAGAGAGTGTCTTTCTGAGATATTCAGTAGCAAAAAATTCTGAGGCATATAGATGAGAGTTAAAAACAGACTAGTTACCCTATTCCTTGGTGACATTTGTGTATGTATAAATAATTTATGATTATCATTCAGAAGTAGATTTGCCGGCATTAAATAATATAGTAAAACATGCAGCATTTCTGTTCACACTGAAAAAAATTTCCCCAATGAATCGTATTGGGACAGAATAATTAACAAAATTAGCACAAATATCTATAGAACAAGTGTTTTGAGAACTATTGTGCAATTGTTTCAAACTACTGGTTTTATATCTTTTCATAGTCTTATGTGAACATCCAGCCTTCCTTATTAGCAGAATGTGTCAAAGCCCCTGAATTCATTGCTACATAACACTGGAGGAACATTCTTTTAATTAGGAAAAAAAAGCAGCTTAGAATATTAAAGAGTTAATCCTGTTCAGATACCCAAACCTACAAAACTAAATGTTTCTTCTATTACTGTTTTTAAACATCTAAGTGCAGTGTATTTTAAATGTACTGCTTTTAATGAAAGTCTTTGTTATTTTCCATTGTTAAATAAAATATATTTTACCATAAATTATTTTCCTTAAGAATTATATGCATGTATCTTCAAACAGAAGACTGATGAAATAGTTTCAGTATAGAGGGATGATAAGAAAAAGTTTTTTTATTATTATTGTCATTGTATAAGTAACTTGACTACTTAGGATTTTAATGCTTATCTCTGCAAATATGTGACTATTTGTTACTTCCACAGTAGCTTGGTCAACAATGAACTGACTTAGTAGAACAATTACAGGCCCTGCTGTCATGTTATCTAGGTTCAAGTTTAATACTAGTTCTTTCCAAGTGCAGGGTGATTTGGAATAAATCCCTTATTCTCTCTATGCTTTAATTTACTCATCTTAATAAGGATCCAAAAATAGCATCTACCTTATTTAATTGTTATGAGGATTAATTGCTGAGTTAATTCAAGTTCATAGGATTAATTTCACCTGCAGTTTAACAGCAAATAGATGGCTAGTAGTTATTATATAGTTAATAGAAATTATCATTATTGATATAATTTGTAATATCAATAAAGTTTTTCAATCATTATATATGTAAATATAGTGCAAAGATATAAAATAAACTCCTTTGTGAAGCTCACTCAGTTAAGGAGTGTTGAAACATGACAGAGGTCCTCCAGCTAGTGGCTTTTCTCCATTCTGTGGAAAGACATCTCATCTATGCACAATCTAACAAGTCCCAGAGCAGAAGGAAATGCTCTGACATGTATTATGCTTTCCATACATCTTCCAATTTTTTTAATACTGTCTTTGTAGAGAAATGTAGGAATCTTCTTACCAAATCATTCATGATATTTCCCTGTAGCTAGAGACCTAATAATTGTATAAAAGCATATCCGAACTCAGGCCAAATTAATCACAATTCTTATGCAGGAAATTAGGTTTCATAGGAATATCCTTCAATTTACTTTCTGCTACTGATTCTCCCTTTACCCAAATAAGAATATTATGGTCTTTGAGACAGCTATAAATTAAGGAGCAGAGAAAGCAAGAAAGAATTTCTCATAATGTCAGACATCAAATCTATTTAGAGAATAAAAATTCCACAAGAGATCTCCAACAGTCATTTTGATTACTTGCAAGAGCAAATACCTGAAATCCTAGTTAATTGTCCATGTGAAATATATTCCACATAGGAGTTAAGTAAACTAGCAAGTCATACTATTTAACTTAGGTTTTATGTGGACTACGATGAAGCATAAATTCATCAGTTACTGGTAAATTATCTAAAATGATAGGTATAAACAAATAGCTAAAAAAATTTCTTCAACCTTTTTCCCACCCACTATGTCTAATAATACCTGCATTTTCTCTTCCTGTTCCATCAACTTGGAATTTTCTGAGGACAAAATTGAAGAATTACAAAGTTATTAGGATAATACTAAAAAATAAAGAACCGAAGGCTAGCGTTACTCTTCAGTAATAAACAGCTCTCAAAAATACAGAATCATAAAATGCCTTGCTTAAAGTAAATGTACAACATGATTTAGAATTCCAACAACTGGGAGAGATTACTGTTATTACTAAAATATGTAGATTTTTGGACTTGTTATTTTGCTTTGTTGATGTATTTTTACTAAACAGTAGCTATTTATCTTTTTTCAATTTGTTTCTGTAATGCCACTTTCTATTCGTGACTTTAAAAATAAATTTGAGAAAAAATTATATTGTATATGGATGCTTCCTGAAACATTTTTTTAAGCAATTAATTGATTCTGCTTGGTTAACCCTTGTTCTTAAAGCTACCTTATGCTGTACATCATACAGACTTTAGATACAATTGCATAAAATGTAATAACCCTATACTATTTTTCTGTCCCCAGAGCCACAAACTTGTACATTGAAAGATTTTCTCTGTGCCAATGGGGACTGTGTTTCTTCAAGGTTTTGGTGTGATGGAGATTTTGACTGTGCAGATGGTTCTGATGAGGTAGGCATTTTTGCAAAATCAAATAAGAAAGGAAGTAGCTTTTAGAATCACATTTATAATTATTATTATTTAGTTCAATGAGTGTGACCAGACAGCTTTGAAATGCACTTTGCTCCTGACACACTGAGATAAGTGTTAATATCTAAGCACTGTGCGGCACAACTCAGTACAGGGAGTAGCTCTTGTGCTACTACTGACAGTTAATTTTATAGTCTGTTTTACTTCAAATGGTGAATAGCTAGGTTGGGAATAGGATGTGTGGAAGCCCTATTCCCTACAGATAATGCCCTTGCCATTCGTGAATTTGTTCATGAATTTCCTTCAATATTTATAGTCAAGACTAGTATCTTTATGCATTTTAAACAGTTTCTTCTCCCCAGTTGCTTTCTTTAATAGATACCATTGTATAGACTTACAAGTGGGTCATCAATTTTCATGAAACCGCAAGTTTAGTTTCACTTAGATGATGAATCACAATCCATTTATAATAAGGTCCATGTATATACAAAAAAGTGAAAAAGTTTAGGATTTCTCTTGATAATTTAGATTGTGCTGACATTCATAATATTTCGAATTCATTATTTATGCATCTATGCATTTGTGTTTTGGCTTTTAATTGTCCCATGATGCTTTAAAAATATGACATGTCACATGGATATATTTTTTTCTCTCTCAAATTTGAAATGACCCAACGCCTCATTTTCCATTCTCAGGGAGAATTCCCTCAATAAGCACTTTTCATTATTTTGATTACCCCCATTAATGGCTTTCATGTTGAAATCAGGAGCACTGATTATGCAATCAATTCCAATCAGAAGTGAAGGGAAAATGAAGTCTCTGGTCCTCAGTGAGTGCTATGACTTCTTCTGCAATACAGTGTCTCAACAGAACTCTGTTGCTTTGGTTAATACATCTAGATACATATATCTATATGTATATCTATCTACCTATCATCTATATATACACACATTTATACACATATATACATATATATACATATATATACAGTTAAGTTAACTCATCAGTTAACTCATCTCACCAAGACACTTCATTGGAGCATCCCATTTCAACCAGAGTGGTCAGACCCAAAGAAAGTAAGCTTTGATTGGGTCTAGTTCATTGATCACACATGAAAAGCTGAAAGATTCCCAAAGGTAAATGTACTATTTTATTTAACTTACAAATAAAATCTGTTTGTGAGCTAGCAGAAATGACAATAGTGACAGTTCATTTCACAGTTCTTTAGGAACAAATGTCAGAAGAGAGGATTATGAATAGCAAATAAACCATAAAAGAACAGGGACAGAGTAACAGGGATGGGGAGAAGGAGAAAGAACACCAGAGGATGTTTCCCTCTGCAAATTTGTCTTACATTCCATCCTCTCACTCTACTTCCACTGAACTTGATCTGCTTTGCTTAGAAATATTTCTAACCCTTTTATTTCTCCACAATCTTTATATTCACTTCCAGCGATTTAAAGTACATTATCTGAGAACTATGTACCAAAGAATAATTCTCTCAGAGCAATTTTGTTAGCATGAGAAAACCATGGAATTTGTGTTCTTTTTTTCCTATCTCTGTTTTATTATGACTTACAGAAACAAATGAAAGTGAAAAAAATTGTTACTATTTTGTTATATAGCCATGGGTTGAAATATGACCAGCTGAGCTTCTTGCAGGGAGCAGGTATCTTTCTATCCTTCAGATTTCTATGCAAAATGTGGCTAGTTGTCTTTTGAGTTGGTAGATATTTGACAAAAGTATTTAATTTTGAGGACAGTGGTATTGTTTTTGACAGAGAAATTGTGAATCAAGTTGCTCCAAAGATGAGTTTCAATGTTCTAATGGCCAGTGTTTGCCAGCAAAATGGAAATGTGATGGCCATGAAGACTGTAAATATGGAGAAGATGAGAAAAACTGTGAGCCAGGTAAAATTATTGATGTGATATTTGATTTAGCTACCATTCTAACTTGTTAGAATTTAAACAATTATATGCAGAAAACAGTGGAAAATGCAAAACATTTATTATTTGGAACTAAATAATCTGAAACACTTGCTGATAAATTAATTGAGATGTCCTACATATATTTTATAAGTGTTGTGACAGGTAAGATTGTTGCTATGTTCAGAATCCAAGCATTACTCTTCCAAATTTGATTTTCTCATTTTTATATCATTCTGTACTATTTGAAATTGTTTTCCAAGAGAGTAAAATTAAGTATATTGAAGTTGTGAGCATAAACTTTTTCAGTTTTAGAAGTTAAGGTTATGACATAGAATATTCCACATAACATACCTGAGAAAAAGCATAAATGTATTATTTTTATTTACATCTTGACATCTTGGTCTAAAAGAAAAATAAAATTAGGAAGTAAAACCAGAGCATAGGAAAGCAATTAATTAACACATTTCTAGTCCTTAAATAAGAGTCTATAAATATTATCATTATAACTTAATTTATATATTTAGAAATTTTGTAGCAATCACTTTTACAAAAATTACTGGTGATATAGTAAACTATAACGCTTGTAACACTATGACAGCATTACATTGAGAGTCCAGATTAAGTCAAGGTAACACATATAAGACACACACATTACCAAGTCCCAGTACCATGCTCATAGTTCATATTTCTATTTGGTCACATTTTTCTTACTTATGAATCCACATATGTTTTCAGACTGCTTATTAACAGAGAACCCTAGGCAAAAACTGCCAATTAAGAGGAGTTAAAACTTAAGGATAAAGGTTTTTAGCATCTTTGAACTACACATTTCAGACCACAAAGTCATTATGGAAGTACATTTGGCTGCCTGTTAGGGTTAATAACAGACCAAGAACCCTAAGGTTTGAATACAAGCCTAGCAAATTCAAACCCATTGACAAAAGTAGCTCTCGTTATTCCAATGCCATTTAATTAGATTGGGTATTTGTAATAACTTATATTCACTTACTATTTTTATTTTCTATATAATAAAGAGTACTTCAAAATCTATAGATTATGCAAATTATACATATATTCACATTTAAAGTCCCCAAACAAAAAAGTTTCTTAAACTTTCTTAAACAAATATGGCATTTATGTCAACACAGCATATTGATATCATGGGGTCTCTGAGACCATACTGAAATTTTTCACTCTGGCTTTATGCAATGCATACATAAACAATTCCCAAGGGTCATTAAATCCTATCACAGCTTTGGAAATACTTTGAGGCCTTTTACTTTTAAAATAATTTAATTTAAAATGCAAAAATTAACTGTTAAAATCCAATGACTGGAAGATATAGATTTTTTTTTTTTTAAGGAAAGTTGCAGGCAGGAACAAAGGTGAACAGAGGAAGACAGGCAGGAAGAGAGAGGAAGAAACTATTTATTTAGCTGTTTATCTTCCTTGTTCTCCCTGGACCTGGAACATGTACCTGAATTCTTGGGATATATGTGGACTGTGTTAAGTCAGAGGAGGCTTTCCTGCTACTATACCAGGGTGTGCAAAATATAGAATTTTTGAACTATGTGAGTTTAATCTTTACTGAGCATTCTATTACATCATTGAAGAATATTTGTACAATGTAATAGTAATGTAAAGCGCATTTTAAAGGAATATCTAATATCAGTTGCTGAATATAGATTAAATAATAAGACTATTCTCATTTCTATCAATGAATTTGTAAGTTTTTCTTTTAATATATCAAACTAGTCATTTATTCTAATGAATCTCAATCTCAATTTTATAATTACATTTAGCTTCTCCTACTTGTTCATCAAGTGAATATATATGTGCCAGTGGAGGGTGTATTTTAGCACCTTTGAAGTGTAATGGAGAAAAAGATTGTGCTGATGGCTCAGATGAGGTAAAATCTATCATTTATTGAAAATTCTGAATTACATAAATTAGGTTTGGGAAAACAAATCTAATGCAAATAGAGACAAAAATCTTGATTCTTAACACTAAGAGGCTTAGAAAAGTACTTTTGCTGCAATGGTTTCAGTAAATGTCTGTATTTTCATGCTGTCCGTATGCTAAACTCACTGCCATTTAGAGGTTACATTCATTAAACTAAAATAAAAGAAAGCCCACAATGCAATGTCTCAAATATCCTCAGCTGCATGTTTATTCCTCCCTGTTATTGTATCATTACCATTAATAAAAACTTCAGGGTCATTTGTATTTGAACAGATGGACTGTGTGACTGAATGTAAGGAAGATCAGTTTCGATGCAGAAATAAAGCCCACTGTATTCCAATTAGATGGTTGTGTGATGGAATTCATGATTGCGTGGATGGCAGTGATGAAGAGAACTGTGACAGAGGTAAAGTATTTGGGTGTGTCTGTATACATTCATGCACATGAACACATGTGCTCACAAATAAATGAATGGCAGTTATAAAAGGGAAAACTTTCATTATAGTTGTTTCTACTTTTGTCTAAGTTCTCACATTCACTCTCTAATTAATCATCCTAGAGATAGCAGCATCGCAGTGGGAGAGAAAAGAACAGCTACTTTTATTCTTACCTTATACATAAAGACTTTGGTATGACAATGAAAATAATCATCCATTTTTCTGTGTTCTAGCTAAAAAACTCTGCTCCCTCATCTTCACTCACTGTTATCAATCTAGTCTCTCTCCAGTTCTTCTTGCTTGGATGCAGGGGATGCCATCTAACTGGTCTCCAGCACAGCCTAGTCACAACGACCAAGTTCACGTTATTTTACGTGTAATTCTCATTATGCCAAACTTGACTCAAAGCTTTTCATTCCTGTTACATACAAAAAAATTCAACGTGGTAGTCAAGATCAAAAGTAAACAACCTCATTTTAATGACCTAATCTTATATTCTTCTACTCTTTTTGTGTCACATATATTAGCCAAAGTAGGAAATAATGTTTTAGTAACAGCCTTTCGCTTTTTTAAAATCTTTGCTGAGATTTCTGCTGCTTTCACCATGTCAGTGTCCTTGCCAAAAAAATTATCTGTCCTTTCATGTCCATCTCAGTTGATTTTGGCTTCAGTCAAATTGAAGCGTTATAAAAAATTTTCTCTGGTAACTCTTCTATTTCATTCCATCATCATATTTTTTCTTCTTATATAAACACTTCTACATTATTTGACTAAGTTTCCCCTTTTGAAATGTGATTTTTTTTTATGTCAAAAATTATCTATTCAATCAGAAAGATGAAATACATTCCAGGAATAGTTCTTATGCACAAAGTCACAGAGGAGAGAGAATTGCTTAGTAACTGCAAGAATTCAGGATCATGAGTGAGCAGAGACTGTGTACTGGACACTAAGAGAGCAACAGAATAATCATTGAACATTTTCCAAGTCAGTCAGTTTTTTCTGGTTTACTTTTAAGAGATGACAACCCCAGATAAACTAAAAAGAGCCATTCATATTTTAAAAGCTTAAAATACGTTTTGTTGATATATGCTTTTCGTTTTTTCAAGTAACCTGTAGAACTGATCAAGAGCATGACTAAGAAACTAAGATTTCAATTCAGCTGATATCTTTAAATTATATACTTTGTTGGTTATGTGGGCTTCATGTCATTTCAAAATCAGCATTTAAACTTTAATCATGTAATGGTAGATCCAGGACACATTTTTGAAATTCATATTCTTAGTACAATAAGTAAACTTATTAGTATTTAATAAGCTATTAGAAAACCTTTGCCTTTTTGTTATGATTATTATTTCATTTACATTTCTCTTCCTATTAAAAGAGATACTCATATAGGGAAGGTTATAGTATTATCTAATGTGATACCCTAAGGAACTCACTGATTCCTTTTAACAAAACTGATATGCTATAATATAGAACTTGATGGAATAATCAGAGAATTTCAAGACTTCAAAAATTGTTTGAATTTAATCCACTGTAAAATGGAACATGGAATGAGATATAATAATATTTATTATTATTTCATTCTTCTTTATTTTTAAGTAATGTAACTCTCCTTTAGATTCTATTGATTTTTATGTTGAATTAAGTCAACACCACATATCAAAAGTTATAACTTAAATTTCTTTAGTAAAATGTTACCCATCAAATATTATTTTCAGAGAGCTAACTGGTAATGCATTTTCTTGGGTTAGTTTTGGTAATTGGGATTATTTTTATAATTGGGCATTTTTTTGCTGAGCATTACAGACGTTTGAAAGAGTCATTAGATATTAGACTATCAGATGTCTTGTTTGGTGATTGACTTATTAAAGACATGGCTTTATGTGTATTTTAGAGTTTGTTGGTCCTCAGCAAGCCAGTGTAAATTGTAGCAGTTCTGTTAAAAATCTTTGCAAGGAAATTTTACAACTTCTCTAATTTACACCACTTCAAATTTTTAGTTTCAGCTTCAACTATCACTCAAGATTTGAATCAATCTACTTGTTTTCCTATTTATATCCCTCTCATTAATCATAGTAGAGTTTTTAAGCTGACTTTCTTCTTCTACCTCACAGCAGTAATAAAAAAATGAGCTTATATATATATTTTTTCTAGTCACATAATTAACAAAGCTATTTATATTTGGCCTCACCTTTCATTTTTTTCTTCCTCCTGAAATGGAAGATATTTCCACTTCCAGTAAGACTAATTAGTAAGACATCTTTTTAATTTGCTTTAAATCAAATATATTTACACTTTATGGGTTTCCAAGAAATTCATTACATCAACCTTTTCTTTACCTGTGTCTTCAACCTTACCTTGTCTACTGTTTACTGAATTATTCTCAGAAACATTTAAATGTGTTCAAAAATCTGTCTTTCCCCACACAGGAACCAAGCTCCCTTACTCACCCAACTTTTCCTCCTCTTTAAAGCTAAATTTCAGGAAAAAACAAGTCTGTAAAAACTACTAATTCTTCATTTAATAATCATCAACTAAAAATGTTTTATTAAGCCCACCATGATTTCACTAAACCTACCATACTATCATTACTTCAATGTGCTAGCTACTGCTTTCTTAGAACATTTTTCAGATAGTTTTTGAGTCACTCTGGTTACTTTTCTCAGACTGTTTTTTATATATATATATATATATATATATATATATAGGCATCTCTTTATCTATTCAGTCTTCAAATGCTTATTTCTTTTGCTCTCTTCTGTACTTCAAATAATTATATTTTGATAACTTCTACCCATATATTTATAGCCCTGAAACCTATCCTAGTGATTTATAAGATAATATTTGCAAGCAATACCTGGTGAAAGAGCACAAAGAAAGTTGATGAGATTTATAAGTAGGATAAATAACACTGCTTTTAGAGAATTATGCTACCTATTTAAATTTCATATATAAGGCAAGAAATATGGTTTCTAGATTGGCCAGATTTGATAACTGAATATTAGCATATTTAAAAAGTGGATGTTTATTAATATGTGGTTTTGCGGAATGATAGTGCAAATCCTTGCAAGTTGAAAATACCTAGAAAAATGCATTGTTCATCTTATGTGTGCACTTTGCAGAGCATAATGAGATAGGCTTGTGAAAATTAATGTTATTTAAATATAAGCTTCTTTATACCCAGTAACAATTGTGTGAAATAGAAGGTAATTTATATTTGAGAAATCTACTATTTTTCAGTATTTTCTAAAGTAAATATGGTCTACATGAGTGTAATATCATATTGTTTTGAAAACTAAAACTTATGCTATTTTTTTTAAAGTTTGGAAATTATCTAAAAAAAAAAATGTTTGGAAGTGGGAAACCATATACTGTGCTAAGAATTAGAGGAAAATAAGTTCTGCTGACTGGCCTTAATTATGCTATTTTTCTATGCCTTTTTTTAAAAACAGGAGGAAATATATGTAGAGCAGATGAGTTTCTTTGCAATAATTCTCTTTGCAAACTACGTTTCTGGGTGTGTGATGGAGAAGATGACTGTGGAGACAATTCTGATGAAGCCCCTGATTTGTGTGGTATGGCATTTCATGTGACTCTAGATTATCCCCTTCTCTGATGTAAGGCACCAACATGAATCAATGAAGTGGTGAGGCGAACCATACATTCCACTCTTCCAGGGTTGGACAGATAAAGTATACAACAGATACAGTTTTTGTTCCAGTAATATTAGATTATTTTGTTGAAAGTTTATGATTTTATAGAGAGCCCTTTTAAATGCAAAGTTGTACATGTCATTATTAGAAATACAGGCTATGATCTGTCTGGGAGGATTTAGAGTGGTTGACCTTTTGATTTGAGTAGGATGCATATCAGGACTTTGGCTTCATACTAAATTGGCATTTTAAGGTAAAATTATTTTTTAACAGGTAAGTACACACAAAACTATTCATAATTAAATCAGGTAGTTCTACTAGCTCCTTGCTACTGAGACTGAGGTTGTTCAGAGAACATATAGTTCCTCTTCTCATTTTTTGTAACTAATTTCATCAATATTGTTTCACTTCTAATTTAGAGGCAGATACTAGTATTTAATATGTAACTAAATACTGTATCTGGTGAATTAAAGAAAATGTAGCGTGAGTGCATATATTTAAATTCTTTGTTCTGTTACGTGCACCAAGTTACATCAATATTTTTTGTTAGATGATAACATTGACTACTGATGTTATAACTGAATAAAAAAAATCCAGAACAAGGAGACAGCTTTATATTTAAAAGGATTAAAACTTGAAAAAAAATTGTCTTTGAAGAGTGCTCTGTAGGTAATGATGAGAGATGTAACTAAGTTTCAATTTCATTTCTTTTACATAATCTTACAAAGTGCACTCTAGAGAATCACCAGAGATTATATTTTTCCTAAATAATAATGCATGAAAAAAAAGATTTCATTTTTCAATATCAAGCCAGAAACTAATTTTTATATACAAGTTATTTGTTTCCCATTCTCTATTCTACTTCAGTAGAAAACTAGTGAGCTTAACAGAAAATATTTGGTAACTAATTAATCCTCAGTGACTTCAAATTTCCACCTCCAGGACTACTTCCAGACCTTTCTAGGTCCTCATTGGCATGCAACACAGTCACTGAAAAACTTGGTCCAGCTTGATTCTTTGAATAGGTTTACATTCTTCTTGGTATTCAGAGTAGTAACACTGAGTTATTATGTGCCAGAGACAGTATCAGGTAATTAGGATTAAAAAGAAAATGAAAGCTACGTGTTTTTGTTTTTTGACAAGAAGTTCTTATTTTTGTTGGACAAATGATTTCCATGTTGTATTTCAATATATGACAAAGTTAAGTAAAAGGTACAAACATGACATAGAGGAATTAGATGAATTCTGATTAAATGGTAGTTCAACTACTTAGAGCTAGTTTGAAGTATCTAGACTGAAAGCCACCATTGGCAGAGTGAACAATGTGGGAAAATGTGTATCATTTATTCATTTGATAAATATTTGTTAAGCAAAAGGCAGTGTTTGTTTTTAGTGATATAATAATAAACAGATTTGAACCAGATTTCATAGAGCTGAGAAATGGTAGAAAATGAATAATAATGACCATGAAAATATGTAATTGCAAACTAAGATATGTGCATTGAAGAAGAAGTATAGTAAGGAAGAGCATAGTATAGAATGAAAGGTTTCATTCTATCTTGGATTATAAAAATGGGAAATAACTTTTGGATCTGAGAAATATATAGGTTACAAGTAGGTAAAGGAATAGGAGAGGGTAGATGCATGATGTGTTTCAGACAAAGGAAAGAAGTAGAAAGATCCTAAGACAGAGAAAACCATTGTTTACTGAAAACGGAGAGCTCTACATGCCTGAAGAACAAGGTTGGTGGTGGCTTAGGATGAATATTAAGGGACAGAAGAAATTTCTGAATCTTTGTGAGTCTTTGTAGGAATTTTCAGATTTAATCCAAAAGCAATTGAAAATACTAATGAGTTTTATGCAGAGGTACATGGTCATTTTGCAAATATTGAATAGAAAGGAGCAAGGCTAGTTAAAACAATTGTATTCTAGGTAAATTATGTTGATGTTTTAGATTGAGATGATGACAGCATGTATTTGAAGATAATTTAAAAGCTAAAATGAATTGTATTAAGTAGTGTATCCTATAAAGAGGAAATGGAGAGGAAGTTCTCAATTATAATATATAAGATTTTCTCTTGAACATTTGAATAACTAGGGAACGTGAGGAGGAACAATGTTGTACATAGAGATTAGCAGTCTGGTTTTAGACATATTTAAGGAGTATTCAACTAGCGACTGCAATTATGCACTAGACATTTGGTACTAGGGCTTAAAAATTGGTCTGCAGATAGATATATGAGTCAGCCTGAACTATGATAATAAATACTATGGGATTTGTAAAATTTAGTCTGAGTGGGAGTGAGGAATAAGAAAAAAAAAGAGAATTACACAAAAAATTGAGGAATGGGAAGCATTTCACTGATAGCAGCCAAAATAGAGAGAACACACATGGAGTAGCAAACAAACAAACAAAAAAGGAACACCAAATATCAAATAAACAACAAACTATGGCAAAAAAAATGCAAAAGTAATAAAATATGAAATTATTCTTGAAGTGTTAGTTTCAGAGTTTAATTCTCCTATTGTTAAACATACTGAAATTAGCTGACAGACTGTGTAGACACAGGCAAAGATGCAATTATCAAGTTTCCTACATTTTTATTTTTACTTTTTATGTGTGCAGTAAGAGACTTGCACATATATGTATATGCATGTATATATGTGCTTATATATGTAAGTTTGGTATATCTGTACATGTGTGTGTTTACATATATATATATAGAGAGAGAGAGAGAGAGAGTTTTCAAGCAGTGTTGTTCAGAGTTCCTCTGGATTGATAAATTTGTGGTATAGTTGCCCTTGTGGTATGATCATCTACAGCGTTCTTGCCATATTAGATGTAGACACAGGGATATCAGATGATTTCATTGATTGAAGTTTGGGGTATTGTTGGATAATTAAGATGAAAAAGAAAACTGCCAGAGAATCCAGATTATTTTAGTTTATAAAAGAGTGCCTTGGACAGTGCCCATCATATAATAGGTTACTAATAAATATTTATTAACTGATTAAATGAAAGTATAGGACATGGAATCTAATGTTAATAGAGAGGAATTGAAGACTAGTCATTGGTGGATAAGGAAAGATTAACAAATTAGTGAACTAAAGTTTCCCTAAGACTTAAGAAGGGTCTTTACGAAACCCTAAATTAAAAAGTTGGGAAAGTAGGAGATTAAAAACTCAAATGAGTGGTTTCGGAAATAAAAAATTACAGGAAGTAGCATATTCATTTGTGTCCATATGTATCAGTTAGTGTTCTTATCTGCAAGTAGCAAGAAATTTCATTTACTGAATTAAGAAGATACATTTTTTGAATTCCACATTGACAAAAATCCACTACTTCTAGGTGGCCTACTTAGAGCAAAGGATTGAAAATTGAACATTGCTAAAATCATAACTTAAAATTTTTCAACATAAGAAAAAAAACGTAAATATTTATGGTGATAAACATTAATTAGGCTTAATGTGGTGCTCACATCATAATATGTGCAAACATCAAATCATGCTGTGTACCTGAAACTAATATAGTATATGTCAATTATTTCTAAATAAACAAAAGAACATTGGATATGAGAAATTCAAGAAGCTGTCAGGCCAAGTTATTTGTTGATTTGCTCAAGTGCTTGTTAAGGTCATCCAGGATACTGTAATGAATTTCTATAAAGAGAAAAACTATGAGGGAAGGTGTTAAAGATTTTCGAGAATGAAGCTGGAGGTGATGTTTATAAGGTAGATGAGATTAATAGAAATAAAAAATATATATATTCAAATGCCTCATCTTCAAGAACATCGTTTTTTGTTTTTGTCTTATTAAATAAAATAGAATGTGAAGATATAATAAAAAAGTTCTGGAAGCTATAGTAGGAAACTAGGATGTCTTCAAATATGAGAGAACATGAGATTTTCACAATTTAAGAAAAGTTTTTAAGTGACTTAAAGGGGGGAAGGAACTGTGTTTGGAGGAAAAAAAAAACACGATAATAAAAAAACAACACAAAATCCCCACAAAGTAAATCAAGTAGATCAAGCAAAGAAGGAGTATGGTATATGAAAGGTACTGTAATAAACTGGTGTTGCTAGAAGTGATGAGGTCTGAGACTCTTAAGAGTAGCATGGACAAAGTAATGATATATCTATTATATCATGTAAAGTATATTAAAATTTACTCTGAAAATGATGAGTAATTATGGAAGGGTTATGGATTACTGCAGTGAAGTTTGGGAAAATCTTAGTTTAGGTAATGATCCATGACATTTAGGAGTCTACTGAAGTCATGCCTGTAGAATTAGTGAGAACTCAATTATTGTAATGTATAACTGTTATGTATGGAGAAAAGAGGGCAAGTTTGGGGACACTATCAACTGCATCAACTAAACAGAGTTGAAGATCAGTTAGAGAAATGCATTTAGTATAATCCCAGAAAGGTGGTTATGATGTACACTGACTTTGATTATGGAAATAAGACAAAGTTTATGTCTGAGTTAAAGAGAGTCAATGAAAAATGATAAACAACTGAGCTTTGAATGTGTTTAATTTGAATTCCTGAAATAAGGGACTATATTTGTGAGATGCTGGATTTAAATAGCAAATCGATAGTGTTCATGGTACAGTGTCAGGTAAATCCATGAGAATGAATGAGAATATCTAAACATAGAATTCCAAGAGAGAGATTATAAGAGGAACTAGGATGATTGTTGGAATTTTAAGTAAAACTGGCATCATTAGAGATGATCCCACTGTAAGGATGGAAGTCCTCAGTCGAGATAATGACAGCAAGAAATGTGTATTTTTCTGGCATTTATAGTTCCTCTCTCTTGCTCTCTCATTCTGTCTGTTTCTTTCTCACACACACACATACACACATAACTAAGATAACCTGCGTGATCAAAAGCATATCAAATACATATTTGTTTACAGAGGCAGAGGATAGGATGTAGAGCTATAACATTGCTGGTTGGTTTTTGTTGTTGTTTTTCACTGTATGGCCTATTTCAAATTTTGAGTCTGTATCATTTGCTTGCTCAAACCCTGTTCTCTGAAATTAGTTGTTCAGATAGCTAAATGTCCTGCTGTGCTGTATAAACTGTAGGCATAAATTAATTTGGAAAACCAAGTGACATCAGCTAAGATAAGGAATCTAGAAATGAAACCATGAAGTTTGGCTTTTTTTCTTACTTCATGTAGCATTTCAGCTATGCATTCTTATCTGAAATTAATATAAATGAATAGGATGTTAAGCCTCTATTATCACACATTTTCCTGTTATCTATATATAGGCAATTTACATTACAAAAGATTCAGAGAAGCTCTATTTTGGATTTGAAATAAAAAATAAAAAGGAAGACAAAAAGATGGTGCTCCATAAATCAGTATACTCAAAGGAACTACTTTGTTTTTTTGTTTTTTTTTTCCTTTTTTTTCAGTAAAATTTCTTTGCCCACCCACAAGACCTCACAGATGCCGAAATAACAGAATATGCCTACAGTCTGAGAAAATGTGCAATGGAATTGATGACTGTGGAGACAGCTCAGATGAATATGACTGTGGTGGTAAATTCATTTAATATACAGTAGTTAATTTAGTGACAGTTACAAGATAATATAATGATTTTAGGGCACAAAACAAATTTCCATGTTACATGTCTAAGGGCGTATTTTACAGGTACTTGATTTTCTGACAGAGTATGAGAATAATCAGTTAATATTTCATTTGCATAGTAGAGCTGTGCAGTTTTATTCAGATATTCCACTAGTCTGTAAATCTCTGCTGTATTCCAAAAAGTGCTTAGAGAAACACCATAGTCATTTAAAAATGTTCTCTTTTAAACAGCTACATGAGCAGAGAAGATTTATACAGATTGCATGTTAGTGCTCACAACCACTTTCCACACTTCTGAAATTAAGAAAGCAAACAAAAACTCATGAAGTCAAAGGTTTTACTAAATTATACATCAAATAGTTTGGTAAAAAACCTTGACTTAAATTGTTCTGAGGCAATTTATATCAAAAAAAAAAAATCCCACTCAGTATGAATATTGAGATAGTTTTCCCTGGAAATGTGTTATTTACTGCAGGGTAATGTTCATGTTATTTTTCACAACTCCAGACATTTCATAATTATTTCATTTAACCCTGAATTTCCAGTGAAAGATTTTAGATCCATGTGTTTTGTAAAATCCTGAGCATTCTGTATGCTCAATACATGTTTTAACTCTGTAAAGCACTAATCATATTTTAATGACTGTATAGGTCAGTTTACATATAAAGCAAGACCTTGTAAAAAAGATGAGTTTGCCTGCGGTAATAAAAAATGTATCCCCATGGACCTCCAATGTGATCAACTGGATGACTGTGGAGATGGTTCAGATGAACAAGGCTGCAGAACAAGTGAGTTTGCATTTGTTTTTATATAAAGTAGAGCCATAAGCAGTCTAATATCTGCTTCAATATGATTATTTTTTTCTTTACTACTGTGAGAAAAGGTTGCTCTTTAAAATGTTCTTAAGTAATAACATTTTCTGAGTGTTTGCCAAGGCAACCATAGGTCATTACCTCTTATAAAGTCTGAGGAAGGAATGAATGGCCAGTTATGCAGTGAATGTCCTTGTTGGAAATGATGTGAGAACTCAAAATCCGAACAGATTTTGAAATCAGCAAAAAAAAAAAAAAAAGAAATTATATTCCTTACTACTTATTTTATAAAATATACATTTAGCATTAAAAATTTGCAAATAGTAATATTTTGTTGAATGATGGTAACAACTTTTACTTATTCAGTATTGTATAATTTTTATTCATTGCTGACTTATTCTTAAAAAAGACTACTTATTTTATGCAGTTAGAGTCCTATGATACTTGTAGACCTTGATTGTTAACTTTGTGTTTAATATTTGATAGCTGATTTTCTATATTGAGAAAAATAAACTTATGATCCTAAATTTAGATTGCTTATAAAAGCCAAAAATACTCCCTACTCCTGGATTTTTTTTTTTCCTATTTGTATATCTAAGTTATTTCTCACTGGGTGATGAAACAATATTTACCAGGATATGACCACATATATCTCAACCATGGTAAAATTCCACTGGTGTATTTTAATTAATTATAAAATATTGGGGTATCAGTGGGTATTGCAGTGAATGTAAATCTGATTAATTAATCAGATTAATATTTTGATTTAAATAAAGTAGAACTACTTCAGTGCTGCCACTATAATATTGTCCCTCTCATTTATTTGTGTTCCAAAATGTTTTCCTGAATGGTAGATTAAGCAATGAAATTACAACTACTCTCCCGGAAACTGCAAATAACACAGTCTGTCCTAACTTGTGTTGCAACCCATGACTTGTTGGAGCACATTATACACGCAAATGTTCCTTTTTTTGTGTTTTCAGAATAAAAACAAACCAAAACCTTGCTTATTTAATCTACTTGCTGGAGTAATATAGTACCTTTGTTAGAGTTCATTAGCACTAAATTTAGCAACAAATGCCCACATCTCTTGATAGCGTCTATGAAGTGTTTTTGTTCTTAAAGAAGATGTAGTATTCAAACAACATACCATTGTAAAACTAGCCTGTCATTAGAATAATTTACTCTTGAATTCCTTTTAGAAAGCAGTGTGGCTTCATAACAACTGAACATGTAGCTATTGACAAGTTGGTCTAAACTATTTAAATGTAAATGAGTTTGTTTTTCACCTGAGTTTCTATGATTTTATAGAAAGTGTGGGCTTATAGGGAGAGGATATCATGATGGAATAAGAAATATCATTCCAAATTAAGAAGAAAAGTAAATTACCACTTCAGGAATTAGAATTATATTAGTTTTTATCACATTTTTAAATCCTAGTTCCAACCAAATATACCTGCGAAGATAATGTGAATCCATGTGGAGATGATGCATATTGTAATCAAATAAAAACATCTGTTTTCTGTCGCTGTAAGCCTGGATTTCAGAGAAACATGAAAAACAGACAGTGTGAAGGTATAGTACATTTCCTCAACAGCTTGCTCTTAAATCTTTAGGTTATAAAAGACTCCAAGGCTGCTAAATTACAGGATGACAGCAAATTGATTTTCATCAAAATGATGTGCATGTAAGGGATGCCATTTTGCTTAAGACTGAAAGTCCCAAGGGTCAAGAGCTTGTTTGTTTTTATCGCTAAGCTAACCATCACTGAGGCTACAAAACCTTTCAATAGCAGATTCAGACTTGCAGAAATTCAATTGTGTTGTTATAACTTTGTTTTGTAATGCAAATAATGAAATTGCTACTTCAGAAACTGTTGGAGAACTAGAGGCACTTCATGAAAGAACATATTTATGATAACCCATTGCTCTTGAGTTGTAGCACATGCAATAAAGCAATAGGTAATCACTTTTAAATAACTGTGAGCTTTTGTGTGAATGATGTCTTAAATAATGTTTTATATTGTCAAGATACATCTTTTACAATTCTAAGATGGAAACTAAATAAATCTCTTTCAATTTACTTGAGGTCATTTAAATATTGTCCATGTTGGATAGTAAGAATCTCAGAGTAAATTGCATGTAAATGTAATTTATATCAGGGTTTTAACTATCAAGCCATGAAATATAGGCCTACATATACATTTCTCTAGTAAAAATTCTCTAGTAAAAATTTCTCTAGTAAAATTAATATTATTGTGATTAAAGCCCAAACTTAATTACCTGAGTCTGGTTTATCTTGGGTGAATTCAAGTACTAAAAACGTTTTTACCTACCAGTTTCCTTCTCTGCTGTCTTTTAACATTATTTTTGGTTGATAAATGTGATTTTACTTTTGTAAATGAAATAGAATTATTTAAGCAAATTAATTATAGCAACTCAAAAGCAGAAGTGTAACTAGTTTGTATTTATGAATACTTTGAGCTATATACCATTTGGATTGCTCTTGACATTTTATATCTTCACTAACACAGAACACTGAAATATGGCAACCTAAGTTTTCTCTCTTAATTAACAAAGCATTTCTCAAGTCTAGAATATTCCTTTTTCCCCTACATACTTTCTATTAATTATTTATAAACACATACACATATACACACATATTAGCACACAATTTCTTCAAGATTTTAGTTTCAAACAACATCAATTTTTCTAATACTTACTTGTAAATAGTATACTCTGTTTTATATATGCTTAGTCAATTTAGATATTTGCTTTATTTTGAGTATATGCCATGACAAATAGAACCTGTAAGCTATGTTTGTTGTAAACTATTTTGAAAGTTTATTTTTACTGATGTCTATTGGGCAAATGAATAACTTAACTCCAGTAAAAGTTACTTCCTTATTCAATAAAAGTTTGATCGTAAACTAAAGTACTTTGACTTGGTGAGGAACAGGAAAAGACATTACCGTTATTTGAAATTTAAAGAATTTAGTTTTGTTTTACCCTTCTTTTATGCAGCTCTGAAAGAGAATAATAAATAGCTATATTTTAACACCAGAGCAGCTCAGTTGGAATGTCCAAGGGGAAGAATTAAAAAAGAAGAAAAGTAAAAAGGGATTGAGAGTTGAGGTGTGCCATGCACTGTTCTAGGTACAGGATGTAGTATCGAGTATATTAATATGAGGAGAAAATGATGACTTTAGCTATTTCAAAGCAGTGTGCATGAGTTGAGATATTATTCAGTCATGTAGATTTGTACTTATTTTGATTCCATATCAAAGTAAAACTGCAGCAACAAGTTTCTGATCAAAAGTTACAGGTGTAAACAAATAAAAAAGTAATTGTTGCAATATGTTTTGATGGCTAAGTGCTAAAAAAAAATGTACTTTATTTTATCCCTACTATAGTATTAACTACAGACTTGTAAGTACGGTTCTGTTTTGTCTTTTATCACTTTACCCTACATTTCAATCAAACAGAAATGAATGGTCATGGAGGACTTAATTTATCCTTAGGCAAAGTATTATAGCAAAGAAAACAGAATCAGAAGGCTTTAAATATTGGCACTGCCATTTATTTATTTTTTATGATAATTTTACTTTTTAAATATTACCAAAGGAACAATACATCATAACATTATATAAGTTTAAAGTGTGCAGCATTGTAATCAGCATCTGTATATACTACCTGAAGCTTACCAGCAACAGTCCAAGTCTATCCTTCACCTATTATTGGTCCCTTTGATCCAATTTTCCCTCCCCGTTCCTTCTTCCCCTTTGGTAACCACTAATTTAATTTTGCAGAAAAAAAATCTGTTTTATTTTATTAGGTTCATTTTTTGTTTGGTTTCTTTATATATCACATATAGTAAAATGACACAATTTTTTTTTAACCTTATGCCTTATTTCATTAAACATAATTCTCTCTAGGTCCATCCATTTTCCTCAAATGGCAGAATTTCAACTTTTTTCAACAGTTAAATTTTATTCCCTTATGCATAGATACCACAGCTTTATCCATTTACCTAACAATGAGCATTTAGGTTGTTTCTAGCTCTTTGTTATTGCAAATAATGCTACAATAAACATGAAGGTGCACATATCATCTTGATTTAATGTTTGTTTGTTTTTTAATGTTTTAGGGGGTAAATACCCAGAAGTGGGATAATGTGATCACATATAATTACTATTTTCAATATTTTGTGTAATCTCCATCCTCCTTTCCATAATGGTTGAACCAATTTACACTCCCACCAACATTGTATAAAGGTTCCTTTTGCTCTGTATCCTCACCAATACTTGTTTCCAAACATTTGGATAATAGTCATTCTCCACTTTTCATCTTTATTGTTATTTTGATTTGCTTTTTCCTAATGCAAGAGAGATGGAACATCTTTTCTTGTGCCCATTGACCAACTGTGTCTTCTCTGGAGAAATGCCGGTTCAAATATTTTAGCCATTTTTTAATTGCTTTGTTTTTTTTATTATTGCTGTTGAATTTTGTGTTCCCTATATGTTTTGTCAGACATACGATGTGCAAATATCTTCTCCCATTCATTATCTTTTCGTTTTGATGACAGTTTTGCTATGAATAAGGTTTTTAGTTTGATGTAGTCTCATTTGTTTATTTTGACTCTTGTTTTCCTTAATTTTGGAATCAAGTTCCTAAAGTCATTCCTTAGGCCAATATCAAGGATTGTCTTGCTTCTGTTTTCGCCATCTATTTTTTGGCTTCAGATTTTGTATCTTGGTTTTTAATATATTTTGAATTAATTTTTGTGCATGGTGTTAGCGTTCTCATTTCATTCTTATGCATGTGACTGTCTGACTCTCTCAATACCATTTGTTGAAAAGACTGTCCTTAAACAATCAAATGCTCTTAACCCCTTCAAAATAAATTAGTTGTCCATGTATTTGTGGACTTATTTCTGGTTTCTCAATTCTATTCTACTGATCTCTACATATGTTTTTGTTCCAGTAACATGTTTTTTTTATTATTTTTGCTTTATAGCACAATTTGAAGTCAAGGAATCTGATTCCTCTATTTTTGTCCTTTTTTTCCCTCAGGATTGTTTTTGCTATTTAGATGTTTCTGTGGTTCCAGTTAAATTTCATATGTTTTATTCTATTTCTGTGAAGAATGCCATTGGGCTTTCAATGTAAATTTCATTAAATATCTATATTACTTTAGTTAATATGTCCATTTCAGCAAAGTTAATTCTTCTAACTCATGAGTATGGAATATCTTTCATTTACAAATGCCACTGGGAAAGTCCTTATCGCTACCACTGAGCTTATGGATCACTGATGACTGTGAAACAAAAGCTAATTATTTTTATTGTGCCTATTCTTAGGATCTGTAACTTAAATAAAATATTTATCTCACAGGTTTATAGCATAATTAGCACAACTATAAAAGGGGTTCAGGAATTATGTTTGTTGAAAGCAAAAATGGGGAGGAAAAGAAAAATAAGTAATCACCAATTTTCCCTAAACTGAATCCTGACCCTGCTTAAACCATTAAAATTAGAGATGTGTTAAGTCACATTTTGCCTGCAATTTATTTATTACTTATGATTTATATATATATTTATATACCTACATTCATTTATTTTGTTTGTTTGCTTACTTTAAATGGTCCACTTACATATACTCACATCATCTATAATAAGCCAGAAGTGTAGTAGAGGTATATACATATCTTTATTATCTGTCAGACATTGTGCAAAAATGTTGGCAATAAGCAATTAAATGTTATAATGTATGCCTTCAAGGGGCTAGGAGTTAAGTATGGGCTATGAATAACATGATTACAAATATGAAAAATAGTGTGAACAATGCCATAAGAGATCAAAGATTGGAAAATTATGGGATGGATAGTCACTACCTTTGTGAAGACAATGAAAGATTTAGGTGAATCTTGAGAGAGGAGAACAATTTGTCTATGTAAATATGAACAGGGAAATTATAGGAAAAAGGAATAGCATGATATGAAGGTATAGATGCTGCTACTGAAGTAAGCTTATAATAAAACTTCAAGAGGTATTGAGTGAATGAAAACACTAGGGAGTTCTGAAATTGATATTCCAATGTTTTCACTGTATTAGCAATCAACATGTAGGAATGACTTGTTATAATGTGTGTATATATGTATGTATATATATATATATATATATGATGTATGACTTACAGTGATATTATTGTGAAAAAAATACTATGGACTAAAATATTATACAGCAAGTCACAGAATTAAGAGATTGAAAGGATAATGAAGTAGGAATAAGAAGTTGAAGGATAAAAAAGAAATTTGTCTTTTATGAAATGTGCAAGAAATGAACAGAGGTATGATGACACTATTTTTAGTTCTTCTTTTCTAGACCTTAATGAATGCTTGGTGTTTGACACATGTTCCCAGAAATGTATAAATATGGAAGGATCATACAAATGTGAGTGTAATCAGAATTTTCAAGAAAGAAATAACACCTGCATAGTGAGAGGTAAGGTGATGACCATTATTTCAAATAATGTAATGAACATCTTATGGTAAAATGGTTTATGCTGTATTTTAGGAATAGTAACATCCCTGATACCATGAAATAAATCTATTTTTAATTCTGGTTAATTTTTCCAGTTTTTGTTACTATTACTAGCCTAAACTGGGACAGTCTATAGACATGACTGTCAAATGCACACTTAATTCTTAAGATCACTTTTGTCTTTGAAACAATTTGCCTGAAAGGAGTAAAAGGTTATAAAAGCCAATGTGAAAGAATATAAAGTCTTTTTTATGGCCTGTTCTTAGAATATTTGAAAATATACTACACAACGTGTATAAAAATACAAGTTGAATCTTCGTATTCTAACAAGAACAATATTTTCATAAATCAATTTAAAGGTTTAGAATAAAGTCATGTTTTCAAATTTGGACTTCATCTAAATGTAAATTTCATTAAAAATTTTAATACATATATAGGTTTGTGCCTTTTTTAGCCAAGGATTTTATTGCTTATATGTACTTACTAGATGATATGTTATTTCAAATAGTGTTAGCCACAGAACATGATTGGACAATGTTAATAAGACGGTTACTGCAAGAGGAAAACTGCATGATGTAGTGAATTAGGATGAGCCATGAAGTTAGATGTATTTGTATTTGAGTCTCAACATTTCACCTTTCTGACTTACGTGGCATCAGAGAAGTTATGAAATGCTCTGAGCATCAGTTCCTCATCTATAAATTCGGTGTGCTAACACCTGTTTGTCATGGTTGTTGTAAGTGATAAATTGGGAAAGAGCTAACCCAGTGCTTGCCAAGATAATATATATTCACTAAATAAGAGCCAGTAAGCCAATAGAGCTGAAGTACACCTCATTATGCATATGTTTTTCTTCTTTTTAATATGCCATACTATTTTGCAATTCAATCTTTCTTTATAGTTTTAATATTTCAATTAATATCTTCAGGATTCATTTAAAATTTGACTTAGTATGCAAATGACATCAGTATTGTAAGAGGCATCAAAATTTCAAATTAGAGCATTCTACTTAGTGAGATTGTAGATAATAAAAAAATTATGGCACTCTAATGCAGCAAATGCTGCTGTATTTGTATAATAAAAACTAAAGAACTTTTAAGATATGTGATAGTAGAAGAAGACTTCATATCTTAAGTTTCAGTTTTTAGCTTAAGGTAATAATCGGGAGCATATTCTAAATGCTCACAAATGTTTGATACTTAATGTTGTACACAAAATAATATCTGAATATTGAGAATCAAAGGATTGGAACACAATGCATTGAGGCTTACCAAATAGAAATCCGTATTTATAAAAAGGTTATCGCTTTTTTTTTTTTAACGTATACTTTATTTCTAGAGTAAAGTGAGCTCTATCCTAGGAAAACCTGCATCATGAACTCATAAATATTTACAGAAATCATAAACTATAAAGATTAAAAGATGATTTAAAGTTTGTTGATATTTATGGATCAAGAAACTGCATTAAGATAGCAATTCAAGATAATTTAATCGCATAATAATTAATTTTGCATTATTTGAAATTTACTTTATTTTTGTATTTTATTATAATAATCTCCAGGCTCTGAAGATCAAGTTCTCTACATTGCTAATGACACTGATATCCTGGGTTTTATATATCCATTCAACTACAGTGGCGATCATCAACAAATTTCTCATATTGAACATAATTCAAGAATAACAGGGATGGATGTATATTATCAAAGAGATATGATTATTTGGAGTACTCAGTTTAATCCAGGCGGAATTTTCTACAAAAGGATTCATAGCAGAGAAAAAAGGCAAGCAAACAGTGGCTTGATTGTAAGTAAATAACATTGAATATTTGATGACCCATACCCTCCCACCTCCCTAGTTTTTTCCTTAATCTATCAAATTACAATGCCTGATTTTAAGACGCAATTAATATATTCAGTTATTCCTTCTAATAGTCTCCCATTATTCCTGCATAGAAATAAAACATTTTTGCTCATTCTTGTAGCAGCATATACTTTTTAAAAACTGTTATGACATTTTTGTTTTAATATATTTGCCTTAGTTTATATAAGAATGGTAATGAACAATACCTAACATATTAGAACACTTTATGTTTTATAGTATTTAACAATACATTATGAACATGAGGTCTTTTTTCATCATGAGATTCAATGGGAATTATTTTTTTTAATGTTAGAAATAAGCTGTCAAAATATGCAGGGAAAATCGTTTCAATGGTTTTAGCAGTTTTATCAGAAGTAGACTTCTCTTCTAGGGTAAGATATCAACTCAATAGTATAACCGTTTCTTCTGACTCCTGATAGCTATATTTTAGAGAACATCCAAAAAAGAACAATGTTGTTTGCTCTTGAATGATGGACATGCTGATTATCATGGTTGTTCCTTTTGAGAAAAATAAACTACAGCATTTGTTTAGATTTGTGGTTGTAGATTATCCTTTTGTTTTAGGGCATGTCAATTTATTTTGTATTTTATATTTTGAGGTAACCTGGGAGAAAAATGACAAATACATACTTATTTTTGTGGTACCAGGCCTATTTCATAGAGTCAACAAGTCAAGTTCTATCACAGTAGGATGTAATTGAAGCTTTGTATTTGAAAAGAATCAGAAGTTCCTATCTAGATGTCCTTACTATCTTTTGCTGTGATAGTCATCATAAAGATTTGATGTACATGAGCAGCTTTTGATAGGACTATGTAATACATCTTTTATCAATAGTGGATATGAATAGACTGATATTAAATGAAGCTATATTTGCTTTAGAATTTAGCTTAGATTAAATTTTGAGTAAAGTTCTGGCACATAGAACATACTATATGGACTACAAATGCTCTTAAGAGGATGTTGATGATTCTAATATTGATGATGCTGATGATGGGAGTATTATTGATGATGACTGACAATATGTTTGCTATCACAAATTATTTGCAACTTACTCTTGAATTGTATAATTGTTAAAATACATATTTAATTAATTTTAAATAATTTTTCAATAAAAATTACTTGATCATTACTTTAGCTTTTTCTTTAAAGAGACTGATGAATGCAATGTCCTCTATTAAATAATTTATCATAGGCCAAAAGCCAAATTTGTTTGAGATTTTGTTCTTATATATACAAATATATAGATGAAATGTTTCATTTGTACATTACTTGCTTATTTACATCTAAATATTTACTTATTTTAAATGGCTTTCATTTCATTAATATGGTCCAGAATCTTTCATAACTGATGGCAAAGTTATTGACTAACTATTTTCTTATGAAATATGAAACTTTACTTAGTCTTTTAGTAATAGTGAATCCTTGGGTTGTATCATTAGACTTTGCATTTATGTGTTTTTGTATCTGTTTAGACCTACTCATGACTAACTATTTGTTGTTAGGAAGAAAAGTGGGTAACAATAGGGTGCATTTTCCAGAAGTCCATCATAACTAACCACATGTCATGATATAAAACTGGAACCCCTGGCCCTGACCCATGAGTTTTTGTACCATGCTCTAAATCTTAAGCATTCCATAGAAATTTCCATCAGTATACTATTTAAAAAATACTTAAGATTGCACTCTGAGGCAATTATTTAACAGGCTTTCTACTTTTTTATATAATCATGATATATCAGTTTTATAAATATCAGATACATCCATCTTTAACACATAAATTTAATGAAAAATGTGTGTTATAGAGCAATAAATGACTTATATATGGCCTTGAAGTTATAACGTGGCATAGTTTAGACATTAACTTGAGAGACCTGTACATCTTTAAGTCTCAGTCTACTCATTGAAAATCAACTCTAGTATCAAAGCAAACATTTTCTAAAGGCACTTTTTCTAGATCATAAATGTTTATGATTTCCAAAATATGTGTGACATAATTTATGTCTATCCAGTTATTACCTATAAAAATTGTAGTTGTTTCTTAGAAATCCAATTTGTGTATAAAGACTTGGGTTTTTATTCCCCTTATGAATTGCTATGCCATATATTGTATTTAGTCTTTTACTCATGTATTGTATTTACTGTAGTCATCAGCTTGTCACCTGTTAGTTTAATGAGCATGCAATCTTTTTCATCTTCTAAGTTTTGACAGAAATATTAAATGCTACTGATGAAAGAATTCTCCACCCATGGAAAATGAAGCTCTAGATTCTTTCTGAAGTTGAATACAGAACATTGGTTTCTATCTGAATCAAAAGACAAAAAAGAAAAAAATAAGTAAATCAAGGATGAATACTTTATAACCCCATTGTCAGTATACCAAATGGAAAGAATTAACCACATGATATCAGGAAGTCTTGAAAGCATATTCACAGATAATGAAAATATTGGCATATTTCCATCCCCCAAAAAAGGGCAGGGAATACGTTGTATCAGAAATTAAGGTAGAGTATTACTCAGACAACTAGATGTTAACTGGAATTCATTCCAAAGGAAGGTAACATTCAAAACGATGGGGTTTTTTTTGAGTTGTGAAGGAAATACTCTTCTGTGATCTGTGAAAGTGGTGGAAATACTAATTATGATTGTAAATTTCAATTTCAGATGCAGACTCTTGTTTATAGGTAGAAATGCTTATGATTTTCTACCCCCGGGCTATACAAAATAGATGGAATTTTTCCCTTAAGAAAATTAAATAATTTAACACTTAAAAGACACACCTGATTCAATCTATATGCAAAACTTAATGATATTTCTGAATCTGAATTTTAGTGGTCATAACAGAACATGATAGTATTATCAACAATTGTATATACTTTCCAGTAATTTATCATCTCTAGTATGAAATGCTGTACAGCAAAGTACATGACACAAGGATTATAAAGTAGGTCAGTTTTTGGAAAATGCAAATAATTAAAAAACACAGATTAGACTTTTACCATTAAAGTGCTAATTATTCCTGAGCAAAATGAATGTTTCATCTGAACTACCTGATTTTGAGACATGAATATGAGATATCATTCTTGGCATATTTTCTGTTACTCAAAAGAGAATGTTCAGAATGAAAATGTTTACAATTTTTTTCATTCATAATCATATCTTTTCTTCAAAAAGTTGATTAGGTCATTTTTATCCTGAAAAGTCTTTAACAAAATAGCCAATTAAGTTATATTTAATTGGTTTTAACTTTTTAAATTAGAACCCTAGCTAAATGCTTCAAATGCAATATATGGATCTGTATACATTGCACACATACACAGGTGATTACTTGTGCATATGTGTCCACATCATGTGTGTATGTGTGTGTTTTTGTGTGTGTGAGAACCGTGTGTATGAGCATGTGTGTGTGTGTTAACTAAGTGTGTATGCATTTGAGTTCTGGGTTGGGAGGAAGCAACCACTGTGAACAACTAAATAATAATTAAAAATAAATAAATAAAGATGCTTCTTCCTCCTTTTTTTCCATGCCTACTTACCTACTCACCTTAATCCTTGTCTTCAGCTTTCCTTAATAAAAGAAAAATCATTACTGAATATAAATATTAGGGAGATATAAAAAACAGGTTTTTATAATTAATAATTTTGTAGAAATCAATGATTAACTTACATAGCACTTTAACGTGAATCAGTCAAGTTTTTAAAGAATTTTGTTGGGTTTTGTATTGCACTTTCAAGTTCAATAATGAGAACACAGAATCCTGGTTTTATGAACTTTATGTTCTGTAGAAGAAAAGCAATGTCAAATAAACTCATAAATAAATAAATAGAAAAAATTAGTCTTCAAAAGTATGTTAAAGTAAATAATAAACTAAGAAAAACTCAGGTATTCTAAGTCTTCTTTTGAAAGGTTGTTCAGTAAAGATCTACCTGAAGATAGGAGATTTGAACTAAAACCTAATAAATGTGTAGGAAGTAATGCCATTTTATTTATATCTAAGATAACTGTTCTACATTTTGAAGAATGGACTCGGTGAAGATGAGCTGGAACAGGAGACCACATAGGAGCAATGGGCTCTGTAATAGCTATGGTGTTTGCTGCATTTTAGTAGTCTCAGTGAAGTGGAAGATAATGAGTAGAAGCCTAAAAATGTTTGTAAATGAAAGAGATGTAGAAAATGAAGGTAGGAAGGATTAAAAACTGACTTCTAAATTTCTGAGATTATATAACTTAATAGATACTGCGAACAGTAAACTAGGTTCAATATTAGTTATGTTAAGTCTGACATGGATGTTAGAAATATAAGTGAGATGTCAGTCAGTGATTAATTCAAGGTTCTTAGAGTTATAGAATAATGGTATACATTAAGAAATAGAATATCCACACATATATGTATGATACATATACACTATATGTATATATTTAAATAGAAGCAACATATTGAAAATCTTTGATATACAGGGAAATACTATTGTGATCTTGAAAGTTATTCTTTACAAGTTATTCTTTTCATCCTCGCTATTTAATAAATCACAAATTAAAAAATTGATATCCATATATTCGATTTTTGTCTACTTTGTCTTGCACAAACATAGATTAAGCATCCACACTTTTCCCTCTGTAGTAGATTAAGTCTCTCATTTCCTTGTATCAACTTTTGGTCCCCAGTCCCAACCTATGCTCCACACCATAGCCAAAATAACATTTTTTAAAGTTTTTTTAAATAAATTTTTATTAAGATGACATTGGTGTATAAAACTATTAAATTTTCAACTGTACAGCATATAACTTGACATTTATGTACCCTTCACCTAAATTCTGTTTTTTATCCATCACCATAGAGTTAACCCCCTTTATCCTCACTTTTCACCCTGGTATCTCCATTCTCTATTCCAGTCTGTTCTCAGAATCTGAGAGCTTGTTTCTGCATTTTCTGGTTGGTTTGTTTCTTTGTCTTCTACATATGAGTGAAATCAAAAATTATTTATTTCTCCTGAATTATTTCATTTAACATATTTTCCTCTCATCAATGTTGTTAAACATTACAAGATTTTGTCTTGTTTAGTAGTAAAGTATTTTTCCATTTTATATATATACCACATCATCATATCTCCCTACTTAAGTATGTCTATGTATTTACATTGAAAAGCATTTGTTTACCTGTCTCTCCATGATAGTCTCAGTTCCCACTGCATCCCTCTCATCTCCTTACACATGCAATAACATATACATATAAACCCATAAATAAGCATTTCATTTTAGCCATCAATAGGCAATATATTATTTATAAGAATGCAATTTCCCTTCTTGTCAGTAACTTTATAAAAATTATTTCTCCACCTCCTTTAATAACCCTGATGAATAAAAGCTTCTTTATAAAATGACATCATTTCAATTATTACTACTATCACTGAAATTGGTCTTTGTATTGTTTAGACATAAGAGATCTCAGACTAAGTAACATATGTTCAGGTCTTCCAAAAGGTCTAACTGAACCAAATGTTTATTATTTGAAGTGATGGGATCACAGAAAAATTGACTATCATCTGAAAAATGTCAATTGTATTACCAGATGTGGCTCAAAAGGATACCTCATTAATATACGATTCCAGATTATGTTTAGACTTGAAAATTGGAAAGTTCATTTATCTATGGAGTAATAAGATAGTAGGAAAATAATGGCAATGAATCTGATAGAGAATAGTACATATAAAACTCAGTATTTCCTATGTTTGCATATACATGCTTGTTTGCAATCCAAATAATTTTGATGAATGAGAGACTTTGAACAATAACAACTCAAATTATGTATACGTATTTCTATACATATACATCTATGTATATACATATACATACACATATATGTCTGCTACATAGACTGAATTTGCTGTTCATCTGTAAGATGCTTACCTAATTATTCTGGAAATATAAGATCAACATTTACTTCTCTTCTTTTTTTATGATACTGCCTTTTTAGCCCCATATCTTATAGCTGCACAATTTATACATTAAAATCAACTTATTTTGTTCATTTAAGGTGTTAGTTGCAAACCAGCTATAGAGGTAAGATAAATAAATATAATATATGGGATGTAGCATTAGGGACTCAAGTGAGACAAACTACACGCATATCCCATTAAATCAAGGGAGCAGTAACTGATTATTCTATAATGGAACATCAGTCTGCTTTTGATATGCAATTTGGGCTTTACAAATGTTATCTTAATTTTAAAATGAGAATCTTTCTAATTTCTTCAAAACTTTCACTTGATTTAATCCTCAACCTACATTTTTTAATCCCTACTTTCAGATAACATGTCATCATATCTCAAGTGTTATGTTTATTTAAATTATAAATCTCAGAATGCACCTTGCTTGCTTCATTCACATAGGGATATTATATCAAAATTGCTTTGCTTATGAACTGACATTTTTCTTACTGATTAATGTCTGAAAATTTGTATTTATTATTAGATACATACTTAAAACTATGTAAAATATAGATTTACATAGATTGGATAATATTTTGAAGTGTTCCATAATTTAGTGTACATAAGCTATAGACTTTTGTAGATCATTCAGTTCATAGCCCTTATTTCATATGCCATATACTTTATAGAAAAACTAGGGCTAGGTGTTAAATCAAGTTTCTGATTCCAAATATGTTGTGTGTTCTAGTTTTCCATAATATCTTTTGTTTAATTGATGATGTGAATGAAGGTTTTACTTCATTATAAGACAATTCATTTTACTTTGTGTGGAGAGAGAGTAGTCAGTCATAATAAATTAATTTGAGGAACACTGATCATGGAGAGAGAGAGAGAGAGAGAGCGAGAGAGAGAGAGAGAGAGAGAGAGAGAGAGAGAGAGAGAGAGAGAGAGGAGAGAAAGTGTCCAATACAATATTGAGTGTGTAACTAAAAGACGAATGTATTCTTTTTCAAAAATTTTCTCACAATTTTATTTGTTTCTTCCTCCAACAAGAGTTTACGCTAACAAGACCCTAATGTAACTAAACATATACTTAAAATTTCTGATTGGAGTAATTTGCTATTCAAAATAAATTGTAGACAGAAGGTAGAGATTTAATTCATGACGTAATTTGAAACTGGCATACTCTAATTCTAATTACACTTTTCTCTTGATTCTTTTTTTATTTCATTTCTTTATGTGTATTTTGATTGATGTAATTTAGATTTTTTAACTTTGACAAGTGATGGAATTTTACTTCCATTTCCTTTTTTATGAGAATTTAATGTGATTCTTTTTTGGTGAACCAAAAATATGTAATTTGTTGTTTATTTAGTGTGACTTATACCACATATAGCACAAACACAAGCACAATTTCTTTGGAATGACTTTACATCTTTGCTTTGATAGCATTTCCTTTAAGATATAATTAAATTTATGCAAATCACCCATTTTTCTTTCTTAGAGGTACACGATATTTTTAAAAAGTCAAGTAAATAAAATGTGACCACATCCCTCTATCTTTACATTAATTCTATTTTCTTAAATATGTTAGTAACTAAAGGAATTTTGTTAAAAATAAGGTGGCATTTGCATAGCTCAAATGCTTGAAATCTTTTTCATAGGTTTTATTCTTCCCTTATTTAAAACAAATGTCTTCAATGACATTTCTTCAGTTAACTGAAGCTGGAATTGTGACAGATACCTTACAATCCACAGCTATAAAGAATTAGTAGTTTAAGTAGTAACCTCTACTTTTGTTATAATCAAGCTGCCAATTTTTCTGCAAGATTTAAGTGTTTCATTCATTCAGCTAATATATCATCACAAAGAAGAATGCCTCAGGCCTCAAAACTTTGACTGTATATTTAAAGAGCTGATTAGGAGAGAAGTCATCTGTCTGGAAAAAGCAGTCAAAATGTTGTCTTTTACTTCTTGTAACAATATGAGCAATGCCTTTTGCAGTCAGGGTGACTACATGTTTCTGCAGTCTCTTATACATGACAGATTTCATTAGTGCCTCCAGTTCACTGGCCTATCTGTCTACTGAGTTAGCCAAAGGGACAAATGAGAGCTTTATGTTTTCTTCTTTCCAGTCTGATGTGCTTGTGTTATTTTATGTTCAGCTTCTGTGGAGGTGTTTAGCTTTCCCATTTCTTATTGCCCTTACCAGACTCCATTCTATTCCCAGAAACTCAGTTTACTTGCCCCTTGTTTTCCCCATTGTATTTATTGATTACAGATTTTACAGATTCAAAATTTTCTGATTTTGAAAATCTCCATAAATTTTATTTTATTATATCAAGATCCGACAGGAGGAGATTCTACCTCTGACTCTCCAGTCAACACCCATTGAATATACAAACTTCTTTTATATGGCTAATACTAGTCAATATTGTGTTCAAACTGGGAGCCATAAAAGGAAATTATAGCACTCCTCTGGAGTTTACTATAAAAGGTGATTTCTTAATTTGGTCAACATTCCTTGAAAATAGGATTATCCTATTGCTATGTCATTGTTTTTTCTCATTCCTCCCCTTTCAGCTCTCTTGAGTGCTTGGATTACTGATCATTCAGTATGTTATGAACCACAGGGATGGATACCAGATAACATCTTCAGGCTGCTGCCATTATTCTCTGAGAATCATCTTGTCATTGATGATTAATGTCTTTAGGTTGAATTTATTGGACATAGCCATTAATTATCCCATATTCTAACTATTTTAGTTGATAATGAAATGAGTTAGGTATTCCCTGATTCAGGAAACAACAATAAATGTATAGATTTAAATAACACTACAACTCATCAGTATTTCTTGTGCTGAGTATTGAAATATTTTGCCTTTTTCTAATCTATTTTCTTTACACTAGAAATGTGACTTAGTTTTATTTATTCTCTTCAGAATTCACCATTAATAGAATATTCACCAGTTTACTTATGCCCAAGAATATTTCTATATCAAACTTTTGAATGTTCTATGAACATCAGGAATTTGAGCTCTAAAGTTCCTGGTTAGAAAATATTGACTAGAAAGATAATTAGCCTTTTTTTTTTTATCATGAATGAAGTGAAAAATCTTAAATTTAAAAAAGTGGAACCTGTATAAATTATGTCATATTTTGACAAGGATACCACTAAGATGGAAAACCATGTGGTATGTACTTACATCTGATGAGGAGAAAATTGGTGATTTTCTATGCTTTTGCTAGAAAACAGGTATCATTTTCTTTCAAACTAGGATTTGTTCAGTTGGTTTAAAACATAAATATATTCCAACAGGCTCTAAACAAATTATCATGGTGATTTTTCCATTGAGTCCCATGTATAAATTTATGACTTACAATGATATATATATACATTTCTTGATGTATTTATGTATAAATGCTTCCAAACCAGTAAAAATATAGTCAATTTAAATTATGCTGGAACATTTAAAAACTATTTTGTGACTTGACTAGGATTTTATCTTTATATTCTGTCTATCTCTGAATAATATGTCAATGGCATTTGTTATATATGTTGTATTGTTAACTGCTCTCTATTGAACTTCAGTTAACTATGAGATATTGCTGGATAGATGGATGGTATTTGTTAGAGTTGAGAAATAGGATGGCATAAACTGTAATTTTGCTCTTAAACTTCTAGGTCAAAAGACAGATAATAAGGTCATTAGGAATATCTGTGACTTGAAATTTCTGTTTCTTGGCATCTCATGTTCTTTCTGAGATGTTCAGTTTCTTTTCTATCAATCAAGTCTGCTACTTAATAAAATTTATTCACTAGTATACCACACAAAAAAATTAAAGACTCACATTTCTAGTGACTTCCAGTCTTAGTGATGCTCTTATATTGTAATTAATACATGTCTTGTAATCACTTTCAAATTGTTTCTATACTTGATATGATACCTCTAACAATACCTTCTTACTTTTGGTTATGCACAATAAACTTGGCTATGTCAAATTAATTACTACACTAGTTCCTGTTTAAAGTGATCAACTTAATTGAAGGGCACAGACCATATATTATTTATCTTGCTCTCTATTCCCAATGAATTCTCTCAACCTTAGTTTCACAGCAATTAAGTAACACAATATTAAGCAGAAAATTCAGGCTAATATAAGTGACAGAGATTATAACTTTCTTGAAAAATAGTTTAAATATACTATCCCTCTTAATGTATCAATCCATACTGAATTTCATTTTAACTTTTAAATCAAACAATGCATCATGAGAGGGCAAAGTAACTACAATCTCCTAAGTCACTGAAAAGAGTGTATGTTTGTGTAACTTGTTTGGAAAAAAATTATACTAGTATCTATTCAAACTAAGAACAATACAGTATGTATTATATGCATGTATCTTTCTATTTACCTACATATCATATATGCCTTAAGACACAGCAATACTATTTCTCATTAAATATCCTACAGAAATGAGTGTTTGTGTTCACTAAAAGATTTGAACAAGCATATTCCTGACTACAGTTTTAATGACCAAAACTATAAACAAGGAACTTTGTCTAAGGAACTTTGTTAATAAAATGGTAACCAAATTGTGGTATACTCATAAAATGAAATACTTCCCAGCAATGCAAGGTATTCATAATTGATGTGCAAAAATATAAATGGATTTCACTTAGATGATGTTAAATAAAAGAATTCGGGAATAAAAGTGTGATTCTATTTATATGGATTTGTTTAAACTAAGATATGGTGTTATACATTAGAATCATATTTACTCTCAGAGGAATACTGACTGGGAGAGGTCACAGGTGAACCTTCTACAGATATTTTATTGTAACTAAAAATATTCTATTCGGATGGTAGTTAAGCAGACAGTGATAAATGGAACTCTGGAGAGTTTAACACTTAATATTTATATGATTATATATCAATATAACACTTAAAAATAAAATAAAGCATTGTGTTTTTAAAAAAGAAGCACCTGACCATGTTAACATGATACATCAACAACTTCAATGCATAAATATAAAAATTTAATTTGTTTTTGAAAACATTATGGTTTATTATTTTCTTTTCTTTTAGTGTCCTGAATTTAAAAGGCCCAGGGACATTGCAGTTGACTGGGTTGCTGGAAATATTTATTGGACTGATCATTCTAGAATGCACTGGTTCAGTTACTACACCACTCATTGGACCAGTCTGAGGTATTCTATAAATGTAGGACAACTGAGTGGTCCCAACTGCACCAGACTTTTAACAAATATGGCTGGAGAACCCTATGCTATTGCTGTAAATCCTAAAAGAGGGTAGGTTAATGGCTTGATGTTTATATTTGTTGACATGAATATCCATGCTTGGAGATTATTCCATTGTACTCTGTAGTTTGTTTCTGTAATAATTATTCAACATATAATAGAATCACCAGGCTTCTAAAAACCCCTCTACTTTTTTATAATAATATGTCCTTTCTCTACCAGATTATGGTGCTATGTATTTTTTTCCCTAGAGCAGTGCTATGTATGTATGTTTATGTGTGCATTTCAGAATAATAATACCAATGTGATAAATACATGATCACTATTGCTAATCTCAGTTTTCAAGAAATTAAACATTCACATTCAGCATGTAGATATAGAATATTAGTGTTTAGGCTATGTATATAATAAAAATTAAGGCATTTGTATATAATAGAAATGTAAACTTTTTCTATAAATCTTCCCATTCTTTTACTTGAATTTTCCTCTCTTTCTTCTTTTATTTATTTTTTTATTTTATGTATAAGCAATCACTAAAATGGAAATTAAGGAAATGTTAAATAAAACTCCTCAAGTCTCAAAATGTGGGTCATTAGATTCTGTGCAAAAAAGGGCCATTGTTATTGACTTACAGAATTATATACTGTAGTGTTTCTTAAATGAGAGAATGTTTCTGTTTGAAAAAATCTGTGTATCAAAAAAGTATTGATACAACATCTACAATAAAATTAATATTTTGTCACAGAAGAACAACTTCAAGTATAAGAAATATATTTCTTATGAAATCCATAAACTTTTTAATATTGAACTTTGAATATAAATTAATGATTATTAATATGTCATATTAGACAGAGACTTTAATTTTAGTGCATAGGTAAGACTGTTAAAAATGTTGATTCTTGGAGTCCTTTATTGGAGGTTCCCATTTTATAGGTTTAGAATTGAGTCCAAGAATCTACTTTTGCAAGGTCTCTAGGAGTGATTCTGATGCACTTGATCTGAAGTGTCACTGACTTGGGCAACAGAGTTGGATTATAACAGCAATACCCTCAGGCTAACCAACTTTACCTACCTCTTCAGGATGATGTACTGGACTGTTGTTGGAGACCATTCTCACATAGAAGAAGCAGCCATGGATGGTACTCTGAGACGGATTTTAGTACAAAAGAATTTACAGAGACCCACAGGTATGGTGCGTTTTTGACACAGTCTAAAATGTAAAGCCATGCTAAGCATATTAGTGATGCAATTCTTTCTACTTTTATTGGAATTATACCATTTTTACAAGCAGATAAAATAATTTATAGTATGACTTTATGAATGTCATTAACATTTCATGTTGTATTTTCTTACCTTGAAAGTCAGGTTCTTATCATACTGTCAGTGAGATTATGGAGATGTTATTTGAAAAATGCCTAAATTGTAAGGCTATTAGTAGGATTTTCACATGTGTGGAATTTTGAGAGCTTAGAGCAAGATGTTGGAGTGTTTTTACAGCTGTATGTTAATGATGTTGGCATACATGGTGCTATTCCTGCAGTATAAGTAACTAAATGGGCACAAAGGTGAGAAAATATAACTTTTGTGAGAGACAGATTTGATGATTCCTTGCCTTTTCATTCACACCTTTTTTCAGTCTGGCTTCAGTCTTCCTTCCAGACTTTTCACCTAAGTTACAGCTACAAAATTCTCTATACTTAGTATTCAGAAACTACTTGGAAGCACAGGTCTTTTCTTTGCCTCTCTGTTCTTTCTCTCATGAAATTGTCTTTCCAGTTCCCAGGCACCTAAAATGCACTCCTGTTTTCTACTTAGTTGGATCAGACACATCTTAATGAAATCTAACTTCAGCATTTTTCTTAATAAAAAATTTTCAGGATATAAAAGCCTCAAGAATTTCATGTAGCTTAACCCCACCCAATAAGCCTTCATTAAAAGAACAGAATAAATTTTTTCTAACATATTTAACATGTATGCTTTGTAAGATCTTGCAAGTCTGAAAATGTATTTATATTTGGCGCTTAATATTTATATTAGATTTTTGTGTGCTTTATACCCTTTTATCTAACTAGATACTTTTCAACTTTCTGGGAAGGAACAGTTTTTGGGTTTTCGTCCATTTACATAATGTGTTTCCATTCAGTGATCTAACAAACATTGTCAGAAATTTTCCAGATTTTGAGGAAATAAGTTCCTTTCCCTATGAAAAAGGTTCAAATTATCATGAAACTTACCTTTTGTAGAGGATAGAGTACTTATTATATGTTATGTCAGATTATAGATGCTATATAAAAATACATACTGAGGGTTAGACAGTAATTGAGGAGTTACATTTTAGTTATGATTATCAAGTAATTCATCTCTAGAAAAATATTTGAGGTGAGAACTCAGTAAGGGCACTAAAAAAAATCAGGTGAATATGTGAGGAAAGAACTTTCCAAGTCGAGAAAGCAAAGATAGTAACATCAATATGTGTCAAAAACAGCAAGAATGTTTGTATGACTAGGAGCATATTAACAACCCAGGGGAATGATAGATATAATGGTGACAATATGGTCAGACACAGATCATATAGGACCTGGAACAAAGGGACAAGGACTGGATTCTCTTCTAGCTTTAGGGGAGTCATTTAAAGTTCTGAGAAGACTGTCTTGATTTGCTCGAACACTATTTTCATTAACACTTTGCCTTTTTAAAAAATAATAAAACCTTTTAAAAATATATATTATATAATATGTATATAATATATATTAATGTGAAATATGCATAAAACATTTTAATAATAAAACCTTTACTTAGAACTTTCAGAGAAGTTGCAAAATAATTTAAAAAATCTCCAATTGAACATAATTATTTAGCATATTATGTATTTTAAAGAATGACTTGGTAGCAGTTTATGGAATTAGGCAATTCTAGATTAGTGGGTGCTTTGGAATGAACCTGAGACAGAGATTCTTGTAAAGATTATTTATTCTGGAGAAACTTGAAAAAGATGAAGAGGGAAAGGGGAAGAACCCAGGCTAAGTTGGTGTGAAGCTCTATAATGGGCATCTATTGATTTTCTTCTCAGCTACTCTGAGAACTTCTAAACTTACAAAAGTAAACTTTTTGAAGCCACTTACTCATTCATATTTATTGTGTGCCTAGAATGTGGTAAAGTGTAGTCATGTCTGAACCACAGTGGATGCGCCATGAAGTGTAAGTCCATGATAGGCAAGGGGAACAGATTTTGATATACCCCATCAATCACTGATTGCAAGGCTACTACAGTCAAACACAATTCTCTGTAGAAGGAGGATATGTGTGCGTATTTACTAAAGTGTCAGCTGTGGAATGGACATATTAACATAGTAAAGAAAATTTGAATTGAGCACCCCTGTGTCTCCTCCTGTAGTGGACCAAGGGAAAGATGCATACAACTGAGCATTTTCAATGTGCTGAGCAATCTGTCCAACACTGTGCAGTGATGAATATGTCAGGAACTCTTTGTTCATTGGTTTTACATTCAAGAATGGAAAAATTGAGGCATGTGCAGAAGTACATGCAGTTTTGGCAAAATATAAAAATGGTTTTATATAATATTATGGGAGTTTGAGGCAAGAATTATTCTAATACAAGAAAATGATGAAAGGTGTTAATCAAGTGCTTGAAGAATGAGTTTGCCTTTTGAAATGTGGGCAGAAAATCCATAAAGGGGAACATTTAAACAATTGCTATTTGGAGGTAGGTACATATGGTTTTGAATCCCAGAGGATGTCTCATTAGCTGTATAGTCTCACAAATGAACAATCTTATTCAAACTTTGATTTTATCATTAACAAATCAGAGGATAATAACTGACTTAAAATTTTCCTGTATGTATTAAAAGATATATCACTCTGCAAGGTATATACATACTCTGGATATGAGGTATATGCATATATACTCTGTATGCATTAAATGATAAAGCACTCTGAGCCAGGGACTGCAGTGTACAGCACATGATATGTTCTATGGTGTCAGGAGTTATCATGCACCTAAAAGAGACAGACTTGGTAATGTAATGCAGCATTAAGATAATCAAAGGGATTTAATTGCCAACATATTTACAAACAATTTTTTCTTCAATTTCATTGAAAAAAAACATCATAAATTATATACTTTAAAGGTGTTCATCATCATAAATCAACATCTATATACAACACAATAAGATTTCCACTAATGATAAAATTCTATCCCCCAAATAGATTGATCCCTTTTAATCCAATTTTTCTACTCATTGTCCCTTTCCCTCTGGTAATCACTAATTTGATTCTATAGACTGAAAGTTTCTTCTGTTTGATTTGGCTCATTTGTTTGCTTCCTCTATATAGCATATGCTAGATAAATCAGAGGAGAAAGACAGACATGATGTGATTTAACTCATATGTGATATACGTGATATACATTCTGCCAGTCAAGAAACAGTATGACTTTTTTTGAGAAACGATGTGACTGAGGTAGATATTCAGGCATATTGGTAACATTATGCCAATTGACTAAATTGATGCAGAGATCAAAAGACTAGCTAAAAGTTTATTGAATGGACCTGAAATAAAAGAATAGCTTAACTAGTATAGTAACAATGAGATTAAAGGGGAAGGGTGCACATGGGAAGTGAAGCAGAGTTAGCCTAGTAGAATGTACGAGGAAGAGATAGGCAGTCTCCAGGAGGAATAAAGAGTTAATAAATTAAAATCATTTTACAAGTATCTTCGCTTTCTTTCTTCACTCCTTCCCTCCTTTCATTAAAAAGATGAATTCTTACTACATGCTTTACACTATTTGTTATTTCAGACAAATTCCTGAACTCATAGGGTTTATAGTCTAATGTGGAGGAGTATTAAGACAAAATGCGTGTGTGTGTCTGTGTGTGCATGCGCATGTGTGAGTGCATACAAGCACATGCCCATGTATGTAAATGCCTCTTGATAGAAAGAGGTACTGAGGTATCACTAAAATTGTAATGGAAAGAAGCTTTTTGAGGAAATTATTGTTAAGATTAATTCTTCGACCAAGTGAAAGGGTATGAATGGGAAATGATACTACAATGCAAAGTAAGAACAAGTTAGAAAGTTTTGAAGAGACACATAAAATTGAAGCAAAGCCAAGGAACACAGCAAAAAATTAGAAAGTGCCATGAGAGGAGGCTTAGCTAGACATGTTGGGGCCAGTCCTCATGGGTCATTAACTCATGAGTTAGGTAAGAATGTGTTCAGAAATTCATAGGTACATTTCAAGAAAGCAGTATGTATGAAGTTCTATATCCCTTGCATAATGGAAATTAATTAATTTTCTTCTCAGCACCTCTACTCTGAGAATTTATGAACTTAGAGGAGCAGACTTTTTGAAGCCAATTATTCACCCATATTTACTGTGTGCTTAATATATGTCAAGCATGAATCTAGGTATTTGGACAGATTCCTGTCCTTTTAGCGCTAATTTTCTAGTGGAGGACAGAGCACTGAATTAGGCACAGTAAAAGTATCATGATTAATGCATAAATTATAGTACATTAAGAGGTGCTTAATGTTATAGAGAAAAGCGAAAGTAGAGCATGAAGAAGTGCCAGGAATAAGATGAGCAGCTTACAGTTGGACACTCTTAGGTCATCAGAAAAGAACTTTTGGAAGAGTGGCACTTGAATTCAGACTGTGATGATGTCACATAGTCACAGGCAAATATTACAGATATGGACAGAGTGTTAGCTAAGTCAGATAGTTATCTCATGGATAACTAAAAATTTTAGTTCAAGTGTATAAAGAAGAATAAGTTTGAGGAATTGACAACAGAAAACCGATATTTAAATTTCCTAGAGTTAAAGATAAAGAAGAAAACAAAGATTCTAAGGCAGAATATTGTTAGATACTCATATTTTGAAAAGTCAAGTTCAGAAGTGAAGACTGCACTTTTGAGACCACAGGAACAAAGCAACAGTATTCAATGTTGCAGTAACTGAAGGAAGAGTTTCAGAAAGATGACAATATACTCTATGAGCAGAACACAGTGCCTTACAGAGAAGAAGCATGCATAGGACATAAACCTGTCACTTATGCCACCTGCATAAACTTTTGGGCATCGATTTTCTTATTTGTAAATGTATGCTATATTTACCTTATAGTAATTTATACCACTTAGTTTAGATTACATGTTAAAAGTCAGAATAAATTAATAAATATAATACATTATCTAAAGATAAAAATAATTATAAAAATGATGCGCTATGTATCTTGCATGCATCTTGAATAATGTCCAATACAACTCCCTAAAGCCAATAAATATTTTATTTACATTTAAAAATGTCACTTAATATATTTTGATAACGATTTATTTTTTAATTTATAGTGATGGGAATTCTATAAAATTAAAAAATATATGTCGTTTGCAAAACTATTACTTTACTTCATGCCTATCTGTTTAATGAGTTCTTAATATTGAAAATGCTAGTTTAATATTTTTTAGGCAGGATTTTATTGCGTCAAGTAGAAACATGTCTCAATGTCATCTTTATTGATCAATAACATACATATCGTCATGCCAAATGTCATATGCAAGTGAATCAAAAATCTCAGGATATATTTAGGAAATTAGAGATAATTTAGATTTCATAATATATTACTATAATGTAATAATAAAATATTGGCATTTTCTTCATCTACATGCATATGTGCACATACTGTATGTACATCCTGCTCCTAGCCCTGATCATCTCCAATCCAGTCATCACATGCTTTCCAAAATCATGATGAGAGTAACTCAATTCTTTGTAATTTTATAGTATTATCTCCAAATGTGGTACTCCATCAAATAATGTGCATCATTAACTCTTTAATGTGCAGTCTATATGACCAAAAAGATCATAAACTACTTAAACCAAGACTGCCACAGTTTTTCTCGTTATATCCCCTGTAGACTACTAAAGTGCTGGTAATTAGTGTGTGCTTAAGAATAATTATGTGTTGAATAAACAAACAGATGAATGCCTGTAATTTTTCATTTTAATTTTTCATTTTAAAGTCTATATTAACAAGATGCACACTTTAAAAAATTAGGTACCATATTAAATACAAAAGCATAATCTATCTTCTGATTCAATCATGTGACAATCAAGTGGTATGCCCCAGGAGAGCAAGAGCATGATCTGTTTTGTTCTTTGTTCATACAGTGTATGGTGCAGAAAGGTACCATATGAATATTTGCTTGGTTAATGATTCCCTTGTCACTTTCCATTTTATCTCCAATTCAAGAGTTGTAGGATTACATGTATTTGATTTAAATAGTGTATTATCTGACATCTTGAAATTTATTTTCCCTTTAACTCCCAACAAATCCTGACCATTTCTGAGAGAATAAAGTACAACTGAATAATTACATGATTTATCCAGAAAATTATTTATACTTGGCAAATAAAAGATCTTTAAGTAAAATGACTAAAAACTCAAGGACTATTTTGCAATTCACTTGTGCATTTATTTTATTGACATGCATAAATGTGTGTATGTAAGTATGAATGTGTATGAAAAATAACTTTAATGCAGTTGAGAATCTTAGTCTCTAAGTAGGCAACCTATCTCAAAATACTTTTAGTACTTTTTGAAAATAAATTTCTTATAGTGGTAAATGTCTTCAGTTTTTTCCACTTCTTATCAACTCTTAAATCAAGAAGATGGTAGCACACACTTGTGGGTTATTACTACCTTAAAATTTTGGCTTTCCTTTAACACAGAATGTATATAACCTTTTACTCTATTTTTGAAAACACAGTGATTTTAATTTATTGCCCTCTCCAAGTCTTCTCTCTTAAAAATTGAATTGGTACTGGGGCCATTTCTCATAAGACTTGCTTCTTCTCCCCCACCTCTTTTTTAAGACTCTTGTGGAAATAAGGGAACTAATGGGAGGCTCTTGGAAATGTTAGTTTAACAAAATTAAGATTCAACAATCCTTACAATTTAATATTAGTCGTGGTATCCTGGGAGATGTTAAGAAAATGACTACAGGATTAGAGTCATTATGCATTCCTGAAACTTAATAAGCCTGTGTCTGTATCTTTTATAAGCCTTCCAAATTGGGATTCCATTTTTTTGACTAGAAAAAGAATACAATTTATTTTAAAATACCTGTTCTTATATTGACTTGGTTCCAAATGTTATTCATTTTTAATTCAGATACAAATTACTTTCTTACAGAGTGATTGTTTTCCCATTTTATTATTGGCTTTTTATTAAAGAAAAAAAAGAAGTGATGTTTTAAAGACAGAAATGAATTTATTCTTTTGTATAAACTTGACTCACATCTCTATAATGAGAAATATTATGTGATTCCCTTATTAACTTTTTTAATTTAAAAGACTGTCTTTGGATGTGCCCTGGTGGCCTACTGGTCTAGTATACCTGGGAGCTGTTCCACATACATCCCAAGGTCCCAGGTTCAAGATCTGGGATCAAGAGGAATCAACCAATATGACAACTAAATAAAAGCAAATAAAGGGCTTCCTTCTTCTGTGTCTCCCTCACTGATTGCCTACTCAATGTCATTCCTCCTGCACCTTTCCTTAAAAAAAATTAAAAAGTCTATCATTTTTATTAAAGGTTTTAATGAAATATCAAAATGATTCATGGAATTTTTGGAATATAAATTCATTGAAAAGCTTTACCATATATTTTTTATCTAGATGGCCTTCCATTCAGTAGTGTAGTATGTGAGCTGACAAATATGAGTATATCTTAGATAGGCTTACACTATAATACAACATATACTACTTTGACTACTTTTTTTTGTTGCTGAATCTGAGAAAACATAACATTGTTAGTAATTAAATTAAATTACACGTTTGTTATTCTCTTCTATGATTAGCAAATTTAATATTTTCAAATGTAGGTACCAATTTTATTTGGGGCAACTTTTTTTTTAATGCTTCTTGACACTTCCCGGTGATTCAGCAATTAAGTCCACAGCCTGTGGACAGCAGAGTCCACATACACCCCAAAGATCTGGGTTCAAGACCTGGGCCAAGGAGAACAACCAAGATGAACAATAAATAAATTAAAAAAAAACATACTTTCTTCCTCTCCCACCTACCTGTCTGTTATCTTCATTTTTGCCTGTACCTTTCCTTTAAAATAAATTTAAAAAAAACTCAGCTAATTCTTTATTGTATTAATTGGGCTGGAAAGAAAAGTATTTTCAATGCTTCTTAGACTACTGTCTTTAAAAGCATTGTTGATAGCAGGGAACTAGATCATTTTATGATTTATGTTTCCCATAATTATACATGAAGAAATAAAAACATAGCTCCCCACATGATTCCAAATAGCAAGTTAATCATTGAGCATAAACTAGTAAAATGTAATAGACCACTTGTTTTAATTGTCAAGTTATTTCTCAGGGATTGATTTGGCATAGTTTATCTCTATACTAAACTTGAGTAGCAATATTTATATTTAGTTTTATTACATTGGGCCTAATTATAAATACTTAACTGAGGAATTATTCCTAAATAATTTTTTACACTTTCATTGGTAAATCTTGGTTCATATACACAGGAGTATAATTTACACACATTTATATGGATATCTCTCATTTAGTTACCCTGCCATTGAATTGTGCATTGTTTATTGAATCTTTTGTTTGGGAAAGATCTTTAATTAAGCTGTATTTTCAAATTCTGAAATATTTCCTGATTAAATACTAGATATGTCATGGAATTAAATATATATAACTGAGCATTTGTTATAAAATTAATTTCATAGGTCCTACTCTTCTATAGTACAAGAAGCTGCATAAGATATTCTATATGTTGATATATTTGCAGAAAGATACTGACTGAATTCCAACCACTTTTGTAATATTTTTTAAATTTAATAAATAGAAAATATTATATTTGTCACATATTACATTCTCTCACTATTTACTAACAGATATTGATAAGAAAATTGAAGATAAGCATTCTATGATCAAATTAATGATTAGAGTAAAATATTAGAGTAAAATTTTTCAACATAGCTAAAGCCTTATTTAAATACTTTACTGTTAGTTGCTCCATATTATAAACATCAATCATTAGTCAATTTAAACAGTAAGATGCACACCGGTGTCTCATAGAACTGTAGGTCAACACTGAATGGGTGAAAATATCTTGTAATTAAGCCCATGAATCTTTTATATTGAGAAACAATCTTCATGAAAAGATTCATAATGTAACTAAATACACTAATTATTTAATCTTATAAATATTTTTATTCAAGTAGCATTGTTTTATAGCATTTTATAATTTATAATTTTCAGATACGCACCATTATATATCAAGACCTCTATCTCTCTGTAAATATATGTATTACAATAAGATCACCATTCAAAGTCCAATTCTATTCTTAACCATGTAATTAACTACCTTTACCTTGCTTTCCCACTCTTTTCCCCTTTCCTTCTGGGAACCAATAATTTGTCTTATAGTATAAAAGTTAATGAATTTGAATCAGTATGCTTAGTGACAGAAGTATATGGAAAAAAGTTGTAAGTGGTATATAGGAGCAAAAACTAAAAATTTTAGTTTTTTAATGTCTGCATGCATAATTTAAATAATTTATCAATTTTGTATATTATAAAGATAAACATAAATGATGATGTAAATTATTTTAGAAAATAGAAATAATTAAGAAACAAATAAGTTCAGAATGGAAGACTATTTAGGGAAGTTTTTCTTATGAGAAGTGAGATTTCTGCCAAATCTTGTTAAATCAGTTGTAAGCAGTCTATTCTGATGTATTCAGATTAGGTTTGAGCTATTTTTTTCTGACTTTATAATACCATGATGTAGACTAGATAATTTCTGTGATGCTTGAAGTGAAATGTCAATTGTTAAAATTTAACAAGAAAAATGCACACATTTAATAATGTCATGCTTATTTCTGTCTTTATCTTGTATATGTTGTTTTGCAGGTCTGGCTGTGGATCATTTTAGTGAACGGATATACTGGGCTGACCTTGAGCTCTCTGTTATTGGTAGTGTGCTGTATGATGGTTCTGATTCAGTAATTTCTGTCAGTAGCAAACAAGGTTTGTTGAAGTGCTTTTGCTTTTGCTTCATTAATATTAAGAGCACTTTAGTATGCAAAGATAGGTATGAAAGTTTCACATTCTGCATATCCTCTAATTCTTTTACTTTTCAACTTGTAGCTCTTACTACTGATTTCAAATTTCTTTCTCACTAGCATAAGAAAGAAACCAGGTTAGAACTTCTTTACTCTAGGAAAAATGTACTCTATTGCTTTCTTTATTTAGAAAATATTCGTTCTGTTTCACCTGTGGATATTCCACTCTGTACAGAACACTGCAGTAGTCAAGATTAGTGCCAGTGAATACTAGTATTTTCAGCTGAACTCTACTGCCATTGACCATAGAACCTACTTTTGTTCTTTGTATGTTTTTCTTAGCTCAACTTCTTTCATTGCCTGGTTATCTCTATTTCTGCTTTATCTAATTTTTTTCTCTTCAGTTTTTCTTTCCCTTTCCTATGTAACCACTTCCATTACTTAGCACAAATTGTTCTTAATATGTACTTGAAGTTCTCATACTTAATAATTTATATTTATTGAATATAGTTTTGTTTTTAAACAGAGGCAGAGAAATTGAAAAAAACAATAATGAAATTAAGTTCAGCATGCCTTTGTCTAACGTGTTTTTTGTATGATGACCATAAATGAAAAACAAAATTCCACCTTCCTATAATTGATTACACTAATGTTAATAGGTTGCAGCTCAAGTGTAGCTTTCACTGTTTAAAGAAATATTGAAGCTTAAAAGCCATTTTATGTTTTATAGCCTCTCTGTAATAAAAAATATAAATATGTTGTCATTTTGCTTGTTTCAAATGTCAGTACAAAAATTCAGATTATTATAATTATAAAATGTCTTATAATAGTCATTTCTGAAAATGTGGAAAATTATGCTCTATCATTTATAGCCAAGCAAGTCACGTGTGTGATTATTATTTGCCAGTTCGTTTTCTTTGTTTCATTTCTAAAGAAGACAATAGTAATGTCAATTTTACTCTTTAAAATCAACTCATGATTGCTTGTTAAATTCATCATTCAGGCAATCTAATTGGATCTAGAATGCAAATTGAGAATTTTATGAACTGCTTCTTTTTGTGCAAAAGATATGTTTGGCCTGTAGGTTTTTCTTTTTGCTGGGAACTATACCACAGAGAAGATTATTCTATATATTGTAAGCCCCCAACAAATGCTTAGTGGTAGTGAAGATGATTAAAGTTCTGATGGAGTTTTTTTTAATGTTCTGAGCACATGTTTAGTATCTCTCATTTTCCTACTGTAAAGAAATTGATTCTAACAACTTTACAGCTAATATTAAAGATATTCTGATTCTGAATTTTTAGAAAGTGGTAATAAGATGCTCTATATGATCTTGGATAAACTTAGTCTTCTTTTGTCTGAGTATTTACATTACAACTTTACAACTGGACCTTTTAAAAATTCTAGGATTGCTACATCCACATCGAATTGATGTCTTTGAAGATTATATATATGGAGCAGGACCTAAAAATGGTGTATTTCGAGTACAAAAATTTGGCCATGGTTCAGTCGAGTTCTTAGCTTTAAATGTTGATAAAACAAAAGGTGTTTTGATATCTCATCGCTATAAACAGCTAGACTGTAAGTATAATATTTTACATAGTTGTCTTTATTGGTGAATCTTCTTTATGACTCTCAAGAGAAAATAGTTTAAGTATATTAACTGTTTCAATGTCTTAACTGCAGTAAGCAATTTTATTTTTTAAATTATATTTTACTTTATTACTACTGTCTTATTAGCTTATATATTATGTAATTTGCAGGATAGTAGATCCACGACTCATTCAATGTGTATATTATACCTCTCCCACAGCCAGAGTTAACTTTAATTTTGATACTACCAGAACTGTCAAAATTGCCAAAATCAAGATATAGGTGATAATACAAAGGTTCCCATTTCTAACATGATAGATATGAAAACTTCAACATTTGACTGTGCTTTCTTGGAATTATCATCTAGTTTGCTATAAAAATAGTCTCTCATTCTGTTTTTTTTTAATTATTAATAAAATATGAAATCTAAAGACAAATTATGCAAATAATTCATTTATCATTAGCCATTTTGACTCTTGTTAATGATAAACCAAATAATCAGCATTAATATTCCATCCTTAAAAGTATCTGAGAACTGTTCCCCAAGGTTTTCTCTGATTATTATTTCTTCTCTATTTTCCCTCCTAGAAAGGGATAGAGTTTGATGTACTTGTCTTGAAAAATATATTTCAAAATGACCATCAACAATATTGAAAAACAAAGTGAAAAAAATGACCAATATGATAGGCTCTGTTTGGTGCTATATGAGTTTACCCATCCAAAAATTATTTAAGATTTATTTATAATCATTTTTTATGACAAAAATAAATTATGGTTCAATGATCTGGAAAGGTAACAATTGATTTTATCCAAATCGATTTTAGAAATAGAGTAACTAAAAGAAACTTCCTGCAGTTCTAGCCAAAGTTTTTCTGCCTTTCACTGATGATCTGACATATGTTTCCATACATGCTTTTAAGGTTAATTTAAGGACTTTCTGTCTTATCTGGTGACACTGTTGGATCATATTCATTCATTAAATAAATATAAGTAAATAAAACTCTGTATATAATAGGTGTTTTGAGTACTGGTTCTTACAAAGTGAAAATCACTGTCAGAGTTTCAGTTCATTACCTCGGTACCCTTTCTAGTATATTCTAATGAAAGATTCTTTAGGGAGAGTTGCAAAGCAGCTGTGACTATAGAGGCTGTTTATTAGATAGAAATTTAGACAAAAATAAGTGTAGCATATATTGATCCAACAAAAACTACTACCTGATGGAAAAGAAATTATTTTAAGTATAGTTGTTTGAAAAAAAGTCATAGTTTTTTTCTGTGTGTTGTATACAGATAAATAAATATATATGGATTTTGAATCCTTGTTAATACTAAGAGGGAATTGTGTCTTTCTGTTAAGACAGTTCTAAAACTGTCTGAAGTATGTATTACATTCCTGAAATTCTGAGTTGACTTTAATTTTATACATATCCCTAAATGTGCAGTATTTCAAACCAAGTCTCGCCAAAAAGTGATTAGTCACTAGATATGTTTAAATATTGACTTTCTCCTGTGGAAGTATAATTTAGGGAAAACTTCCTATTGAGGATTACTACTAGGTACTAATTGTACTTCATCTATGCAGGAGATTGGTAACAAGGATATACTCCTAGTAGAAATTTACTGTGATTTCTCTTCGACATTGTTAATTCATCATTTTGCCTTATTACTTTTTATGTTATTTAAAAACTGTTGTATTTATACATTTCTTTGTTTTGTCCTGTTTTAATTAGTACCAAATCCATGCTTGGACTTAGAATGTGAGTTCCTCTGTTTGCTGAATCCTTCTGGGGCTACTTGTATGTGCCCAGAGGGAAAATATTTGATCAATGGTACCTGCAATGATGATAGCCTGTTAGGTAGGTAAACTTAATTATTTTGTAAATAATTAATTTTTATTATTAATTTTCACAAGTTTTGAAATTTGCACAGAATTTAAGTGTGATCATCAATTCAACTGTCTTGTAATCATGGTTTCTTGGATGCTTGTGTAAATTATTCTTTTCTATGATAAAGGCTATCAGTTCACTTTACAGTTATTCACAAAACTATATTGAGTACTTAACTATTCATTTAAGAGTAGCTTAAGAAATGTAAAGACCACCACGTGTCCAAAAGATATTTTTATACAGTTTTTGATTATTGATGATTACTGTATATATGAATATTTTGTAATGAACTGCTCCTGTGTACCAAATACTAATTTGGAAATTGAGGATTAATTTAGAAGTTAACTTTGAGTCTCTTTGCATAAAATTTATGAATAAATGATATTGCCACTAATAATTGCTATTTTGAGGGCTAATGAGCAAAGCATAATATAAATTTAGAAACCAAGCACTAATTTAGAAACAAAAATGACAAAATTTCTTCACTCATGAAATTAATATTTTTTCACTCATGAAATTAATATTTTAGAAGTGAGATATTGTAACAGACATTAAAAATTAAACAATTACAGATGCTGATAATAAAATAACAAAAAAATTAAAAATAGAATGAATACATAGTGTAGTGGGAAAGGAAAAAAAGAGATGTTTCTAGGTTATACAGGTTGACTGATTAACTTTCCTCAGCATCCAGACATTAGTTAAAACAGAAAAAAAATTATTTTGAAGAGAAGGAAAAATCAACAATTGCTAAACTTTACATGATACTAAAAGAACACAGTGCTGCAAAATACCTTGAGGATCACATTAAAAATTTGCAATGTAGATCTTGAGGATCACAACGAACATTTTCCAATGAGATTAACATTTAGGATCTCTTTATAGCAGGATTTTCTACCTACTGTTTTTCTGTTAGAATGAATTCCTCACATGAAAATTGCATCCATCATTAAGTTGGCATTTCCACCCCTATATCCCTTTCTCCTTGTTCTCTGCTGGGGGTTACATAAAATCTGAAAAAAATGTTGCCTTTCCCAAGACTTCTTGTCAAAAAATAGCATAGCTCTTTCATTTAATATGAAACATTGCACACATAAAGCTAAGAGGTTGCAGTGATGAATGCCATAAACACCAATAAATCAATATTTATATGGATAATGATGGGATAGCCACCGAAGTGTCTAACTAATAAGAGGATTCAGATGCTAGTCTAATCATATAACTGATTAGAAGCTCCTATAGAATATGACTTTAGGATAAGGTCCCTTAAATACAGACTAGACTTAGATTAACTGGTAATTTGGGAGGATATCATGGGGACTGAAGAAACTATATGAAAAGACACGAAAACATGTCAGATAAAGAAAGCATTGAATCATTTATTTCAGTGTATAGAATATGTGAAGTGTTTGTTGTGGGTGGTGAGGTTGGAAATTTCTTATAGAAAGCTAAATGTGAGTCACAATCAATACTTTGGATGAATATTTTAGTGTTAGTTACTGAAAAGGGATTTTGTCACTGCCACTGGGCTATTCCCTTTCTCTTTATTGATTCCCAATCATCCATAGTGTCTGAAATTTCTATTGTGATAGTAGAATGAGAATCAAATGAAATTACAAAAATTATGAAGCAAATTTTTTGACTTGCTTTTTGGACATAGTCATGAAGAGAAATGATATGTGGTTATACATTCAGTTTATTATCAGAAACAGATTATATTTACAAATTAAAAATATTTTGTTGAAACAGTATTTCTTCATAAAATTACATAGTGTTAAGGTATGCATTGTTACAAATCAATATCTGTATGTAATACTCTGTTTACCACCAAGAGTCTAGTTCTATCCTTCACTATTTTATTGTTCCTTTTAGACCAACTTGCACACTACGTCTTATTTTATCTTTTGCTAATTTGATATTACAGAATAAGTCTTTTTTGTTTGATTTGGTTCACTTATTTATTTGATTTCTTATCTAGGACATGATTCAAATCATATGATGTTTGTTTTCTCCTTCTGATTTATCTCACTTAAGCATAGTTTCATCTAAGTCCACCCAGTTATTATAAATGGCAGTGATTCATATTTTAATATAACTGAGTAGTATTCCATTGTGTGTATGTGCTTGTGTGGGCATGCAAAACATATCTTTATCCACTCATCTGTTGATAGACATTTAGGTTATGTCTAGACCTTGACTATTGTAAATAATGATGCAATTAATATGAGGATGCATGCAGCTGTGCAAATTAATGTTTTTGTTCTTGAGGTGGTAAATACCCAGAGGTGGAATAATCATATGGCATGGAATTTCTATTTTATTAATTTTTAAGAAATTTGCATGCAGCTTTCCATAATGGACTTCCACAAAACCATATAAATGTTCTCTTTCTTCTGGATCTTTGCTAATACTTCTTGTTTCCTGTCTTGGACAATAGCCATCCTCAAAAACGTGAGGTGCTGTCTTGTAGCTTTGGTTTGTGTTTTTCTAATGCTAAGAAATGTGGAATATCTTTTAATATGCTTTTTGGCCATCTGTATGTTTTCTTTGCCCATGTGTCTATTCAGATATTTTGCCAATTTTAATTGGATTAGTTTTTCTTTTGTTGAATTTTATTCCTATATTTACCCCTTGTCAGAGTCACTAATATCTTCTACCATTTGGTAGGATATGTTTTTATTTTGATGATAGTCTCCTTTGCTTCACGCAAGTCTGTTAGTTTGATGTAGTCCTGTTTGTTTATTTTGACTTTTGTTTTCCTTGACATTGGATTTGAATTCCTAAAGATATTTCTTAGGTCAAAGAGCATATCATCTATGTTTTCTTCTATGATCATATGGCTTCATGTGTTGGATGTAGATTGTAAATCCATTTGAAGTCATTTTTGTATATAGTGTTAGCTGGTGATGTTTCTTCTGTATATGGATGCTTAGTTTTCCCAGCACCATTTACTGATGATACTGTCCTTGCCCCATTTGATTCTGTTGGCTTATTTGTCCTAAATTGATTGTCCGTATATGATGTCAACAACTACTTCTTTGTGTAACATGTGCCGTATTTTCACTAGTTTCTCATACATCTATTAAGAGTGTTTTCACAGGTGCTTCCTATATACCAAGTCCACATATATTGTTGTTAAGTTGGGACAGATCTGTGGAGAGAGATTAGAATTCTGCACAGGAATACTGCTCATGCTACCAGTGTGTCTTTTACATTGTCTCAAATATTAAAGAGTTTTTATGGTCAAAATTGCAGTTTTTGTTGTTTTACGTTTATAATTACACATCACTGCCTCTTTTACATACTCTTCTTCTTTTTCTCTTTTTTTTTAGTGAAAATTACTTATCCAATAAACCCAAATCAATAAACACACAAAAATAACTTGTCTTGTGTCTTTTGACTGGAGAGGTTTGGATTAGGCAAAGGCCTATATCTTAACTAATTGGCCCATCCCCCCTTATTCTCATTTCATTCTGTTTAAAATTGGATTAATAATAAGTGTTATTAATATGAATAATGTAACATTCTGAAAACTTATGAACAATGCTTATTACATATTATATGAATATCATTTTATTTAATCCTCACAAAACCTACATATCATTGACTCAATTTTAGAGGAGAAAATTGAAAATGGAGAGATTCAATTGTACTTGAGGGTGAACTCAGGCATTCCACACTTTAAACTCCCACATAATACGCCCCAGTGACTTTATACCGCCTAGAATATATACATTCAGTGTCATTAGAAATAATATATATAAAATGTTATATATATATTATATATAATACGTAGTACAATACCTTGCAAAAAGTAGACAAATTATTTTCTAAGGCAGTTTTCTCATGACATAGGTAAAAAATAAAATGTTTTGCTGTATTAATTCACTAAGCTGTAGAGCTTTATGTTTGAAATGAGGAAGCATGTTTGTCTAAATAGATACTAACCAAAATTTAAAACATTTTTCGTTTATTTTTACTATTTCAACCCTTCTTGAAAGATAATTATAGCAACCTACTCAAAGTTCATTTTGCAATTAAAACAAATATTCTAAATGTAAGTAATGAAACTGTTAAAATATTCATACAAAAGAGCTTTGGTAATAGCTTGGACTGCTTCAGTTAGGAATGTACATAAGTGGATTTCAGAATTATTGATTGGTGTAGATACATAATAATTATTTTTTCTGACATTATCATTTGCTATAGCCAGTTTTTCAGCTCTCTATAATTACTTGCCTTTCTCTAGCTGCTATTGTTAAATGATGAACACACTGAATATTTTTAATCTTCACGTAAGAAATTTGAAATTCAAATGCTACTCATTCTTGAGGAAGTATTCACCTGTTCTTTCCTATAGTTGATTATAATTGCTGGAGCTTGGCTTCTGGGGGGTGATTTAGTTATTGACAAAAGCAGTCTTCTTTTTCATTATATAACTATTATCATTAGCTTTTGGAGAATGTAACTCTACTTCCATTTCATCAGGCAGTGTTGTATTTTTAAATTTCTAATTCCCAATGAGGTAAATTTTACAAGTGCACATGTTCTAACATGTAGAGATTTTGAGTATCTTTCTGGTTTGCATAGGAAATCTATAGGTGAAAATGAACCCTCTCATAATAATCCTGTCGTCCTAATAACCTTAAATATTTATCTTCACTGTTCATAACCTCAATTCTCATTATGACATTTCATGATGAATGAATTAGACGTAATTTGGTAGCTTTCAAATTAAGTAATCATATTTTCACTAGATCTTTCTTGAGACTCTGACTTCTGCATTTACCTCTTTACTGGAGAATTTTACTTACATTAAAAATATGTTTCCAATATAGTATGTCCAAAGAGAAATCACCCTTACAATTCCTATTACCCCAGTGTTTCCACTTAGTTGCCCTGCTCAGGAGCTAGAGACTTACCTTTAATTTTCATTACTCTGTTTCTATAGTACCAATATGATTTTTACTTTCTAATTGCCTTTTGAACGATCCACACTTATTCATATCATGTTACTATATTTTAGACTAGTATCATATTTAGCCTGCATAATTTAGACAGAGTACTAATAATTTCCCTGATTTCAGTTTAATCACTGACAATAGAGTGTTCTCAGATGCTTTAGACTTTTGGAGTCTACACTGTTTATGGGAAAAAGTTCAAAATTCAAATATCTCCTGTGATTCTCTTATGTCTTCAGATTTGTTGCTCACTCCTAATTGTGTCCTTCATAATCTGCAATTTAGGTCTGTTACAGGTGACTTTCATTTAGTTCCTCTAATGTTCACCTTCTGGCATTCATAGTCATATTCCCTGTGAACTATGTTTTCAATATAATGTGTGGGCACTTAGTAAGTAATGTTGAATGTTGCTTGGTAATTTACCAAATAACTGATTCATTTTCCTATCAACATTTATTAAACCTTATAGACAGATATCAGCTCTCATCTTTTCACTAGCCTATGCATGGCAGATATGAGTTGAAAGTATATAGATAGATAGATAGACAGATACAGATAGATAGATAGACATATAGATAAAATTAATATTTGCAATTTCATTATTTTAACTTTCCTTTCTAATTTCTTATTTAATATTCAGCAAATCTGTAAATTAAATGGTGCACTTATGGTTAAGACCATGTTGTGGAAGAACTGAAGTAGAAGTTACTATAAGCTAAACACAGGTCTCATTATACCAACTGTCGTTTTCTGTGAATTACATATATGTAGTACTTCTTGAGAAAGTGATTCATCTTACAAATACATACTTTAGTAATATAAAACTGAAGCCTATCTACATGGCAAAATATTGGGAACTTTGCTTGCAATGAGGCAAGATAGATCAGTGTCAGACAGTTCTGAGACGTGGTATAATTCGGTAGAATGTGTCTATAATTATATGGTGAAGGTTAAACTAGATTGGTGGTGATAAACATAATTTATTATTTATAGGTGGTTATTTACAATGATGCATATGTTAAACCCATATAGTACTATGAATATTTGTTAAATAACAATTTAGAAAACGGAACATAGATTCTTTTTTATACCTTATTCCAATGTAAAGCAGGAAAGTTTCACTAGAAGGCGTGTTATAAAATAGGATGCCTCTTAAAATATTCTCAATTGTTTTTTGATCCATTGGAAAATAGCTGTACTGTAAGTAATACAGTATTTCAAATGGAGCAGGGCCGTGTCAATATACATGAATCACACATCATATTAAAAAAAAACTTTGCTACCCCAAGGTATCATCATCCTCTTTTATTCTAAAATGCATTAAGTAGACATATTATGCCTAACCACTTTATATATGAAAAATTTGCACATGTATATATATATTACTGACAATGTATCATCTTGTACATTTGATACCGTTTTGTACCGAATTAAAAATTTGTTTCATTTATGTAAATATTTCCCTGTACAAAAAGTTTTACTGTAAACATATTTACTTAAACACATTGTGATATATATCTAGACAAATATATTATAATTATATTGTATATATTTAAATTTGACTTAATATCAAATGCTTCTTAAAATATTTGTTTGCTTATATCATAAAGACAGCTTTTTGGTTGGAGCATATCTTATTTTTTATAAAGTTTCAGTTCATTTTATTGTTTAATGTTTTAACATAATAAAAATAGCTAATAATGCCTTAAATTTCTAAGAGAAAAAAAGTAAATTCATTATTCAAATTCACCATGCAGCAGAGCTTGAAATCTATTTCTCTCTGTTTTCAAATAGCGTTTTGCTTTCTTCTACTTTCACATTAAGGATATTTATTATTGGAACATTATGCATAAAGTAAATCCTAGTATTTAACTTTTGACTATCTGAATTGGTTTTTTACCATCCACTGAACTTCATGCTAATTTATGTATTTTCTTATAACAGATGATTCATGTAAACTGAGTTGTGAAAATGGCGGAAGATGCATTTTAAATGAGAAGGGTGATTTGAGGTGTCACTGTTGGCCTAGTTATTCAGGAGAAAGATGTGAAGTCAATCACTGTAGCAACTATTGTCAAAATGGAGGAACGTGTATATCATCAGCTTTGGGTAAATATTTGAACGTCATTGTATATGCAAATCATTTTCATTTTTCCTTAGGCTTGAAAAAAATAAGAAAATATTTAATGTTACAATATAGTTCTTGGTATCTTAATAAAGAATACATTAACACAGTTTATAGTTACTAATTAATTCAGCATAATCAAAAGCATATATTATAATTTAAGTATATCAAAGTTCGAGACACAAAGTTTTGCAATAATAATGACCGTTATCATGTTTTGGACGTATGCCAACTGACAGGGCTCCTTAGTATGATTAAGAAAAAACTATTTTAAAAGTCCATTATGCTTCATCTTCAAATCTAGTTTTGCTAGTTATTTTTCAATTAGTATCCCAGGTTGGTTTTAGCCAGAAATGCAAAATTCATATGCTTAATAAATTCACAAGCCTTCTATGTTCTTGGTGTTTCATTAGTTTATTCCCACAGCTCTCCTGTCCATAATAAATATCTAAGCATTCCCCTTTTAAAGTAGTTATGTACAAAAAACATAATAGAATTAATTGTTGTGATGTGCAGAATATTTAGCTATTTTTCTCTCATAGATTTAGTGTCACATGCTGCTCCTATAAGTGTTTTGAGGTGTCACAGAGCTCCTTAAATACTGTTTATAAACCACAAATCTAATCTCCTTGTTTTGTCATGAACTTACAAGGTCAAATCAAAAGGAAATTTTAGTAGAAATTATTAAGTCTTATTTCAAAGAAAATAAATCATTATTTTAATAGGTATATTTAGAATACAGGTTTTGTGATATGGAAGACTAGTAGAATGAGTTTAATGGTTGATATACTAGAAATTTCTAATGGACCATATAATTATTTATTTTTTTATTTTTATTTTTTTTTTGAGGAAAGATAGAGGCAGGAATGAAAGTTAGTAGGCAGACAGGCAGGAAGAGAGAAAGATTTCATTTTTATTTTTATTTGATAGTTTACACTGATCGTTACCCTGCTACATCCCCTTACCCCTTCAGCTCCCAAACCCCCACTCCCTACCAGATCATTTTTTAATTGAAAATTTACCTAAAGCTAAAAATCGCTGTTCAAAATAGGTTTTTAACTATATTATATATAATATATAAAATATGTTACATATATACATACCAAGGTACTATTAGATATACTTGTGTATTCTATAGCAGCACATGTGATAATCTTGATTCCCATCTAAAATCATAAAAACTCTATTAGCATTACAATGTAGTATATTATATGCTTTAAAATTGTTGTTACTGTTAGGATATGCATTTTATTTCTATTAATTTGTGTAATAACCATGTCAGTTAAAAAGGAATTTCTATAGCACCTAAGTGAACATTGAAACTTGTTTTCTTACTGACTTGTATTGACTTAAAACTTGTTCTTCTGGGGAAAAAATTAGCTTCAATACATAATAAAAATATAATTTGCGAATTCCAATATTCAGTGCAAAGGACACTATGCAACCAATAGTGTTTATCTATAGATATTTAATTATACTAAGATAAATGCAGCTCTAACTAGTCAAATGGAAAATCAATCCACATGATTTTCACAATTTCTACATGGTTAATTTCTCTCTTGCTGGGAGTTCTCACTGCTTCTATTGCTTATGCTGTTCTTTGAAGTACTTAGCATAATGCTAACTGAAAGAGCCACATGTAAAAACATTTTAAAAGGATTTCAGAGAAATCAACCTGTTTCTGGCTTGCATTCTAATGCTGAAAGTTTCACTTTTTCTTTAAATTTAATCATCTTGTCTAAAACATTTTTGACTTATGATTAATTGATAATTAAGGTATTCTAACTAAATAGAACTCTGAAAATCATTCAGTTGTTTGATAGAAATTTAAAAAAATAAACTACATTTTCTTCCACATGTTTTACTATGCTTAAGTGAAGCTAGTGCACGCAGTAGAGTATATACTACCACAGTAGAAGGTATTACAGTACTGAGTCTGTTATTGAATACATGAATGAAAATTCTATGACTATGTGTTAAAAAGATATGACCTGTAAGTATACATTAGTAGCATAAATGCTATTTCTTAGAAGGAAAAAGCTTGTCTTATACAAATGAATTTAAAAATTTTTATAATTATTTGTTAACTTAATTTCCCATTGAGATAATAAAAATCATTGGGTTATAATCAGATAATTTTCTTATATCTTTCTCTGAAAATATTTAAGTTGACTAGGAGTTTGGCACTCTGAATGATGGCTAGCTATTCAACTTGCAACAGATACTCAGGAAAAACATTGCAAGGTCTATAGCAACACCCCAAAACTCTCAGAATCGCTCTTTTGTAGATGCCCATTCTGACAGGAAGAAACCAAGGACATTGGAGGATAACCCCACAGCCAAAGGAGTTTTTCCAACCCTTAAAAAACTGCTTAATCAAAGAACCATCTGCCACACGCTGGGCCTCCACCCTTCCCTTAATCCAGAAGAGATCATCTGTTCCCAAATTCCCTAGGAGAATGCAACTTGGGGAAAGTCTTAATCCAGAATCAATTAATCTATGAATAATCCTTCTTATCAAAGGAATCTGTGTCCTTGCCAGGTTGGGACCTCCTCTCCTCTCCCTGACTATTCATGCCTCAGTATAAGACAGGTCTTGGTCTACTCCAGCTATCTCAGAATCTATTGCCACACGTATGTTATTAAATGTAAGCTTTTCTCTTACTAATTGTATATAATGTTGATTTGTTTTATTTGCCCATTCTATAAAGAATCTCAGAGAAATGGCCTACTTTTCTCTCCAAATTGAATTTTCTGTCCTCTTCATGAATCCTGAAAAGTGTATGAATACAGCACAGTTTTGTAATGCTTTCTTCAAATCATCTTTTCAGACCTTACTATGCTTTTAAAATCTATAATATATCAACTTTATTTATATACCCAGATTATTTTTAGTTAAATCAATATTATGTTCTAAAATATTATTATAAATTGATAATATAAATGAATTCAACTTGTGAACTTGAGATATGGTGATACAATTTATTATCTAGTATTTAATAATAATATAATATCCAATTAAATCATTTACAAAGCAGTTTTCACTTTTAAAAATGCAGTTTTATAAAAACACTCTTTAGTATTACAGATTGTAGAACCTTGTTATCTCCACACAAATATTAATTTGTTAGACAAATCCCACTGGGCAATTCATGGATTTATTCATTGTTGGTTTACTTACAGTTAAGCCTTTAGCAAATTCCTATGTGGACACTATATAGTAGGGTTTGGGGCAGCCTTAATTAAAATTTATAAGTTTATGACAGTTGTATGAAACTATAACAATTGAACAAAGAAAATGTCACCAGTTAATTAAAAGCACATATCTGAGAGGCATAATTAAAGTTTTGCATGTAAAAATTAGGTTTCTTCATTCCTTAAGGAGTTTTTGATAATAATGAAAACTAAAAATAAAATATATAAACTATATAGCAAGATACTAAGATATGAGATAACTAACATTGATTTTACCAACAAAGATACATGTGGTTCATTTCTTTGACCTGCTTATAGAACAATAGAATTTAAAATAAATTTGCTTGAGAAAAATATTGAAAATTAGATCAAAATGTAGTATTATTTATTCTACCATAGAAAATAAAGAACAATTTATGAATTTCTACATAGATATCATAAGAGATTTATGAAATTATTAATTATATTTTCAATTTATCTTGATTTTTATGAGTAGTTATTCTCTAAGTTATATTCATATTGCTGGATGTTTTTCTGACTCTTAAAGATTTTCAATGCTTGTATCAAAGTGAATTTTCTTTCCGTTTCTGTATAGTTGACAGAAGAATGGAACGAAAAAGTTTGTAAATTTGGAACAATATGGCCTAATACTTCCACTCAAAAAGTTGGAAATTATACTAACGGATGGCAAATTATGATTTAGGAAGTTAGAGTGTATATAAAAGCACAACTACCAAGGTGAAAAGATGAGAGTGCATTTTTTTTTGTACTCGACAATGCTCGTATTGAATATGAATGCTACAAGAATATTGCAGAAGCTGTCTGTAGTGCTCTCTGCCACCACATCTGTGGATTTGGGGTATCAAAAGTTTTGCTTTCATGAGTAAAGCAGGAGGAAAGACACTCCTGTTGAGGGAACTAAAAAATAAATAAATAAAAAATGAAGTCTTCTCACTATGTGGGAAGACCCTGTGCTTAACAGACAAGTAGATGGCGAGAATTTTCCTTCTCGTTCATTCAGGATATGTCTGATAAGTTTATTGGCCCAAATATTATGGCACAATTGCTCAAGAGCAAATTAAGACTATAATTTGCTTTTGAGTACCCTCAGCATATCATAACACTGATGATGAAGTAAATATATGTTCTGATGTTTCTAAAGTCATTATGTACCTAGTTTGTAAAGTACACAAATAATTAACATCTTGATAAAGGATAAACAAATATTGAAACTGTCCATCTTTGTTTTTCTTATGTCTTTTATTTAAATGAGGTCTGTTTTTAATTTAAACTTGTTGTCCTACCTCTAGCTCTCTTAACGCAGATATCGATTATATTTAGGAAGTGCTAATTACTGGCTATTTGAATCAAGTAGCTTTTTAAGAATCCAAGAGAATATTTAATTGAAAATTTGAAATGGAGAACACAAAATAGTGCACAAAATTAGCAAATAGGCAACATAGGAATACATTGTTATAACAAATTCAATAGAAGTAAAGCATAATGAACATATGGCAGAATACAAGTCTCACATTTATATGCACACAAATACATGAGAGAGGAAAAGGAGGGAGGAGGAATTTGGGGAAGAGAAAATAGAGAAGAAACCCAGTCAGGCATAAATGAAACCAGTATTTCTTATATAACTACCAGAAGAAAATATTCACAGTATAGATCATGCTGCAAACAGCATTGAAAATACACAGAAAGAGTTTGAAGACCTTTGACTAAACTCTCGCTTTTAGAAACTATCCCGAGGATTATGTAATAATAATAATAAAAAAAAGTGAGAATGTTCAGTATACTGTTACTTTAAGTTAAAGTTGGATCAAAAAACCTGAATTCAGACAGTTAATATATAAAATACAGTTTATCTAAAAGATGATTCTTACATGATAGACAGAGCAACAGTTGTAGAATATATAATATACAAAAATGTTTACATTGTATTTCAAATTTACAAATGGCAAGAAATAAAAATTTTCAATATGTATATATATATATGAGTTCAAGATGATAAAATGCATGCATAAATATATAGAGGCAGGCAACTTAATCTAATATATACAGGTGCTGATTTACAATGATGTACACCTTAAATCGATGTAATGTTATAATGCAACATTCCTTCAATAACTTTAAGAAAGTTTATATAAACTCTATGTAAGGAAATATATCCTTCTTTATACTGCTCTATTTTATAAACATTTTACAATATAATTCACTACTATTATAATCAGAAATTAAAATAATGGTATTATGATTATAAATTAAAATAAATAATCATCAATATCAGGATCATAATAATTAATGTATATTTAGCTGCTGTGTCCTAGGCACTGTTCCTTGCCCTTGAATCTTCACAACTTGAGAGAATGAAATTGATTCTCTCTAATTCTACTACTGGCTTCATGAATCATAGTTGCTGTTCATTTAAACCATATGGTGAGAGCAATACTAAACTGTTTAGTCTAATGGCCCTGCAGGCTAATGTTAGAAGGCTTGACTTGACTCACTTGTATTCACAGAAGACAAAATGTTTCAGTCTTATTCCCACAATGCTGCCTGAAAATGAACTTTCAAGAAGTATAAATACATTGTGACCTATAATTTGAAATATGTCAGAATATATTAAGTAGTACCTGGGAGGAAACTAGACAAAACCCACAGTTCTTCCTCTTCTTTGTCAGGCTTTGCTGAATAGTTCTCTATAATCTCTGTGATACTTAAGACAATCCGACAGCTGTAGTCAATGTGCAAAATTATGTATAAATGGGCACTCACTTTCAGTCCAGGAAAACATTCTATTAAGTGGAAAAGTAGAATGTCAAATCTTTTTATCAAAAGACGAGCAATTTTTTTAAGTTTTCAGAACTTTTTATTACTGCAATCTAAGTCAGAAGTGAAGAAAGTTGTCACCAAGGAGACAAATTCACAAAGTTCCCAATCTCGGGGGCAAAAGCTCAGAAGATACACCTTCTAATTTCAATCTAGCAGTAAACTGAATGATGACATTGTGATTTTACTCTCCATTATTATTTTTTCTGTATAAAAGAACAAGAATGTGGCCTTTATCCAAATAGTAAAGATGTGTATAAACTATGCATCACTTTTAGATAGTTTTCATAGATGAATATTAAATGTAAATACTTGTAAATATGCTCTACAGTTTTGATGTCAATTAAATACTGATATATTTAGACTTATTTTTATCACGCTGTTTGAACTAAACAATTCCTATATGCAAGATTAGTGAGTTATAAGATCTATGACCGTGGGCAGTAATCTACGAGCACCAGACTGACTGGGTCAGGAATGAGTTAGAATAAGCAGCATGTTTCACATAGACAAATTAGTATAAATTCAAATAAATTGCTTAAAAAGAGAGCAGACTACTTATGTTCACTAGAAGGTATCTGCCTCACAGAGTAAGTAAAAGGTATAGTCCCTGCCTCATAGGAAGTTCATATGAAATTATGCTTGCAAACATTCCTTCCTAACAATAAAATCCAAGCATTGCATTTTTCTAAGACAAAAAAGGGTAATAATTTATTAAGCGGGGAAGTTACTTGGCCATAATTCATTGATTATATAATGCTGATGGAAAGCCTTTCCATAATCAGCTCAAAAACAGTTTATAAAATCAATCTAGCTTTTAATGACACTTACCAATATATAGGACATTATTCAAAAATGTCAAATATATATATCTATTTACGTATATAAAATATATATCTTTGAAATATTCTAATAAAAATATTTGCTTTGGAGATAGCATACTGGTTGATGAATAATTGCCATATTACTTTATTACTTGACTAAAAACTACACAATAAAATTATTAGATAATAAGTAATAATTATTTTTACTTTCAAAAATTATTAGATAAACAGTAATTTTATACTGAATATATTCCACAAACATATTTTGAAAATTTTATTAACAAAATTATTATCTTTATTATAGTGACTATTTCATTCCAAGCAATCAGTGCCAAAATCTCTTACACATTTCTTGCATATGCTATATTATTTTATTCTTAATCACTCTGATTTTTTAAATAGTAATATATCTTATTTCTTTTATTACTATCTCCATATTCATTTCAGGATACCAAAATTGCATTTCAGTTTATATTTCACACACACCAACCACCAGAGTTCCAGTGTCCTTCACCACCACTTTTTTTCCCTCCCACCTCCTACCACCCTAGCAGTCATCATCTTGTGTTCTAGGAGTTTTTGCTTAGATGATCTGTTTTATTGTTTCATTTCATTATATTCCACATCTAATTGAATTTCTAAACTATTTCACTTAACATGATCTTTTCCACTTCCATCCAGATTTTGCAAAGGGCACCACTAGAATTGTTTTTGGATTTTTTTTTTCAGATGTTGCATAGAATTCTTCAGTTTCATGTGCTGATGTGCAAGTTGTTACCTTGCTTTGCTTATTGTGAACTGTGCTGCTATCAGTGTAGGAATGTAGATATTTTTTCCTGACTAGAGAGTTTTTTCCCTCTGAGCATATGCCCTAGGGTGTGATTGCTGGATCAAAAGTTGGATTCATCTTTATTTGTTTCAGGACTCTCCATACTGTTTTCCAAAGCGGTTGGACCAATTTATATTCCCACCAAAAATGTAGGAGGGTTCCTGTTTTCTCCACACCCCATTCAATATCTGTTATTTGCAGTATTTTTAATGTGGGGAATTCCCTCTGGTGCGAGGTGCTATTTCAATGTGTTTCTTATTTGCAGTTCTCTGATAATGAATGGTGCAGAACATTTATTCAGGTGTCTTTAGGTCATCTATGTATCTTCTTTAGATATTTGGTTCTTTTACCTATTTTTGAGTGAGTCATTTGCCTTTTTATTGTTGAAGTCTATGAGCTCTTTGTATATTTTGGAAATTAAGCTCTTTTCTGATGAATGTTGTACAAATATATTCTCTAATTATGTGGGTTGTCCATTCATTTTAGTGGTGTTTTCTTTTGCAACGCAGATTTCAGTCTGATATATTCCCAATTATTTAGTTTTGCTGAAGTTTCTTTCATTGTTACTGTTCTCCCTCAAAGACATCTTGGAAATGAGGACATGGAATGTTTTTCCCACATTATCTTCTAAGAATTTTATAGTTTTTGGTCTTATGTCCAGTTCTTTTATCCATATTGATAACTCAAGATTTTGTGTATGGAAATAATGACTAATCTTTACTCTGTCAGATGTCTTTCCAGTCTTCCTAATACCATTTGGTGGAGAGACATTCCTTACTCCATTGTCTACTATTGGTACCTTTGTCATAGATTAAATATCCATCTAGGTGTGGCTTTATTTCTGGTTTTTCAGTCTGATTCCACTGATCAGTGTGTCTGTTTTGTTTCAGTACCATAATGTTTTGATGATGATTCTTCTGTAGTGTAGTTTGAGATCAGGGAGTATGATTTCTCTACTGTTCTTTTTTTCTTTGAAGACAGCTTTGGTTATTTGAGGCCTTTGTGATTGTGACTCCATACAAATACTTTTTGTTCCATTTCCTTGAAAAATGTCCCAGGAATTGTGATGGGATTTGCATTAAATCTACATATTCCTTTGGGTAGAAAGGTCATTTTTACTATAATTCTTAATCCATTAACTTTGAATGTTTTTCTATCTCTTTGTGTTTTCTATTTTTTTTGTTGAGATCCTGTATTTTTTATTGTAGTTTTTCAGTTCCTTTTGTTAAATTTATTCCCAAGTTTCTAATCTTTATGTTATTGTGACTGGAATTTCTTAATTTATCTTTTACTCTTCTTCATTCTTGTGTATTGGATGTTATTGGCTTTTATGTGTTGAGTTTGTATCCTGCCACTCTGCTATATTCATTTACTGTTTATAGCATTTTTTTTTTCATGGAGTCTTTGACATTATCTAGGTATTATATCATATCATCTGCAAATTATGATTGTTTTATTTTTTTCTTTATCCATTTTTATTCCTTTATTGTGCTTTTTTTGCCTTATTGCTTGGGTCAAGACTTCCAGAACTGTGTTGAATACTAGTGGTGATTGTAGACAACATTGTCTTGTTTCAGATCATAGAGGAATGACTCAGTTTTTCACCATTGATTATGATGTTGGTTGTGGGTTTGTAACATATAGTTTTTTTTATGTTGATATATGTGCCTTCTATTCCTATTTTGGAAAGTTTTTTTTTTTTTTCTAGGTGTTGAATCTTGTCAAATATTTTTTTCTACATCTATTGAGATAATCATATGGTTCTTATTTGATGTGGTGTATTATATTGATGATTTGCATATGTTGAAGCATCCTTGGAATAAATCCCACTTGATTGTGGTGCATAATTTTTTAAAGTGCTGTTGAATTCAATTTGTCAGGATTCTGTTGAGGACTTTTGCATCTATATTTACCAATGATATTAGTCTGTAGTTTTCTTCTTTGTTGCTGTCTAATTTTGGAATCAGGATAATATAGTCTCATAGATTGTGAGTTTTCCCTCCTCTTCAACTTTGTGGAAGAGTTTAAGGAGGATGGGAATTTACCCTTCTTTGAATGTTTGGTAAAATTTGCTAGTAAACCCATCTAGACCTGGGCTGCTTCCATTTCTACACTTGTGATTGGTTTGTTTCTGTTGTCTGTGTCCTCCTGTTTCAATTTTGAAAGGTTGTGGGATTCTAGAAATCTTCATTTCTTCATGATTGATGAATTTGTGGCATATAAATGTTACTAATAGTTTCTCATAACCCTTTATATTTCTGTGATACCATATCATATTTATGCATTTTTACAGGTTGCAGTTTTTCTTTCCTCCTTTAGTGGTTTTTAATTTTTTTCTTTCTTTTTTTAAATATTGCTATTACTATATTTTATTGGTTTCATCTTTGTTTCTGCTTTTGCTTTTCTGTTTAAATCATTCTCGAGGTTTGATGAGTCTTCATTTTTGTTTTTTTCTGTTGCAGGGCCCCTTTCAAGTTTTTTTAAATGGCAGACTTGGTTATTAAAAAAAAAAAAGTACATTAACTTTTGTTTGTGATTAAACACCTCTTTTGATCATTATATTAGAAGGATAATTTTTCAAGATATTGACTGATAGTTTTGTTTTGTTTCGCTTTGTTTTTTTTTTAGTATTTTGAATATGTCATTTCACTCTCTCCTGTTCTGTAGGGTTTCTGCTGAGAAATATTATGAAAGCCTAATGGTTGTGCACTCGTAGGTTGTTTTTCTTTCCTCTAGCAGTTTTGAATAGTTTTTCTTTGTTGTTGCCTTTTACTAGCTTTACTATGATGAGTCTTGATATAGGCATACTTATATTTAGAAATTTGAGTGCTCTGTTCGTATCTTGGACCTCTGTGGGTTTGGAATTTTTTGTGACAGATATGGGAAATTCTCAGCTGTTACTTCTTGGATAGGTTTTTCGGCTCTTTCTTCTCCTCTCCTTTCTGGATACCTACTAACCTTATGTTTGTTCTCATAGTGTCTGATATTTATCACAGGTTTTCTTCCCTATTCTTTATCTTGTTTCACTATCCTCTTCTGTAAGAGTTGCTTCTCTCATCTTGTCTTCAATGTCGTCTTCAATATTCCTCTGCAATATTGATTCTGTTTATGGAGCTTTCTCTTTTTAGCTTCAATTTTTTAGCTATCTTTCATCTCTAGCATTTCTGCTAGGACTTTCTTTATGACCTCTTGTCTGTCATTTCTGTGGTCTTCCAATTGCCTATAGGCAGTTGTATGTGCCTCCTATATCTCATTTAGCCTTTTCATAACTATTATTTTGAACTCTTTATCTGTTAAGGTGTCGCAGTCTGTATCAATGGAGTTCTTCTTTGGTGAGATCACAGTCGCTTCCTCTTTTTGAACCATTTGTGTTTTTTGGTAACAGATTGGCACTGTATCCTTTTCTCTCTTTAATTTAGCACTGTGGCATTCTCTTTTATTTTAGATTTCTTGTTACCTATATAATGATGTGTCAGACGCCAGCCTCTAGATTTCAGTGGGAGAGAGAGCCAATTCTGCTCCCTAGGTTGGGCTCTTGTTGTGGGCCACTATGCTGTTTGAACTGATGTAGAGTGGAGTGGTTCTTAGACAGCCTAGGTGCAGTCCCGGAGTACAGTTCTCTGGTAGTCCAATTATGTGTTTTAGGTTCTCTGGGTCTGGGTTGAGGCATCTTAGGTGCTTGCAGTTCCTTAGGTCTAGCAGATGCTTTTTCCTCCTGGTGACAGTACAGGATGCAGGCTAGACTGCTTGCGGGACCCAAGGCCTAGCAAGCACTGGTTCTGGATATGGTTGCGCAGATTAGGAGTCAGTGAATCTGAGGTCTAGCATGTGCTGGTTCCAGGCCGTGGCAGGTGGGGCTGAGGGTCAACAACCCATAGGTTTTGGGGAACTTAAGCCTCTCATGTACTGTTTTCAGATTGCAGTAGAGCAGAAGACAGGATCGGGGTACCTGAAGCTTGACTGGTGCTGGTTCCAAACCTTTGCAGGGCAGACTGCTGATCCACGGGTCCCTGGTTGCAAAGGCTTACTGTTCGTGCTATGATTTTTACATTGTGATATAATTTAAAATATGCGGTAGATTTTTTTAGGTAAAAAGGCCAGAATCTGAGACACTAGGCTATTCCAAAGTCAGGACTCTATAACATTGTTTATCATCTCTTATAATCAGTAGTATCTCACAATTATTTGACAATATCAGTGAAATTGCTTATTATGTCCATATAACTAAATATAACATGCAATTAAATATTTTCACATTTTAGATATTAACTAATCATATAAATTTAATGCTAATTCATATATATGTGCATGTATATAAATATTTTCTTTTGAATGCTGTATATGGATTGACAATTAGCATGTTATGTCCAAAAATACATTTGGGAAATTGCAGCAGTGTACATATGAAATTTCTTAACAAAAGCATGTGGACTTAGTAGAGTTTAGCTAATAAGTTGATAGTTTATTTAACAGTGGTTGACATTTTGATATTTATTTAATAGTGAAACTTGTATTAATAATATTACCAATACTTCTACTACTAAATCTATTAATTTTTGAGTATTTGCTATGTGGCATTTTGCTAACATTCACCAGCACACAGTCTGTACCACTGTCACCATTTTACAGAATGAAATGTAAGATGAAATGCAATGCAGTCTAATTTTCTAAAGCCACGCTATTAATAAATATGTAATAAGATTTCACTCCTGTCTGCCTAAAATATGAAACAAAATTCCAATAAAAACAGTAATTTGCTTGTACCATATTTACTTAGTTCTTATTAAATATCTTTATTAAATATTTTGGAATCAATCTTTTTTTTACTGACACTGTGATTTTGATATGTAAGGACCATGTAAGACTAGTGAAATTTAAAGGCCTCTATGAGATTCAGAAGCATTTCCATTTTACTTCTAATAAGCAATCATTCATTACTAATTTTTATCATTGATCATAGATGGTTAGTGATTTTAGGTATGTCCACATATTTGATATAAGGTTATCTAGTTAAATTGCAAGTTTAGTCTTAATTTAATTTACTGAAACATTTTAGAAGATATATGCAGCCAGTGCCATTTACATATGAACACAAGTAGAATAAATAATGTAAGCTCCTTTTAATATAGGCCTACATTTAGCAAAGACTTTTCCAACACCTAATGTGAAACTCTGCTAGTAGACTTAGACTGAGGACTTATAGTCTACTGAAGTCACTTATGCAACTGAGGATAATATAGAAGAATTGTCTCTTTGGGAGATCATGAGAGGAACTGATTAATCTACTCAACAGCTAGAGATATCCACACTGGAATATATAATTAAGAATGAAAATGAAGATCTTAAGTCTCAAAAGAAGATGAAATGACAGTCAGAAAATTCAGACAGTGGCATTTAGATAGATAGATCACTATTAAAACCATGAACTTGAATAATATCACCAGAAAGAATTTTGACATATTATTTTTAGAACCAAAAGGAGAAAACAAACCAATTTTAAAAGAGCTTTACAGAAAAACAAAAGTTAAAGGAATGTATCACCACTAAAGCAACCTTGAATGAAAGAGTAAAAGAATATCTATAAAGTAAAAAAAAGAAAGCAGTAAAATACCAAAAATACAAATTGTGTATATGAATCTAGAGAAAGCAAAGATGTTGACTCTTGGAATGAGCTCATGACTAGCTCTCTTTTAATTTAAAGTTGGCTATAGCCAAAACAATAATGAGATAGCAACACAACCTGTGAGAATTGATTATCTAAAAGACTGGAAACAAGTGTTAAGAAAGATGCAGGGAAAAAGGATCCTTTGTGTACTTCTGGGGTGAGTGTGAATTGGTATAACCAATGTAAAAGGCATATAGAGACACTTCAATAAAATTAAAATGGAAATTCTCTGTAATTCCATAGTCTCACTTCTGGGTATTTACCCAAAAAACAGATAAACATCAATTCAAAGAGAGATTCACACACCTTTGCTTATTGCATGTATATTTACACTAGCTAACTGTTAAAAGCAACTTAGTATCCACTGACAGAAGAGTGCATAAAGAATATGTGTTGTATGCACACAATGGAATACTACACCCTATAAAAAGGATGAAATTCTGCCATTTGCAGGAATTTGAATGGTTCTAGATGAAACTGTGCTTGATGAGATGTCAGATGGAAAAAGCAAGCATCGTGTGATTTAACTCACCTGTAGTATATAAAAAAAAAAACAGTCAAATGAACCAAATTGTGTGTGTGTGTGTGTGTGTGTGTGTGTTTAATTTTTAAGTCTAAATTAATTGTTACCAGATGGAAAGAAGGGCAATCTGGGTAAAAGGAGTCAATTATATGGTAAAGGCTAGAAATTCAGCTTTGGGGCATTATTTTAACATATGTAGATGTTTATTCATGATAGTGTTACATCTTAAATTTATATACTGTTATAATGCACTATTCCTTCAAAAATTAAAAAAATCGAAAACAACACTCAGAAAAAAAGGAAATAAATAATACTATCATTATACAAGACAAATGGATATAAAATGATGCAGAAAATTTGAGAAGGATGAGAAGAAATCAGTACATTTAGCAGTTAAGCGTTAAGAGATAAAGTAAAGAGAAGTAACAAATTGATAAACACATGCAACCTATAAAACTCAGTGAAGGATTGTAATGTGACTTTTTGAAGATTTTACTTTGTCATATGTTGTTAAAATTGGAAGTTGATAGTGTCAATTTATTTTGAAATATTCAAGGATATACTGAAGTTGGAAGTGACACAGGTAAATAGACTTGGTAAAAGATTAACTATCTTGGTTTTGTCTGTGAAGTGTGTTTTCTTTCTTTTTAAAAGACAGCATTTAAGCATATTTAGAAGGCAAAGAAAAGAGAAGGACTCCAGTTAAACAGAAAATGTCGGAGTCTGATAGCAAAGTTGATGTAGAATTCCTGTTCTTTCCCAACACGGGTAAAAAAAAAAAAAAAATTAAATGCTACTTTATCTCAAGTTAACAGTACAGCTAAAATGTGTAATTTGAGAACATTTCAGAATGGTTTTCCTAGAATGTTACAGTACACAGTCACAGAGTAAAGCATAGCTGTGAAAGAAGAATCTTAGTCAGTAGGACTAATAATATTCAAAACTAAAATGTATCTGAATATATTCTTTATGCCTGGTACAACTAGAAATGTCTTACTTTTATAAATTCATTTATTCTACACGACTCAGATATTTTTGCTATCTTCATTTTACACACAGGAAAATAAGCATAGAGGTAATATTGACCCATGATCCCACATACTGTCATTGGCGCAGTCTATGAATCCAGGGAATCCGTTAGCCACATTCTAAAAGTCTGAGCTTAGAACACTATAGACACTAGACTGAGTAGAGTCAGGAAACTGCTCCTCCCCTCCTTCCTAAGGTCAATTGATGATCTGGTTGTGTCAACCTTGTAATCTGTCAGCTCTCTGGGTCCCTGGATGCAGTTCTGCTATGAATCTATACCTTATCCACTGTAACAGTGCTGCTTCCTTTTCAAGTGTTGGAATAGAATTCACTTCCTAAAAGAAATCTTTATAAATGAATCCAGTGAAACTCATTAGGATGTACCCAGAGAGATTCTTGAAAATATTAGCTGGAGCCCATTATACAATACTACAACAGATGGTTCATTTCCCCTCAGTAAAGCAAAGCTCTGTGGTATCACTACACAGTTTCAAGTTAGATAATATTCCCCTGAATATGAAGATTTCTACTTTCCAAAAGAAATCTTCACTTCAAAGAAAGAGAAAGAAAAACTTTCTGAAAATCATGCAACTAGAATCTGAATGATGCGAGGAGGCATACGCTGTCTGGGGAACAACTTGGTCACTCTGCCCTAGTTTCAAACAGCTGTAATGAGTTGAAAGCAGGGTGTCATTTCTCTGAGTGACAGGAAAAAAGGAATTTTCAAATGACTTAGCAGGTTGTGTTTGTGTCTTTCAAATTTCTGTCATTTTACTTTTTATTCACTCCTATTATTTTTTAAAAAAGAAATGTAGAAAACCATCTATAGTGTTAAATTTCCAACCTGGGATGACACATTTTCTCATTGTTCTAATGCACTTTGATTTCTCTGGCACTTAATGTACTCTCTCACATTTAGCCTATGTAAATTTGTGTGGCTGTTTGTATTTGCTATACCTCTTTATTTACTGACTCTTGATGAAGAGGAACCTCTTTTGTACAGGGCTCTTCTTTTCTTTAGTAACTGCCTTCCAACAGTTTTCTATCAACCTTACTTTCTACTACTATTGTTTTTGTCTTTATTTTCAGCCATTATTGTTTCAATTAAGATATTTTATCTGTATGTAAACAACAATGAGAGAATTCACTACCATCATAAGAAAAATATTGAGCCAAGTGTTTTAAAGTTATTTTCTGGCAATAGAAAATATGAGGTTGCTTACCTTAGAACATATATAAAATTTACTTGTTTCTATACTTATTAATAGGCATTTATCTGCCATCACACTAATAACTTCAATTTATTCATACTTTTGAAAATGTCGGTGGATTTTATTTAGAGGCATTTTATTCATTTAGCAATACTTTTCAAAAATTATGCAGAATCCTCTTCCAATTTAGGATCTATGACATCAAAGAAAACATTACTTTCACAAGTCAAATCTTACTAAAGCTTACTCTTAGGTATTTATCTGAGCACACTAATTATATTCATGTCAACAAAGGGGAGAGAGGAGATGGTTGGATGCATGCTAATGATAGTCAACTGAATAATCATTTTCCGAGTCCTAGTTAATTTAGATCTGTAATTTAATTGCCTTTTTTTCTCTTTTGTGTTTCTTTACATTTTTTATAACATCTAAACCTCATTTGTCCTCATTACCCAAGATAGCCACTAGTTTTGCTTTGTTTTTCTTCACCTCTCCTCTAGTGTCAGTTCTGTACTCCATTAAATAACCAGTTCTTGACAACATGGGCAGTTAGAAAGACTCATTCCTGATACAAGAGTTAGCTGTTCAAACACCTTAAAGAATTCTTCACCTTATATTGTGATATTACTTCCCACAGAGAAAATAAAGGAAAAAAAATCTGAAGATGATCCATCAGATCTGCTATTATATGCTGTTAACGCTGGACATCTAAATCATCTTCTTTAACCACGAATAAAGATAAAGTGAAACAAAATACGACTTGGTGTTTATACGCTAAATCCAATCCTGTATATTTAAATATAACTAATATTCATGAATCGCATTATGAATGACATGCTCGTTTAAAACATGTTGAAATGTTTGCTTATTATAAATCTAGCCTCATGCTCTGTGTAGTTTCTTCAGTGGATGGCACATGATGATTGAACACTGGGAAATATAGTTGTCTCTATTTTATGTACAAATGGCAAATTCAGTCTGCATTGCCACATACGAGTAGAGCAAAAATGACAAAGCAAGTTAGACATGACAAGAGAAATACAAAGAATAGCACAAGTGTTTTAAAGCACAAAATTCTTATATGTCTGTATAATTATTCGCGAAACGAGATCTGATTGCTTTGCCAGTGTGAACCCTATTTTTCTTCAATGGAACATGGGGAAACTCATACACAGATAGTCCTTTTACTGCCTAAAGTCACAGATTAAAAGGTGGAAAAACCTTGACCATTATCCTGACTTTTTGATTTGTATCTTTTGAGGATTCCATGAAAATAAACCATTTCATCAGATAATTATTTTTGTACCATCTATGTCTTTTTTCTCTAGGGAGACCCACCTGTAGCTGTGCACTAGGGTTCACAGGACCCAACTGTGGTGAGATAGTCTGTGAAAACTTCTGTCAAAACGGAGGGACCTGCAGTGTGACTGCTGGGAACCAGCCCTACTGCCACTGCCAGCCTGAGCACACAGGAGACAGATGTCAGTACTGTAAGTGAAAGAACACCCACAAGACAGTCTGACCTCATGCTTTGCATTATGTTTGCATAATCTGACACCATGTTTGCATTAAGTCATATCATTACCTCTATCTTTGTTCCTTCCATTGTCTCAATTTCAGCTTCTTCCTCTTTTTCAGGTTCACTGTCACCGCAATTCCAGCAATTCTTTACATTGTTCCTAATCTTCCTCTTATTTTAAAATTCTGTTTGTTTCTTCCCTAGTTTAGATTCCAAGTTCCATAGTTAAAATCATTCCTGAACTTCCTTGCTCCCTCTTCCCCTTTTTTGTGTTTTCCTGGAAAATCATAAGCATGGTTAAATCTTATTTTCCGTCTGTCCTGAACTTGTATCCCGCTGCTGAATGCAAACGAAGAAACATATAATCATTCAAGTTTGTCATTAATGCCAAATGGACACTAACTATGGCTTCTACTATATTTCATTAATGTATTGACGCTGCTAGATGCCTGTCATGCCTTCTATCTCGTCATATCTCCAATCCCTGCCCCCCCAGTTTTACTCTCAGCTGAGGAAACTTCCTATTTATTTGATAAAAATAGGAGTTATTTAAAGAGAATTGTCATGAAATTCAACCATCACATCCCTTAAGTTACCTGTGTCCTCTGTATTTCTTATTACTATTGATCCCATGCTTTATCTAATGTTACCCTATCCACCATACATTGGATTCCTCTAAGTGCTCATGGATGTATCTCTTACCACTTGTTCTTCTATCGCTTTCCTTATCAATATTTTATTCTCTAATTATTTCTTGAAATATCTTCTCTCATGCCCACATCTTTTTTCTAACTACAACTTTATTTCCCTGTTCATTTTTTAAAAATAGTAGCAATGTTCTAAAGAGTTATTATACATTATAATTTCTCTTATTTTTTGTTCTATCCTTCCAGTGTCATATTTTTATTTTTATTATCCTGCAGAAGCACTTTTTAATTTATCTGATTTATTTTAATGCTATTCCTGTTGCATATCCTGTGGTCAATTCTCAATTCTTATTTTACCTCTATAGTCAGCAGTTAATCATGTCCTCCTTAAAACATCTTTTTCACTTGTCTTTATGTTTTCATTCCTGTTTTACTGGCTGCTGCATCTCTGAGTCCTTTGCTGGTTTCTGCTTATCTCCCTAATCTTTAAATACTGGAGTGGCTTCATGACTCTGTCCTAATATTTGTTTTCACTCCCTGAGGCTATGATTCCTGTAAAACTCTATGCATTAGGTGACCTCAGTAGTTTTTATTAGTCTTCCAAAAATCACCCTCAAAGATTTTGAATCTGTCAGCCTGCAATGGGGCATCTATATTATTTAATTTTTCAGATGTTTCACATCTGTGACCAAGATTAAGACTCACTGCCTAGATGATTTCACCTGATTCATGATGTTTAATACCATCCAAATGCAAATTGTTCTAAAGTTATATATCCAGGTGAACCCACCGCTTGAATTTCAAATGTGTGTTCCTTATTATCTCTTTGACTGCTTGACTTGGATCTAAACCTGATTCCATCATCCCCCAATTTTTCTACATAGTTTTTTCTTATCTCCATAAAGGGAGACACATGCAAAAATCATGTAGTCATTCTTGCTCCCTGTCTTTCTTTTATATCCCATCTTTATTCTCGCTTTTATTTTAAAATCCACCCAGTATCAGAACAGTTTTTACTGCTTTCATCAAAACCATCAGCATTTCTTAAATGGATTATTAGTATTTGGAATCAATACTTTCTATTTATACCCTTTCTGAATATTTTTAAAAGAACATCAACAGTTTTGTTGTATTTGTAATGAAAAATGGGTTTCCATCTAAATCACATGTACTGAGCTTTTTGTATGTCTAGGTCCTCCTGCAGTTACTGACTCTTCACATTAATTCTATACATTCATTTAATCTTATTGTAAGAGGAGGCATTGTTTTTATTTTTAATTTAGTAGGCTAATGAGCAGGCATAATGAGCTTCGTTACTGTTTGCAATAATGAGAATGAGGATTCAAACCCAATCCAACCCCAAATCAAACTTTCTTAAAAGCGACTTAATAGTCTGGTCTCTCGATTGTTTAATATCATTGAGGGCCTCACAGAGAGTGACCTAGATCTTTGGTTACTGTAAGAAGTAAGCAGAATAGCATACGATCAAGCTAAATGCACTAACTTATTTAAAAATGAACAATAATGTTAAATTTTTTTGTCTCTAAGTATGGCTAAGGAAGGGGGCCACTTCTGCTGGAGTAAAGAAACAGATTCCATTTTAAAATGGTGTTTCTTTTCTAAGTATACATTCTGATTTTATATATATATATGTGTGTATGTATATATATATATATATGAGATCTCAGTTATATGCATTATCCCCAATTATATAATGCTAAGGTTGTCACTCCCTTCTCACATCCCTCTTCACAGCATAGCATAGTGTTCCAGCATAAATTTCATTTGCTAACTAACACATAGAATTTATTTATTTGGTTTTTTGTTTCTTTTTCTTTTCAGCCTCACCATTGTTACAGTCCCCAAGTAATTTCCATTCATATCAGGGACAGTGTCAACTACATCCCACATAAATCAAACCCTCATTTCTACCCAAACTGTTTTTGCAGCTCTCCTTTATTTTATAAAAACACACTGATTGTGTTTTTCCATATGTCAACTTCCCTGGCTTTATGCCTTTCTTATATTATCCACTTCCTCTGAAATGTATTTTTTTCAGTTACCTCCTCACTTCCATGCCTCCATTCCACATTCTTCTTGTCTCTAACTTAAGATCCATTTGCTTTCCGAAATTTTCATATCCGACCTCAGTTGGAATTCATTTCCTTCTCTCCTGAAGTTTCAAGTGATTATTTTTTTGTTTTGTTTCGTTTTTGTTATTGTTTTTGATCCTTTTTTCTGGTTCTACTCACTTCTGTGCAGTAGGATTGTTAATTGTGTAAAATCATCCTACTCATTTGGGATGACCTCTCCAAGATTACTCCCAACCATTATACTTGTTGAGTAAACAAATGAACAGGTAAATAATCATAGATAAATAAATTAATGTGGTTTGGAGATAAGTTAGTAAAAGAATAATCAATATAATGGACAAAAGCTACTTTTATTTAGGGTGTAGCCATCTGGTATTTATCTGTGGAGCTCTTTCTTAGTTCCCATTGGTTCCATCATCATAGAGCATCAATCTTTTTTTTATTAAAAATATTTTGAATTGAAGTGTCACCATTCTTGATTATTTGTGAATGATGTTAAAAATACTATGTGACCTTCATTATAGCAATTTAGATTCTTAAAGAGTAAATTCAGTTAGCTTATATTTTAATTGGTAACTTAATAGAATCATTGTCTGAATGAACCTGATACATTATAAAAGGCTGCATTATAATTTTATTATCACTATTAGTAGTCATAGCACTTCCCACCTTTTACTGCAAAGCACTTGTTAAAATTAACCAATTAATCCTTAGACAGAGGTTAAATAACTTTCTCAAGGTCTCAAAGTAGTAATATCATCGGCAGAATTGCACCCTAGGAGTTGTTGATCAAGATGTCAACAAACATTCCTGCAGTGTGGTGATGCTATTATTTGGCAGCAAAATAAACCTGTGGACAGTGTCATTAAAATGATAAATCCAAGAGCTGACAAAAAGCCTAATAAATTTAGTATCTATTAGATGTGAGTTGGCAAGGCTCAATGAACTTGGTGTTCTGTCAAAATTATATCTTGCTTATACAAAATCTTCTTTCTATAAATGAACGAATGACAGAATGGTTCATTACAGTGCCTAATTAAAGGTCCATTAGTGGGAGGTAAAACATCAGTTCTTAGTTGTGCTGAGTAAAAACATTTCACAACTCTAATGGCAATATAAAATCCTGAGGTCTGAAATGCAAATTAATTTCAACAGCCAGCAGCCCAGGGAGGAGAGACAGAGATAAATAATGGCAAAAGCAAAATTAAGTATTCTTAAGTAAGTTTTCTCAAGAACAAATATAGTACCATTTCATGCTATTTTAGAGCAAAGATTCCTAGCATAAATTAAAAAAAATAAGTATTTTGTACTATACTATCGATATTAAATACAAGGTTAATAATATCTGAGGTTATTTGTCATTAAATAGTAATGACATTAGGGCAAAGGGGTCAATGAGAAACTAACTCAATCTATATCAAAAAATCAAGTATTTAAATTAAATGGTCACCTGCTTGTCTTCTCATTGCTATTTTCAATTTTCTAGTAATCTACTGGGGACCATTATATTTCAATTAAAACTCAGTTTGCTAGAAGTAAACTTGTATGACTTATTCTCCATGAAAAATATGAACATTAAATAGTATCTTAAGTTTCTGAAATTAGGAGTAACAAACATATTATATGTTGTACCTGGTATTAGAGCCACAATCTAGCAAGTAATTTCCAAAAATTATGATCCGTAGATGGAGTCTACCATATGTGATGAAATGATGAGATTATTTTTAACATTTGTCTTCTAGGGTAATTTTATTTTACAAATCCATCAATCATTAGAATGTTTTAATACTTAAATGAGTCTATCACTAAATTAGGCATTGAGAAAACAATGATTTCAGAGACATTTCCTGTCCTCTAAAGGCTTACTAAAATCTAATCTGTTGTTCTGAAAAGACAAAAAAGCTGTTCTAGAACAGCTTAATCAAGCACAGAGCCTATCACAACCCAGGAAGGAGCCCAGAATTCAACCCATAAGAATTATTTTCTAAAGAATTGATAAACTGAAAGAGGGATCTAATTAGGTACAGACAAAAAATGGTAAGTAGAACCACATTTTCAAAAGCTGAAAAAGGAAAGCCTTTTGAAATTTACCTTTTATGTTTCTGTTTGATTTTTCTAGAAGGGATGGCAAGGAAAATAAAATTCACTGAGCATGTATAATATATTGCTCCCAGAAACAGGTACTGCTATACATTATCTAATATACGAGTGTGTGATATTCTAACAAAAGCTTATACAACGCTATGAGGTTAGTATTTTTAGTCCAGTTTGACAAGTGTGAAAAATGAGATTAAAACATTTCCTTAATCTGTCACATTAGTGAATATGGGAGCCAAAATTTGTAGTCTATGAATTCTACTCTAAAACTAGTTTTCTCAAACAAAATCAACCCTTGAAAACTTATAATAAAACTGAGATTAACAGTAGGCAGTGAGACAGGATGGGGAGGGGGCTATCAGTGCCGGCAGAACCCCTTGGACAACGATGATGAACACTTGGTGATTTGGTGGAGGACAGGATGTGTTGACATATATTTGAGGAACGCGGAAACTGCACATATGGTGAACTTACACGTAAGAACATATTTTAATTTACAAAACATAGTTTTTGCAATAAAATACTAAAAATATGGAAAAAAAGAAAAGTAAGAATCTATATAGTCATACCCTAGTAAATCAGCTGTTAAATTTGTGGCTATGGAGTAGTCCATATAAAGCACAAGGAATTGTATTCAGTATCATGATTGGGGCCAAGGGGAACAACCAAAGTGATCAATTAAATAGATTTTAAAAATGCTTTTTTCTCCTCTCCCTGTCTGCCTGCCTGCCTAGTTGCTTTCATTCCTGTCTACTTCTTTCCTTAAAAAAATGTATGTATATATACATATATATGTGTGTGTGTATACATATATATGTGTATATATGTATATATATATATATATATATATATGTCTTCTCCTAGTGTATTTTCCTGTCATTTAATATACAGTCCATTCTATTCCATCTTTTTAGACTCTTGATGAGAATATCCAAAGCAGTAGGTGGAACACTGGCTCAACCTACTCATTGAAAAGAGATATTGATAGGAATTTTAATCTTGAGCTGACAAAGCCTATGTCAGGCTCACACAGAAGAGACCAAAGGGGTTTAATAATAGGTAAGAAAATGGAATAGAATCTTTTTATTTGCTTAGTATGAACAGCAACTAGATAGAACTGAGTCTGGAGCTGAAAAAAGGGTCTTGACTTAAGTGAAATTAACAACAGGAATCAACTATTTCTGAGTATACATAATTTGAACAAATTAATGCCTGTATTAATGAAATATTTTGGAGCTCTGGCTACTGCATATGCTTTATTATTTTTCTCTAGGCAAGAAGATAAACAGTGCCTCACTTGATTCGTAACATTGTTTTTCTGGATTATTATAACATATTCTGTTACATATCTTCTATTCCCCAATACTGGAAATGTATTCATTGTCTCCAAAATGTACTCCCTTTAAATGTTTTTAACTCTTTTGTTACACACAGGATCTCCAAAATCTTCTAGTCCTTTCTAATTCCCCAACTTTGTTTTCTCACATTCCTTTTGTCAGAATATTCAGTGTTTTTCTTTGGCACTTTTCATACTATGGTAATGTCGTTCATTTCTTTACTGATACAGGATAAGATACAAGCCATGGAGTTTTGTATATCTCATTGATTTTGGAAGTTAGCTTATACCTAGATTTTGCATACAATGTTAGTATGTGAATGAATGTGAAAAAATTAAATAAATAAAAAGTAGAAGAATCCTGTTTCCAGTCTTCTAGATCCAGTTTTTTTCTGGGTTCTGCCAAATGCCCTCTCAAAAGACAGTAGCCGCTTTCTGGACCACGTTTAATTACAAGCTAATTAAGATTCATATTCCATGAGGTATTGCGTACTTGCTTTTTGTTTTTGCTTTTCAATTTTGGGGATAATGTGTAAAATAGAATTAGATTTGAATTAACCATTATAAAAGAAAATGAAATTTGTTTTCTCATTTAGCCATGATAAAGCATAGTGAACTAAGCATAAGATAAAGTAATCATTTCAATATTTTACTGTACCTAGTTTCGAGAAAGTTGTCAGAGTTGTAGAAATGTAAACATTATGTTGAGGGAACAGATTTAGGAAAAAATGTGCTTATATATTTAAAAAGTGGAAACTAAGGTAATCTTTCCAAGTAGACAGTAGAGCATATGTGAGTCAGAATGCTTATTCTTATTGTCAAATTTAATGTATTTAATTGATATTTATTGAACACTATGGGTACTATTTATTGTTCTAGATATTGGAGATACATCAGTGTGCTTAAAGACACAAAGATATTTGCCTTACATAATTGTTGGTGAATAAAAACTAAATGAACTATCTTTAAGAACAAAATTCACACAAAGCTGCAACTTAATAGTTATGTGGTAAAAAAGAATTAGTTAGAGATCCTGAATAGACTTTATTCTATAACACTTAAAAGCACAGCATTCTTTGCTTAATATATGATTAAGTTTCAAATCCCAACAACATGTTAGTAAACTCCGGATAACCTTTTCATCTCTGTCTCATGTAACTTACCTTTGATATTTTGGTAATTATATTTAATAATTTTAGTGAAAATGGAAAAATTCTTGAAGAATGTTTATAATGCTTACTGGCATCATACAAAAAACCGCCATTATTTCCATGTTGTTTTCACTTGATACAGAGAAATATTCCTTCACAATTATGCTAAAATTCAAGTAGCTATATATTTTAGTTTTTAGATCTACAATACCACATATAAATCCATCACTAGATGAAGATAATAATATCTAATTCTCAATTGTGAAATCATTTACACATCATTAGTTTTGATAATAGAGAACACCTATATTGTTATGAGCTTAGGGAGAAACTTCCTTTGAAAAAACATTGTTATAAAATTCAACAAAATTATAGAAAGAAATTGGTGTGGATATGACCATGTAATGAATGACACCTTATTTACATGTGTGTTTAATTAATATATGGGGCTACAGCATAATCCAAGTAAATCCCAAGGACCTGGGTTTGTGACCTGGGGTCAGCTGAACACCAAACTGAACAGCTTAGTAAATAAAACAAGTTCCTTCCTTTTCACTTTTTCTCCCTATCTGTCTGCCTGCCTACTTGCCTTCATTCTTGCCTGCTTCCTTCCTCTAAAAAAAAATGATAATGCTAATAATTAAACCAAGTGTCAATGACTAGTTACAAAATTCAAAGTTTCTATAAATTTTGAATTCTTCTAAGTCTTTGGTAAGGTGGAAAGCTGATTATTATATATCAATAATCTGTTTTGCCCCTACACGTCTGACCTAAAGGAAGGTTTCATTTCACATTTGGCCAGGGAAAATATATTATAAATTACTCCTCTAGATGATCTTTTCAAGGTGACTTTCTCAATAATTTGGTGGCTCCTAATGAAGTAGTAATCATCTTTTCTTGCTATCATACCAGTTTAGAAACCTCTATATATATACTGATATCAATATATTGATACAGAAAGACACAAATATGTTTGTATACATATTGATATAAATAGATATATATCATGTATTTTTCAATTTATGTCAATATATATTGATAGAAAATTCTAAAGAAGGCATATCTAAGTTTATCATAGGTGATTACTTTAACATTTGTATATGAAGTGGATAGCCTGGAAGAAAATAAAGATGGCAGAATTGAAAGGAGAAGAAAGGAAATTGTACACATAAGAACTACAAGGGTTTATCTAGTATGACCTCATAATTTCCCATATATTGAGGTGGGACATTCTCTGAACTCTAGTTAAGCTACACTATGATGACTATAACTTTCTTCATGATTTTCCCATCTGAGATAATCATTTTCATTATTACCTCCTATCCAGCATTCTTCATTTCATGGAACTCTTTCTAATGTCCTAAAAATGAATCATTTTTGGTGCTGTAAATGATAATACAAAATACTTCCATGCACTGATTAAAATTTTTGTTAATCTTAATTTTTTTTCAACAAAGTTAGTCATGAGGACTTTATCAAAGTATACCCACTTCGAGAACATAGTCAAAGTTAGCACAATAGATACCATTAAAACTATTACTCTGTTAATCAATTTTATAGGACTAAAATTCATTAACCTTAATACACACTCAATGTCCTGACAGAGAAATGAGTGCCTAAATATAGCAAATTTTTATGGCCTTAGAGGTACCACCCATTTTGCATGTCTATTCTCATTCTATTTTAAGTCATCATATACTTATTTACTTACTGGGTTTTTAGATAACCTTATATGATAAAGCATATTGAGTTCTCACCTGAAAGTTAACCTGCTGACAACTTTCTAGTGACTCTATACCCACTTTCTAAAGTTACTTGCCAAAATCTTTTATAGCTGGGTTACTTTAAAATTAGTGCAACACTCAATCTACCACTTTGTTTATAAACCAAAGTTATAAAGGTTTCACTGATATTTGAAAAAAAGCATTGCCATGATAATTTCATGATTTAAATTTTGATTGTTTCTAAAATATATGAATTTTGAAGCAGCAGTTTATTGAAAATTTAAATGTTGTTACTTTTAAATATCACACCACATGTCTCACTGAGCTCTCTCAGATCAAACTTTTGATAACTTGACTTTCTGAATTTTACATTTTTCCTCTAACTGGCTACTCAGAGACGGTGCTATTTTTTCCCCATAATGAATGTCACTCTTTTAAATTTTTCAGTTTTCTCTATAGAAATATTGGCCCATATTTCTATTTTTAGTAATAAATTAGAAAATGCTAATTTTCTTAGACATCTTTTCTTATGAAAACTTATCAGCTCTAATCAGAGTTTTGCACACATTTTTCCCTAGTGAATATTTAATTGGCATACCTGCATTCAATGTTTGCCTCCTTTATTAAACTCAACTCTGAAACTGAAAGATATATTTAGTACTTTGAAATAAGTTTAATTATTAAAATATCTTAGACTGTGAGACGTCTGAAAAATGTAAAAAAGAATAAATTATAATAGGCCATAAATCTGTTTTTGTATTTCCTTATATAATGATTCAAAGACAACGTTGAGAAAATTCCATTCAAATTTATACAAGTTACTTTGTCTCCTATGTTGTGCCAGTTGAAAAACTGACTTTAGAGGAGTTAGAAAACGCTTGTTTACATACTGAAGAATTTTACATCTTTTTCAGAACTCTTTTTAGATGTTCCATCCTAACTTACATAGTGTTATAAACTAACACTTCTATCTCATCTTACATTGTGATTTCTTGGTGTTTATTTTTGTTTCATATTTGTCTGGAGGGGTCCATAGTTGATCCTGACTACAAATGAGTAGATCACTTTGATGGTTGGGGATTTCTTTCCACTAAGATAATTCAGTGTTATCAGTCATTTCTCCATGGCTAGAGAAGCAAATATTCATTCGGGGTTAGAAAGGGAGGCTGGGAATGACAAGTAAAATATGAGAATTTGGATGGTGTGTGGAAGTTTCAGATTATGTTTTGAGCTCTGTGATTATAGGTAAAGGCTCTTGGTATTGCTGCAGGATCCTGGAACATTCTGAATGGTGGTTGGAGTCTTAGATATCCAGGTCAATGGAGGCATATTCAGTTTTAGATACAAAGAAAAGAAACGTAGCACTAAAGGTATTCAAAATTATTTTCTAGATTTTGCTTTTCACAACTATGTGTTAATTTTCTGAATAAGAAAAACCAGTTTATTCTCTAGTTAACCTCTCTGTGCCTCAGTTTAGTCACCTATAAAATGATGCGATGTATGAAACTATAATAAACAGATGCCTTAAACATAGAAGAAAGCTATACGCCATGTTTATCATCATCTTCATCATCAATTTCAGCGCTTTACTCAAAACAGACTCTGGTTGGCTTTGATAATATAAAAACATTGTTGAGAATGCGTGGGTGGAGACGGAGTCATTACCTCACCTTTTTCCGTCTTAATTTATTAATGTTTATGAAATTATGACTCAAAAGCCAATTCACATAACATATTTTTATAAACATAAATCAAGAGTCACTGAAATAAAACAAATGATGAACATACATGTAAATGTGTAAATTAGTTTTCCCTGTATAACTGGTGTTTATTACTGATTAAAGAGTCTCAGGTTTCCTCTTATTCTTACTTAGTATCTAGGTGTTATTTTATTAATTGGTTTTCTTCTCTTTTTATATAAATTTCAGACTGCTTCGTATCAAAATATGAATAGCACAGTTACAAATGTGAGTTAATATCTAAATAATCTTGAATATTATTTGTCGATATAAGAAATATTTAGGAAAGAACTCCAATGTGTCTAGAGATTTTATAGACATCTGGCTTCCGTGAATATTCATAAGTTGTGTGTATACCCATATATGCACATATTTTTGTGCAGTCTATTAAGATACTGTAAAAAGATTAACGAAAGAAGTATTTTTGTATTTCTGGTTGCTTGAAAAGGAAAAAAAAAAAAAAAAACAGAGAGAGCGACAGACTGCAATAATAGTCTCCATTGAAAATTACTTCATTTCTGTTGCAGAAAATAGCCATTCACTTATTCTCCAGTTACTATCTATCTAATCACCATATGAATACTCTGTAATTATATAGCCATCCTTGTCCTTTAGATTACATGATTGTGTTTGGTGTTACTATGCAGTTCTTAGTACAATTACCCTACAGAGGTTATAACAATTTTTATATTGTGAATATAAAGTATTATTATATAATTTCATAGCAATGTCTGCTTTCTTAGTACGGATGAATTAAATTTTATTATTGTTCCTTCTTATTTTATGCAGAACATCTCAATTGTTATCCATTTAGATCAGTAAAATGCTTAAAATTTATGAGATTAAGTATTCCATAGTATGGAAGATTTTGTTCATTATAATAAATGCAGGCTCTTGCTGCAGTGAACATTTTCAGATCTTTGGTTTTTGGATTTTTTTTCTGTTTTAAACTTTCAATTGGACCAACAGCTTTCTGGGAGCTAACGTGCTATCCTTCCTTCTGACTCCTCTCACACACTGCTCCTAGTACATAATTAGGCAAATGCATGTCCTCCACAAATAATCAATTAGAGTTCTACCACATCCATTTTATTGTCTTGGTTAAATTACTCATGTTGTTAAAAAAGAGATAAACTATGTTGTTTGTTGTTTCACCAACTTTTCTTTTCATAAATTCAGACTGCTCTGCTGAACACTTACTGGCCAATGTAGCTAAACCTTTCTAGCTCAAATCTTTAATCTTCCTGTTCTATCTTCAATATCCTCCCTAGTCCATCCGCTCAAAAAGACAAAAAAAAAAAAAAAAAAAAAAAAAAGTTTCCTATTGCCCCTGTTTTAAACTGTCTTCGTTTAGCCTAGCACTTTTTGAAAATTCCTTTCAGTTCCAACATCTATTAAGCTAAATTTACAATTTGAATGGAAAAAAAAAATTGCTTGTGAGGGTGTAGAGGGATGTGTTTCTCTGTCTAAATCTATGTATCATAATCAATTTTCTGTACACATTTGTGTTAAGCAATCAGCAATATTCCCGATTCTCATTTGTTTGGGAGGAATTACTACATTTCTCATTTAGATTTGTCTTCTCTTTCATAATCATAATCACTTAGTCAAAACTGAAACGTGGTAAAAGCAGGCCACAAAACTTCTGCAAATGTAAGTTCATAAAAATAATTGATATTCATAATGATAACCGAGTAATTGATGGCAATAACGATTATTTTTAAGAAAGCTGTATGTAACTTTTAGAAATATTGCTTTCTTCAAAATGATTTTAAAGCATTTTTGATGCTTTAAATGGTAAACTCCATGGGTAACAACTTTTTCATGCTCTGGGATAAGAAAACTGTTCTCCCAGTGATAACTAAGCTTCACTCTTAATTTCAGAGGTTATTAGGTCAGGGTACAATCATTAAAATGAAGCAAACATTTGTTTATCAAAGGAGGCTTCTCATATACTATTTGTACTTTGCTGAATTTCTGCTGGATTGGGAAGTATGAGTGAAATATTACACTCTTTTGATAAATTACTGAAGAAATGTTTAGAATTTAAAAGCATGTAGTAGTTATTTGAGAATATATACAGATGGGATACTGATGAAAATACAGATTATATTGATAGAAATTTTACGGAGATGCTTAATTTCCTGGTGGAATATAATTAAGGGAAAAAAATAAGAGAGATTAAGTAGTACTCCTGTGACTTATTATACATTGAAGCCATGATATTGAGACAACTGAAGACAATATGGACATTGAATCACTCAGGTTAGAATTAGACAGCAACATCAGAAGTTTTAAATCTTGGCCTGCACATAGCACGCCATATTAAACTTGAAACAACAGAGAAATTTGGAAGAATTTTTTGACTTTCCCATTTACTAATATCTAATGCTTATGTGGTTGCTTAAATATCAAGTTATTAGTTTCTTATTTCAAAATCTAATATTTCCTGTGTTTTGGAATCTTGGGATGGTATTGAGTAATTAGGGAATCCTCGAAGAGAGAGAAAGAGAAAGAGTGGAGAATCTACATTCGAAAGTGTGGGTCCTAGAATACTAGCAGAGGTACAGAAAACAGTTCAGTCAAACATAAAACTCAGCAAATTCTGTGTGCGCCACATGTTAAGCCTAATAGTGGGATATAGAAAATTTTCGCAGAAAAGAAGGGAGGCAACCTCAGCAGGGCAAAGTATATTAAGTGCTCTCTCTTCTGAACTTTAACTTAGCAATGAGTACTAAGCATATAAACTGGGGAAAATGAAATTTCTTCCCATTAGAATATCTGTTATTGAAAGAGCTCAGAGCCTAGAATGATTGCTTCCATTTTTTCAGAGAGAAGAAATTGGCATGGCTTCACAGCATGCAATTTAGAATTATTTATTAAAGTATAAATTATACATCTGGTTATTTCACAATTTAATCTTTAAGAAACATTTCTTTTACATTATTTGGATTCCATTTTTAATGCCATGAGGTCAATCAGCTGCACAGGATAACGTGCATCTAACATGTTATGAAAAAATATTGTTAAGGCATTAAAAGATGGAGAATTTCCTTTAAAGCATGAGACCATGAATTCCTTTTGAAAATAGTGTTTGTAAAAAGAAAAAATGATTTAACCTAGTTAGCAAATTAGCCAGATGTTCTAAAATATTCTAATTGTAGCTTTATGCTGTTAGGTTAAAATAAAAGCCTTTCTACTGAAATATAATATAAATGGAAAAGTTTAAAATCACAATCATTTTTCAATAAATTATCACCAGGTGTACTTACCAGTGTAATAAGAATTAGGGTCAAGAGAAACATTATTGGCACCTCAGATACTCCCTGATCTTTTCAGCAAGATCACTCTCCCCAATAATAACTGAATTTTAATTTCTCAAACCATTGTTTTGCCTTTTGAACTTTATGCAGATAAAAATATAGTATATAATTTGTATCTAGATTTTTCTTCTGAAAATATTTTTCGTGAGATGCAGTCATGTTGTTGCTTGTAACTGTCTTCCTTTATACACACACACACACACACACACATATATATGTAATCATGCAAATATATTAACTCATGCAATTAATGTGTTTCATATAATTACTATAAATACATGTATAAAAATATAAGTGCTTTTAATCATTGTGTGAGTAAACTGCGTTCATATTCATTCATCTTATGATGGACATTTCATTTATTTTCTAAAAGAAATGTCATTTTGCATGCTATGTATTTGCTTTTGGTGCACATGTGCATGCTTTTTCACATGTGTACTTATGTATTTATATATATTATATATATAAAGTAGAATTGCTATGAAAAAGGTAAGGGTATGTTCACATTTAGTCGATTATTGACAATTCTTTTCTTAACTGATTGAACCAATTTATACTACTACTTGTTGTATATGAGACTCCCTGCTCTTTATTGTTGATATGTGTATGGTATTTCTCTGAGGTAGTAATTTGTATTTCCTTGATTGCTAATGAATTGTGTATCCTCTCATATCTTTTTTCCATCTTAATCTAAAGCACTGAATTTTTACATTAAAATTGTTTGTGATTGATAATTTTTATATATATTTTTAACTTTACCCTTTAGTTTCTAGGTAAGTGTGTGCAAGCTATTACTTTCCTAAAGTGTGGGGCAGGAAAATCTTAAACTCTCAGAATGCTAACCTGCTTTATTTTTTATTCTCAAATCTTCTCAGTGGTGTGGTCATAAACAAAAATCAGTTCAAATTTTTAGATTTTTTAATTCATTTTAGTTAGCATCTGCAAAGCTGGTCAAGAAATTAATCACTTCCATTAAGTCACATATATTTGCAATGTTGCCAACCAGCAATAATATCTCTAGATCATGTTTCCTTTTATTTTATTTCTTTATTTTTCAAAGGAAAGGTACAGGCAGTAATGAAGGTGAGTAGACAGGTAGGCAGAGAAAGGACGAAGGGAGAAAGAATCACTTTATTTTTTAAGGTAATTGTTCATCTTGGTTGTTGCACCTGCTGTCTGCCTCAAATCTGGGTCCTTTGGGATGTATGCTGACTATATGCTGCAGCAGACTTATCCATTAGGCCACCAGGCAAGGCATTCCAGGTCATGATTTTGTACTTTTTCTCTTTCACAAATCCTCAGTCAGTCCCATAAGAATCACCTGTACCCCATTTCGGTTCTACAAATTCAATCTAGCCGTGGGACTGGGGCACAGATATTGGCACTGGAGTTTGTTTTTGCAAATAAGCCACCATATAATTCTGATGTATTATCTGCTATTGAAACCTCTGAGTAAGGGCATAATATTAATTTTTGGAAAGATATATTAGCCCACTACTTTATTCCATCAAACTGCGGAATTAGCACCAAAACATGAAATTTAAAGAAATTGAGGGCAATATTAAAAGACCTCTTTGTCAAAGAGAAGTATCATATACAGCAACTTGTGTTATGAAAGTTGTTCTTTACATATTTCTTCATTGGATGGGAAACTGTACTAGATGATCATAATGACTGTTGGTAACTCAGTCTTCATAAATGAAAATGGAATTTGTGTTGTATATGCCTTCCCTGCCAATCCTAGAACAACTAGAAATAAATGTCATAACTAACATTGACTTAATGTTTAGAGTTCTAAGTCTCTCACCTTTTGAAAGTGCCACTTCTTAAATATAGTCCAAACCCATATTAATAGACAAGTATTAAATCATATTGAAGGTACTTGGCATAATGTAAAAGCAAGTTTAAGAATGCTAGAAATAAATTTCCATAAATATGAGACCAGCTGTCAGCGAATGTAATTTCTGCCTGATTTAATAAAGGGCTAGATAAATATACAAGCATGAGGATTATAAATTATGTTTTAATTTTCCTCATCTGCTATAATTGTCTTACATCAGGTTAAAGTTTATAAATTGTGATTTTTATCTCAGCTAATCTTATTTAACATGGCTTCACAGTTAGATAGCTAAAAAGAAATTGCAGCTCTAAACACAAAGTCTGGGAATGATTTAACCGGTTCTTTTGCTTTAGATTATTTGTATTATGAATATCAATATTTTGAATGTTGAAAATTTTAGTATCTTCATATATAAGCATAGATTTGTCTACTTTCAAGAGACTGAGATAGGATTTCTGATTACAGACTTAGTATGGTTATCATATTATTAAGTGGTCTTTGTTTTATTACTCACATTTAAGAGGTATAAAAATATTTAAGGATGTCTTCCTTTGTAATTGAGAAAATTGTAATACTTCGTAAAAGCTGTCTTTCAAGTCATTATGGCTCAGACAGAGGGATGATTTTTATCTCTTCTCACCCATGTTTGATTAGTTTCCCAGTCGGCTTTTTTCTTGGAGTTTCACATTAGGCAATTTCTTTATTTGCTCACCTGCCCTGTCAAATGGAATATATCTGGGCCAGTTCTAGCGTATGCAGAAAGCAGGTTCTTTCCACACCACCAAAAGCATAGATTTATAATTAGTCTAACTCAGTACAGATCTAGGATACCCCTAGCTGCCACACACTGACCTCTTCTCTGGATGAGAAATGGAGAGAGCAAAGGCAATGATAAGTGACACTTAAGAAATCTTAGGATATGCTTATTTCAGAATCATAGTAATTTGTTTCTTAGGAGGAAAGCTAATAGACTTTGTTAGTTAAGCTTTAAAATTCAGAACCAAAGAGTTTGTCATCTACCATTATACCAGTATAAACCATTTTCTCTTACCAAATGAAATGATGCCAAACTGAGGTCAAAAAGAAAAATCAATGGCATCATTAGAGCATTCTAGTTACATGTGGCTACTTTTGCAAATTATCTGTTGACCAACCATTTTTAAATATTGCATGAAACAGCGACATTTATTGTGATGGAAGAAAAGCATCTTGCAATATAATTTTATTTTTCTATTATGCATTCTTCCTAGATGTGTGCCACCACTACTGTGTGAATTCTGAATCCTGTACCATTGGAGAGGATGGAAGTGTTGAATGTGTCTGTCCAACACGCTACGAAGGACCAAAATGTGAGGTTGACAAATGTATAAGGTGCCACGGAGGGCACTGCATTATAAATAAAGACAGTGAAGACATATTTTGCAAGTAAGTAGACATGAAGCTTAATTTATAAAAAGCATTGCAACCCAAAAGGGTGTAGCAGTCCAGCGATAAACAATATAAATTATTTTAGTCTAAAATTTTATAATGTCCTTTTTTTTAATTTGTTTTTTTGTTGTTGTTGCTGTTTGTTTCTGGCTAGAGATGAAATTCACTCCATTTCAACTAAGCCTGAACTTATTCAATATTATGTATCTTTGGGGAACATGAAAATCTATCATGTAATAGTAGTTTAGCTCATTCTCTGCATATAATATTCCTAGTAGTAAGCAATAAATATGAAATTAAACATCTTTATAAAGATATATACAATATTGCTAAATTAGGACAGCTCAGGCTTTTAAATTTTTCTCATTATTATCAATGGTGTTTGCTTTTCTGTCATTATAAGCTTATCCTTTGGGAGTGGGAGAACAGAGGACCTATCTAATGGAAAGAAATTGTAATCATTATTTTCTTAATCAGTATTTAAACATTATGATCACAAATAAGTAGAAGGAATAATGTTTCCTAAGAAGCAAGTATAATAAAAATCTCCAAATTAGGCTTTTGTTGTATTTCCTTTTGTCTTTTGACTTTAAGATCCAGTGAATGAAAAAACAGAACATGACAGGTAAAAGTAATACCATGAAGTTTCTATCATGAAACAAGTTTATGTCACTGGGGTTAGAGATTAATCCTCTCTCTCAATTTTTTTTAACAATCTTTCAAAAGAAGGACCTTCTAAAGAGTAGAATCCACCTTTTCTTTACTTAGGAGTATAATCAACAAGAATATGAGGGAGAAAAGCACTCCATAAAGTGTTCATGTCCTGGCGTTCACTGAAAAAGCTCTGTGAAGGAGCCAGCCCTGAGTTACGTTGCGCTGCTGAACCAGACCCAATAAAATTTTACTACCAACAGCATGAACTTTTTTTCGGTTTTACTTTCTCTCATTTTAGAATTTACTCAAAACGTGATTTGCGGCATCATTATGAATGACATTTGCTCAATTCGTGTCATTTGAAAGTACATTATTTTTAAGTAAAGTAATTACAGTAGGAATAATCACAAACATGTGTATTGGATAAGTGCATAACAGAAAAATGCATTTCCATATAAACTGCCAAAATCCTGTTTGCTCATTAGTTGCATCAGTTCTTTGTGATGAAACTTTAATATAACAGAACTTTATTTCAGGTAGTGGCAGCACATTTTTGTTTTTATCCAGTGTGCCTCATCAGGAATGAGTGTAGACACTTCTTTGCTCTTATCCAGGGAATCATGGACTTGCTATCATTCTAGAAAGGTTATGAACCACAGCTCCCTCTTCACTTTACCTGGGAAAAGTTCACGCAGAGGAACATGCCTGTGGTAAAGTCCTTAAGAGGAAGGATGCACAAGATTTAGCTCCCTCAGTAATGCCTGCTGTACAGAGAAACTTGGCTTCCCTAACTTTGAAAAACCAGAGCCTCATAACCTGAGTGGTTGTTGAGGTTCACCATATATATAGTTCTCATTTCTTAAAAGATTCATTTGGAAATATGTATGGATAATAACAACTGTTAATAATGAATAGAGAGTGGAACTTTAAAAATAGGTGTATAATGAAAATGTATCAGATAGGCTATATAACATATGGGCATGACAATACAAACAGGACTTATTAGGTATTCTGAAACTAAGGAGAAAAGTTTTTTAATATATCACTGATAATTTTCATCTTAGCAGTAAATGAAGTTTATAGCAATGTTAGAATATCTGTTTAACAGGTAAATAAATGACACTAAAAATTGTCAATAAATTAAAGTAAATCCTTTTTTTACTAAAATATGAAAAGTTAAGCCATCATATATACTTGTGATTCCATACAGTGTTTTTAATGTATAGCCTATAAACTGTCAACTAAAATTTGTACTCTGTCAAGTATAATGAGTATAATCTGTAAAACAAAGTTAATTGTGTACTCTTTCTTTTCTGAAACATAAATAAATATTGATAAACATTTTATCATAATTTTGAACATCCTAAATAATACCTCTGTGATGTCAGTTGTTATAGGAATTCTTTGTGTATGTTAGACAACTGGTCATTATCTTTTGGAAAGTGATCACAGATTCATGTATGTGAATCACTTTACTTGTGAGAAATAAAATTATTTCTAAAATACACATTAAATATACACAATTCTCTTTGATGTATTACAGTTATTTGGATAATTGTATTTCATACTTGAAATATCCATAAATTTCCATCTTTAATTGAGGATTTAAACGAAACTTTAAGAAGGAGAAAAGCAGAAGAGCTTTTATAACTCTTGAAAGCAAAAGTTTAAAAGCAATCAATAATTAGAATTTTTTCTTTTTAAAAGCTGATAATTGGTATATAATCTTTTTTTGTGGGAAATACTTTAATGTATAATGAGCTAATTTTTCCCCTTGATGTTATCCCTTTCATAGGTCAAGAAACTATATCTTTCCAATCTTTGATTTTTTAAGGAACCTTGACATGGAAGGCAAAGAAAAGTCATTTAACATATCACATACGAATACCACTAAATACAACTTACGCACTTTGCATCTCAAATGGGATACTTGTATAGATTATGAAAAACATGATATTCTCAGCTAAATCTTGGAAACTTTTACCATTTTCTCCTTCTCCATGTTTGGCTCCATTTTAACTTTTCTCATCCATATCTAGCACATAGTCGACTCATTGTTTATTTTAATTTGAAAAGAAATGTGAGTTTAAAAATTAGGCTCATTAAGAATATCTTTAAATTAAATGCCTGGAAAAGTTATAAGGTAAAGCATTTCCAACAGCCCTACCCATACACATGAAGTCAAATAAATATGCACAGAATAAATGAACTGCAGGATTGTCAAACAATTATTTCAAATGTCCAATGTATCATTGGGGATTGCCCTTTGAAGGATGTTATTGCAATAGATGTCCATTATGGAGAGGATCAAAGTGATCAGCCAATAGAATTCCAGCCCAATATCTTTGTCAATATTATGTTCAGATTTATTGTGACATCCGTGATTGCTTTATAATACCTAATGCTATCATAACCTTATAATTAGAACATTTACATGATCTATTATAATTCTTATTTGGGTCAAGCTTATATGGTTGTCATACCATAGTCATGGAAGACGATCTTCAAAAACATAGAACATTAGCACACATTTCTCTTTTCTGCCAATAATTTTCACTCTCCAACCTAATAGCATGTATTAAAAATATAGCACATCAAGTAAGACAGTTTTGTATGTTACCATTATTGTTATGTATGTTTAATATAGTGGTTATTTTTATCCCAAACATGTAATGTGCTATAAATTAAAATTGCTTCATAAATTTTCCAAGAAATTTGCCTCATTACATTGTTGTTATTTTGCATATTTTTTCCTATACTGTCACTTTTTTATATTTGGAATAATCTACTTAGGGTTTTCTTTCTGTTAGAATAAAAAAGAACTTGACATTAATTTCAATACATGTTCAAAGAGATATGATGGAATAAATCACTCTAGGAAAAACCTACTTTCTTACAACATGTGGGATGTAAAACTCATAACATTTCTTTCAGCCAAGTTTTCCAGTTTAGAGGAACTAGCTAAAGTATTTTCTTCCAGAATATTTTATCAAGGGACTTATAATTCATACTGATGTCATCAAATCCCACTTATATGAAATGAAATTAAGATACCAATGCTAATGCCTCCTGAAGTGGAAGTGATAGACATTAGAGTATATTTTTCTCACATATATGTAGCTGTATTAAATTTTTATATTAAACAAATGGATTGAAAATTGAAAAATATCTAAAGAAAAATTTTATCTGTCATCACTCTGTTAAAATATCTTTGCCTCTAGCAAGTCTGTCTTCTGAAAACTTACTTTTAGGCAGCCACTCCATTACTCCTCTATGATGAATGTTCTCATCTGCAGAGTTTGTGTCAGCTTTCAACAATAATAATGCCAATAACAATGAGATTTCTGTTTCTTTGTTGCTGCAGCTGCACTAATGGGAAGATTGCCTCTAGCTGTCAGCTATGTGATGGCTACTGTTACAATGGTGGCACATGCCAGCTGGACCCTGAGACAAATGTACCTGTGTGTCTGTGAGTATTTTATCACTTCTGGGTAGTTCATGACATGATTGTATGTGCAAGGAATTCCTATTCTACTGTTCTTCTTTCTGGGGATAAAACTTTCTAAATGAATGTGACATAGACATCTCTGGTCAAGTATTGTTCCTCATTGACTCATTTGCTATAGACTCTTTTCTTCATCAATTTGTTAATATTTCATAAGGAAGAGCTCATTCAATTTTTAGATTCATACCCATTTCAGACATTCATAGATCTTAGAACGTGGAAATGATGGGAAAACATGTTTTAATTTCATTAACCTTATAACCTTATACAAATATGTAAAACCCAGAAATAGTCATATTTATAAACACTGGTACTTATAACTGTTATTTTTAGAAGGACTTGAAGTGTCTTCTCAAATTTGTAATAACATCTGATATTTTTATCAGGTTTAAAATGTCATATTATTAATTCTCTTAATTCCCTAGTTCCATTGAACTACTTAACTCAAATCTGGGTTTCTAAATTCTTGGGGAAGTGCTAGAGATTATCTGCTCCTAAGAAAAGCTGAAATTTTAAAATTTCCCTTCTCAGTCACCTGATTATCCAGAACGGACAACTTGCAATACACTCTGAAGCTTATGTGGTCTCTGTTTTGAATTTTCTTGTATCATTGTTTGACCAGAAAGATGATACTGACATATGATTCACGTCTCTGTCCTATACCTCACCTTGTCAGAGTAGCATGTGATGAGTGCGTATGAGAGAGAAGTGAGCATACCTGAGAACTATTCTACTCATTTGTAACTATCTCTGTATGAAATAAATTGAAATCATTTGGCAAAAAAAAAAATCAAACGCTTTATTCAGCTGTATTTTACTGAAATTCTGCAGATGCTCTGTGGGGTTTAAAAGTCAGCGCTGTGACCAGAAAGAAAACCCTTGTGATCACTACTGTCAGAATGAGGGGATTTGCACTTTAACTGCGTTTAATGAGCCGAGATGCAAGTAGGTTTAACCTTCCACTTACCACTGCACTTCGTGTGACATCATTCCAGGCCACAGTTCATTGGTTTAAATCATGAACATCCACATGCATTTCACAGTGTATACTTAATCTCGGGGCTCATCTATGTCATACACACTTAACCTTTGCTTCTCTCACAGACAAGGGTACGCACCACAGTCAGTTAGAGTGTCTAGAAATATAACAGGAAAAATGATAAGGTTTGTGGAACTGTCTAATAGGAATACATTTTCTAGAATAGTGCCTTATAATTAGAAAAGTATAAAGCAGGTGTTTTTAGACTTTATTACTATATGCTATATTTGGAATGGTGGCTTTTATTTAGAAGCTGACCTTTTATTTCAAGTAGTAATGAAACAATACACTATTTTTTTCTTAAATTTACTAGGAACTATATTTACTTTAATCTGTATGAATTTTTAAAAAAGGAGAAGAAATAGTTACATGCTAAAAAAAATTCTAGAAATTTTATTTAAAAATAATTCTTACTTGATTCAATCTGATCGTAGCAAATAAACTTGTTTTCTCTGAGAAATTTCAGGATTCACCTTTGAGGTTAGCTACCAATGTTCATTGCAATGTAAGTTATGTTTACATTTGACCTTTAGAGATGGATCATGTCCAACATCCTTCTTAACACTTAGTGTCATACACAGCAGCCTGATTAGTATTTCAAAATACTCATGGTGTCTCACACTATTTAATAATGGTTTTAAGGCAAAATTGTATTGAACTTTAGATGTCTCTTTTTCCAAACTCTACGATTTTCTTCCTAGTTCTCTATCTTGTTATTTAAGAAAGTCTCATTTGTTAGGCAGCAATTTAAAATATATCCTGTGATTAAAACAATCACATAAGAGAAATTAATACTCTTATTTTTTTTCCTGAATGATATTTGAATATGTTAAACCAATATTTATTTCAAAAAAATTGATCCAGAAATAGCTCTTTAAAGCAATTATCTATAGAATGATATATTCAGGAATTGATTCATTCTCAGTTCACATTTGGGTTTAGTCCCTTATGCAACGAAGATAGAGACCTTTCTTCAGTCCTGGAAACTGCAAAGATTGGAACTCAATTTATAATAAAATTAAGGCATTCCAAAGGATCTGGAGAAAAATGAGTAGCTGAACAGATTTGAGACCAGGGCTTGAGCTGAAGGAGTTTTCTTTCATACGTGATACTTGTTGACACGCAGAAGATGTCAACTGAAAGGACCCCATATCAAAATAATTGGCTACAACTCAGGTGAAAAGAGAGGGGGACTTGAACCTGACAAGCGTAACTGAAGACTCTAATGGCAAGCATTGTGGGTTTATGAATATTTTCAATTCAGTAAACCCAGGGAAATCCTGGTCAACTGTTGATCTAGGTATTGATGTTACATTCTTTTTTGGACACTTGTGATATCTGCTCTGGAGCTCCATCCTCATTTACCTTCTTTCTCTCTGACTCCTCTCAGGTGAAGTACACATGAACTTTCTGGTCTACTTGGCCTCCACCCCATAAATGAATATCAGGAACACAGCCTGCCCAGAGAAAGTCCTGTGTTGCCAAAATAAGCATCTCTTGTGAGCATAGCAGCCCACAATAATGTTCTCTATCACTTTTTACTCTTATGAAGTATCAACAAGTCACCTGACCTTTTGAGGTGACAATAGACTGTCTTATACACTCAGTGAGAAAGAATACATCAATTGGTGTTTAGAATAAGCAATTTTCATTTTTGTGTTTTTGTTTCTATCACCATCTCACTTGATTTTATGGAAATTTTGTCTATGCTTTGTTTTTCTATACCCTAAAATTAATTCTGATCATAGGAATGATGCTTATTAGATTCCTTAAGTTACATAAGACATAAAAGAAGCATTAAAAAGATAATCATATTCTGTTGCTATTTATTCACTAATTCATTTACCAAGTATGTATTGATAGTGATGACAAGTAAGACCTGAGTAAATTTGGAAAGAGAATTAATAACAGCTAAACCTGATTGAATAAACATGTGTGCCAACCACTGATTTACTCACTTTACATAAAAATATCACTGTTTATATTTATATATGTAAAATATTCCCATTTCACAGATGATCACACTTGGGTCACATATAGGAAATGGTGGATACAAAAGACTTAAATTGTACTTTTTTTATTATAAAAACTATGTCTTGGTCTTAACTCTTATGCTGTACTGCTTTCTTTATGTGATACTAACTACAGTATCATTTTTTACCTGTGAAGGACTTGAAATTCATTTTATATAGATTTAGGGGGTTATTATGTGAAATCAGCAGAATAGAGATCAATTAATGATTACTAGTCAGAGAGAGAAAAGTTTTGTGATAGTGATTTTTCACAACATTTTGGGAAAAATATTTAGTAAATTTACAGAGAAGAAATGTCTAAAAGCTTTTCTTGAAAGAGGAATAACAGTCAAGAGAATAGGTATGAAAGCAAAAGTGAAAATTGTTAAAGATAACATACAGATTTGTGGCATCATGGGAGGAGAGAAGACTAAAGATATATGTTGGAACCAGTTTATGAGTTATATTTTATGCTATGACTTGAGTGGGTTTTTAGAAACAAGAGTAGAGTGTTAAAAATGAAATCCTGGGTGACAAGCCCTGGTGGCTCAGATGACTAAGATGTTAGTATGCTGACCATGTAAAGTCCAAGGACCTGGGTTCCTTATGTGGGGCTGGCTTGAAAAAGCAAAACTAAATAAAACCAAAATGAAGTGAATAAATTAATAAAAATGTTTCTTCCTTCTTCCTCTTCTCTCTTCCTTTCTGCCTTCCTGCTTTAAACCCTGCCTTCCTTCACACACACACACACACACTCACACATATATGGAATCCTAGGAAATACCAGTGTTTGATGCTGGTGGAATCAATGAGTGAGAAGAAATAAAAGTTGGAGGAGACATTGGAAAGTGTATATTCTTCCAAGTCAAAGGAACAGAGTACCAAAGACTATCAACTCCAAATAGTTTCAGGAGCATAGAAAATATAAAAGGTTTTTTGCATTTTGCAATTAGATTGCCATTATAAGAAATGTTTTGAAAGCTCTATGCAGCAGTAGTCAGAAATTGTTTGTTAACTGAAAGACGAGGAAGTAGAGGAGTACAGTGTCACTTATGAATATTTGGCTACAGATTAAATAAAGAAAAAGCAATTGTAATTTTAAGGAAATTTAGGATCTATGGGAAAATATTCTTATAACATGTCAGACCTAAGTATTCAAGATGGCTGTTCTTTCACTATTAATGCCCTCTGCAAAGGACTATGCATATGAGCAATATAGTCAAATCAATTTTATGCTTTTGTTTTTTGGAGTTAGCATTTCTAGAATATGGAAAACTTCCAAGTTTTACTTAGGATATTTATAATTCATATGGCACTAAAAGACAAATAAAAGTAATATTTAATGTAAAGTTAGCTGTGATCATGTGCAATATGAAAATAGTCAAGCTAAGAGAATATTAAGCCCTCAGGATATCATTCTAGTGGTCGATTCTCCTTTTAAGGGGAGATTTTTGGAAACAGATTTCATCCACAGATTTCAAGTGGTAGTAGTCATGCATCTTTAATGAAAAACTAGTATATACTATTTCATCTAAGAGCCTTTATATGAAGTAAAATTGCTTTAAGAGATAAGACTTAGTGCTTGCTTTAGTTTTGTTGGTAGTAGATTTTTTCACAAAGTGAAAAACTATTTGAATTGTGTAGAACTTACACATGTTTGAAAAGTCTGTAAAGTATTCAGATCTACAAAGGTGACAGGTTTTTTTTTCACAAAGAAATTTTATTACTCTATCTTTCAATTTAAGAAATAGATTTGTTCTGTGAAAGCTTTCACTTTTGTCTCTTGATAGCCATTTTCACTTATTACTATGTGTGGAGGAAAAAGAACTTTAAAGAGAAGCCTAGAAAAAAAGAGAATCTAGTTTTGTAAAAAAACTTATTTGAGAGTTTTATTTTGATATTTATTAAAGCTGTCATATAGAATAATGCTAAAATCATATTTTACAAAAATTTGTTTTGTGTTATTTAACAGTATTTGCATTATTAAATAAGTTTTGTTGTGAGACATAGGAATCATTGCTATGCGGAACTATTGAACTCAATAACAAGTTAAATGTGTCTTCCTACTTTTAAGAATTCTCCCTAGACTCAGACTTTAATTTATATTGGATTGAAGTTTATTTAAAGTGTCAACTACCTATTTGCACAGCATTATCTCTTAGGAATACTCCAGTACATTTCATCAATAATAAGGACTTGTTTGTACCTACCCCACTCTCCTACCACAGCCAATCTACACACACAGACACAGGCACATACATAACCTCACCATGTCATCATGAAACCATTCCACATGCAAGTGTCTTGTCTCAAACAACTCACTGAACCTAAATGTTTCTCATAAAAAGTTTTTTCATCTTAGCTCTGATTATCACAGTCATATTAATTGTGGAATCGGATAATCACTTTGTGTGTTGTACATGCCAAGTGAATACTAAGCACAATTTACCTGGACCTAAGTGAAGATTTTCGAAAGAAAAGAATCAAATATTAGCGAACGCAAAAAATATATTGTATGATTACATAGTTTCTATATTAGTATATTCATATTCTATATAAAATATTAAAGCAATAGTATTACGATTCTCCAGAGAAGTAGAACCAATAGAATAGGATTTAAATATGTATTTATATATATATATATAGATATACACATATACATATGAGAGAGATTTTATTATAGGAATTGACTAGTGTTTATGAAGATCAAGTTCTATGATCTGTTATGTGCAATCTGGAGAAGCTGATGCTTTAATTCAGTGTGAATATAAAGGCCTGAGAACCAAGGGAACTGAAGTGTAAGTTTTAGTCTAAGTTTGGAGGTCCCAGAGCAAGAAGTGTTAATACCCATGAGTATCTCAGCTCAGCAGAGAAGGGGGTGAATGGGTTCTTCTCCTGCCTTTTTATTCTATTCCGACAGTCAATGGGTTATGTTATGTCCATTCTCATTGCTGAGAGGGATCTTTATTCAGTCTACTCATTCAAATGTGAATCTATTCCATAGATACCCTAATAGATACACCTATAAATAATCTACCAACTATGTAGGTATCTCTTAGCCTAATAAAATTGACTCAAAAAATTAGCATAATTGCACAAACATATGTACTCATACAGATATGTGTGTTTATGTGTAAATTTTGCTATTTGTCATTTGGTATGTACTAAAGTGTATCCCTCTTAAATGCATATGCCAGAACTCTAATTCTAAGTACCTCAGAATGAGACTGTATTTAGAGAAAGGATCTTTCAAAAGGTGATAAGATTAAAACAGGGTCATTAGGGTGAGCCCTTATCCAATATGACTATTGTCCTTATAAAAATAGGACATTAAGACATAGAGATATCAGACACATCACAGAGAGATAGCCATGAGTACACAGAGAGAAGGGAGTCATCAGCAAGCCAAGAAAATAAACCTTAGGAAGCATGTAACCTCAGTCTGATACATTGATGTCAGACATGTAGCCTCCACAACTATTTTCTATGGTCTAAGTCACCAGAACTAGGCATTCTGCTATGCCAGCCTAACAAGCTAATATATATTTTGGTACCAAAGCAGGATGTTGCTGTAACAAATAACCTATAAATAGGAAAGCGGCTTTGGAGCTGCGTAATGGGTACAGGCAGATAAATTGCCTTGAAGTGATTGTTGTAGAAATCCAGGCATTGGTGATACGTCTGTTGAGCTCTCAGATGGAAATGTGATGCATATTATTGGAAACTGGAGGCAAGGTCATCCTTGTTATAAAACAGCACTTGGTTAGTTTGGGCTTTAATGTTTTATGAAGGTTAGAGTTTGCAAATGATTAACTTGGTTATTTTGCTGAGGAGATTTCTAAGCCAAATTTGAAAGATGTGACCTTAAAGCTCAAAGTAAAATGCAAGAGAGGGATTGGGAAGTTGAAGAAATTATTAGCAAAAAAGAACCAAAACTTGAAGATTTGGAAAAGTTTCAGCCCTTCCATCTCAAAACTGAGAAAGTGTGTTACGTAAAGAACACCATGTCAGTGCGCAAGTTTGCAGCTAGACAATTACTTGCTGTTAAGAAACTGTAGGTGTGACTCATGGATCCAATCAGCCCTCTCACCACTAATGCTGCCATTTGGGTTGAAGGGGATAGGAAAAAGGAAAGAAGATTGTCAGACTTCTGAGATTCCACAAAATAAACCAATAGAACATGCTGCGAACATGCATTGTCCTTTAAGACAATGGAAGAATGGCCATAAAGGCAGTTCTGAGGTCAGTAGCACTGTCACTGCTGCCTTAGACCTGGAGGGCACCCACCCCTTAGTTCCATAGTATTAGCCCCTCAGTTTCAGCAGAACAAGTTGTCTTCTCTAGGGTCAGGAAAGCAGAGCTTCAGCCCAGGGCCATGTGCCTCAAGGTCGCGGTCCAGAACCTTGGAAATGAAACTGTCTCTTCCAATAGCAGAAAGAATTGGTCACCACCCCAGTAGATGCAGAAAGTGGAGCATTGCCCTGTTGGTCCCAGAAGTCAGAGCACCAAGCCTAAGGGATTGTTCTTGAGATTTCAATCTGATAGAATCTGCCTTGTTAGGTTTTATACTTACTTGGGTCAACAATCCATTTTTTCCAATTTCCCCCTTTTTAGAAAAGGCTAAGAATTCAAGGACTATTGGCATATAGTGACTGTATTTAGCATAAGAGAAGGACATTAATTTGGGGGAGACCAGAGAGTTTGTGTCTTGGATCAAACACACACACACACACACACACACACACACACACACACACACACTCCATTCATATGTTGAAGCTATAACCTTTAGTACCTCAGAATGTGACTTTATTCGTAGGTTTAGGTCTGTAAAGAGGTTATTAAATTAAAATGAAGTCATTAGTGTAGGCTCTCTCCGATATGCGTGGTTCCTTGTTAAGACAGGATTAGGATACAAACACAGAGGAGGAAAAAGTGTGTGGAGGCATGTGAAGAAGATAGTCATCTATAAGCTAAGAGAGAAATTCTTAGAAGAAACCAAACCCGCTGATAGCTCAATCTCAGACTTCTGGCCCCAGAAACTGAAACAATCACATTAATACTGACTGTGAAACCCTCTGGTGGTACCTCTATAGAGAACATAATTTTTTAATAAGATGTCCCATCTTCCCAGTCCCCTTTTGGTTATAAATCCTCAGAGACAGAGCAATCCATCTCTCCAAAGATGCATCCTACTAAAGATATGGAAGATGTTGAAATATATTAGTAAACTTCTACTGGACATAATTCACCAGGGTTTAAAGACTCATGAAAAAAATGTATTGGGAAGGACAATGAGATCAAGAATCCCTCCCTTTAGAAATCTTCCTCTTGTTTTCTGAATTTTAAATTGCAGATGATTTTTTTTACTTTGTTCACATGGGTCTCCTATATTGACACTACATGAGAAATGTATTTACTGGTATAGCATCATCAAATTAAGACAGTAAGAAAATTCTATTGATAATACAAGATACAATAAGTGGAAAAAACGTGAGTTTGGGAGTCATGCTTTCTTGGATTCACATGCTCATTCTTCCAGCTATTATTGTAGTGTGGTTTATTGGCCTCTCTAAACCTTAGATTTCTTTTCTTGGGAAGATGCTTCTAGCATGTATAAATTAAACTTCCTAGGAAAAAATGCTGTATCAGGAAATTTAGTCTGAAAAGCTGTGTTTAGATACATTAGGTCTTTTATTTCTTCTTAGGTGGACCATGACTATGACTCTAGACTTAGAATTCCTTTTATTTTTAAACATCAGTAATATAACACTGCATATTTTTATGAAACATTTTTATAATGAAAATTTATGTATATACATATATACTGAGAATACTATGTAAAATGTTAAGTAACATTTTTATGTTAAAAGTGAACTAAAACAGATTTCATGTAAAAAACTCTATAGAGATTATCTATGAAGCCTGATATCATAGATATTTTAAAGCATTTTTTCTGCACCTGGCAAAGGCATACGGTTTTATTTTAGAATGCCAACTTTTTCTTAGGCATCCCTAAGTCACTCCTGTCTTTGGCTGGCAGCTCTTAGCAGTGGAGAAAAGCTAAAATTTGAAAACTGCATATTTGTTTTGGTACATATTACATATTTTGTTTAACTTTTATTCATACTATGAAGGTTTTTGAGAAATGATTAAGGATTCTGCCTGTACTCCTAAAGATAACTGAGGCAGCAATTTCTCCATTTTGTAAAGAATGATATAAAGCATTCATTGTAGAACTAGAATAAAAGACAATGTGAATACTAAACGCATATTTCTCCTTTATTAGACCATAAATATTTATTTCAGAAATAAATATTAGTAATTCTAATAATTTTTCAAAATACCTGCATTTCTTAGTAATAGCCACTAGATTACTATGTACATATAATATACACATAGCTTTCTATCATACAGTTTCTGTGCAAATTTACATTTCAGAGTATTATAGAGTAGTATATGTATATCACATGATAAATATTATTCTGTACATATTTGCTTTGTAATTGACCATGAGCATCATTCCTGGTCAATGTAAATAACCAGATGCTTTCGTACTTTAGGTTGCCCAGTGTTCCATGGTCTGGACTTTTCCTACTTGATTTAATCAGCCATAATAATAACAATTAGATTTTTTTTCATTTTTGTGTTTTTTGTAACTGTTTTTCTATGAATTAAAAACTCCTGCATATACGTTTTTGTGTACTTATCTCATTAGTTCTAGGTGTAACAACCAAAAGTGGAAATTTTGAGTTCAAAGGTACAGACATTATGAACTGTACTGACTATGAGTCTAGGCAAGTTCCATTATATCTTTGTGTCACGTTTTCCTTGTCTGTAAAATAAAGACACTGTTTTCACTTATTTGGACTAATTGATCATTGATATATTATACAATTGCAAGATATATTTAAACCTGAATTCCATTTGAATGTTTGTTTAGACACTGGTTTAAAATTGGGTCAGAGTCACAGCTACAAATACTGATTCTTTCCAAATTCCTCTAACATACCTGTGAAGACAGGGAGCAAAGATTTCCACTAACAACAAGATTAAGACTAGACAAAATTTATGGTTAACACTGTAGAAACTGAGGAATGAATCATAAAATTAAATATTGTTAAATCTTTGTTTCTGCATTATTATTTATTTTTGTGAAATTTAAAAGAATACACCATAGTATATCTAACAATATATGTTGTCTTTTGTGCTGTATCAAAAGAGATAATAGTCTGTTTTCCACTTATTTCTTATTGTCAACTCTTAGTTTTATAGATCCAAAGTTTATCAGAAAGAGCTAGAATCCCAGGTGTGTGTCCTTTGATTTTTTCATACATTATCCTTTTATATAATAAAAATTTCTCAAATAATCTCTTTTCATGTCCATTCTCCAGCAAATATTATTGAATAGCTGCTATATACCAGAATAAGATACTGAAAAATTTATCAGTGAACAAAACAACAAAAAGTTTTGATTCTTGTAGGTTAGTTTTATCTGTGAAGGTGCAATTTGGGTGATACCTTCTTTTTTTTAATAATAGTTGTCTGTATAACTCATATCTTTCAAAAAGAAGAAAAAAGCAAGTCTTCACAGCTGTTTTACACATCTGTAAAAGGAGAACCAAATAGATGTAACTTTGATATTATACTACTTCTGAAATCATATCAATTCAGTTACATGCTGTTTTGAAAGTGGCAGTATGATGAAAATATAAGATACTTTCTCATAATATACATTATTGCTTCTTGCCCATAACAAGAAAAATTCACCATGTGGTCAAATACAAGAAAACACTTATAGTTTTTATGTTTACCTCTTTTCAAACACAGGTGAAAATAGCTTACTGTGATTTAGCTCCCTCAATCCTTTTTTTATTTTCTTTTTGTTTTGACTAGTTACATAGGTCTCTGATTATCTTTAGGGGTGGGTAAAATTTGCCATGACATTATCTCATTTTTCTGGTTTACTCTGTGTGTGTGTGTGTGTGTGTGTGTGTGTGTGTGTGTGTGTGTGTGTGTGCATTTGTGGGTATTTACATTTTCATATTGCTCTATGATATTTCAAGTTTTATTGCTAGAATTGACTTCTCAGTTACATGTACACTTTGGACATGAAACGTGTCTGTGAAATTAGCCTATGAACGCTGCCTGCTATGTAACATGGCTATTGTAAGTGTGGATGTATGTTTCCTTCTGATAGATTATAAATTATTTCAAGTAAGAGGCTGTGTTTTATTTTATTTATTTTTGCCCAATAGCTAGCATACATTCTGCATAAAATATGTACTTATATCATGTTACTAAAACGATGTCTACGTGCCTGAATTGTATTGTGAGATCTGACAAACTATGCTATAATTACCTTTTTATCATCATTGTAGACCATCATTGTAGGCCATGTAATTTTTTTAATACATTTTCAACAGTTTTAAGATTTAGGAAAAATGGAAAAGTGATTTCTTTTATCATTACTATTGACTTCCTTTTTCATCTTTTGATATCTTCTAAAACTGCCACAAGGTGATTCCTGAGTGTTCTGGAACTTAAGCTAAATAGCTCTCTAAATAAAGAGCTAGATAGGGTCAATAAAATCATGATACCATATCAGCAAAATTTAATTTTATTCATTTTTTTTCTCCTCCTTGCCTTTTATTGTTTGTTGTTTTTGTTTTGGGATTCTCTCTTAAAAACAGATAGGAAAAAATAGGAAAGTAAGGTACAATGCATCCTTAGTGTCTCTGAGTCTATATAAGGAAAGAAATAATAATATAAGGAATATGATTTGAATGATGTAAGATAAGTAGTTCTGATATGTGCTGATTATTCAGATGTTAAGTCTGTGACTGTGGTGGTATAGTCCACATAAAAAGTCATCAACCCAGGTTCAAAACCCAGGGTTTGGGGAGAACGACCAAAAATGAACAACCAAATAAATGAATACAAATTTTTCTTCCTCCTTTCTCTCTGCCTGACTACCTCCTTCCATCCTCTGAAAAGAGAGGAGATTTGGATAATAATAGTGAAATAATTCTGAAGACTATAGTATACTTGACTAAGAATTTGAAAATCATTCTAAAAACAGTAGGGGAATGCTAATAACATTTGAATATGAAATATCACAGTTATATAAATGGTTCAGAAAGTGTTTAATGACATGTTGCTCTGTTGGACAATTAAAACATAGATTTGAAGCAAGTAAATTTTAAAATGAATCCCAATTAGCAATGTAAAAGAAGACAAAGGATTTTTAAATTAAAAATGGCTTTTATTTATTTATTTTTCTAAATTGGGTACAAAAAGAGTCAACTGGTAGAAGACTTTATTTCTCAGGACTGAAATTTGTTTTACTGATTTTTCTTCTATGTGACTCTGTTGTCATCTTAATATGGAAATACTAATAGCTTCTACCTTCTAGTATTTTTCTGAGTATTAAGATATGTATTTATAAAGAACCTAGAATCTTCAACATAGTAAGCATTTTTTTAAAGTAAAGTCTTAAAGATATTGTAATAGACCACATAATAAGTGATCAGACCATGATATATTTGGACTTCTCAGAGTCTGACGATGAAAAATAAAGTGTGAATTTTTTAAAGTGTTTGTTATTGAAAAAAAGTAAAATCCAGCACTAGTAAAAGATTACTAATTCAGTGAAGATGATAATAATAGGTACTGGGAAGGAAACTACAGTAAATAAAGCCCAGCTCAGGTCCTACTTAAGGATAACAGTAAAAAAGGGAAGAGGGTTCACCCTCAACTACCCTAGCAAATACACACAAGAATTAGCTTTATAAACATTTTTGAAGTAGATTTTTTAAATGCCAGCAGATGCAAAGTGAATATATAAATACCAAAGGGATATCATTTGGTGATCTGAATTAGATATTTCAACATGTTCTTTGGGTTGTGATTGTTTTAATCTAATTATGTTATTACAGGTTCAGCATTATTTTTCAAGTCCTTATTGTGAGAATTACATAAAGAATGTAAAGATTCTAGAGAAATTTTTGTTGGAGCTTTTGGGAAGAAGATAATGAGTTCTGTTTCTGCCACAAATTTTTTAAGGTGGGAACTCTCTTCTACAGTGTGACAGCTAATTAAGATTTTAATTTCTCAAAATAATTGGCCTTACTGAAGAGACACTGCACAATTGCTCTTCACTGGTCCTGCTGTCAGCCTGAGTGGACCGGTGACCTTGTGGCCTCATAGAGACTGACTGAGAAGAGCCCAAGGAAGTTGTCATGAGTAATTTCAAAACAGATCACAACTTTTCACCAGGGGTATTGAACAACTCAGCTGTGGTACCCACATTTCAAAAGTCAGGTCATTGCATGTCCCTGTTTGTTTCTTGCCCTTTGGCATATTTTCAAAGCTGAAAATATGAAATGTACATGTCTTTTGGAGCAGTAAAGGCCAAGAAAAGCTGTCACATCAATATCTATCCTTTACGATCTCAGATAACAATTCATAGCTTGTTCTAACTTTCACCATGTTAGTCATGCCATGGGGAAAAGGAAGTACAGATGTCATATTTTTTTGTTCATGTTTAAACTCCAGTTTGTGCTTTGAGAGCGTAAATGGCATTACTGAGCAATGGACAATTATTATGTAGTTATGTTTGTGGCCACTATTATGAAGCTTTGATAGAGTCACATTATTTCCCCAAGGATTTTGGGATGTGTTCTTGACCTTTAATGAAATGAATAGTTCAGAATAACCAAAAAACCAAACACGGCATAGTTATATTATTTCTACTTGTATAATTGTTACCTCTTTAACAATTTAAATTATTTTCTGCACTGTTAAGACTGCTTTCCCCAGATTTTACTGCTATAAAAACAACTGCACATTATAGATGTTTGTAACAACAGGAATATTTATTGATCATATTCTAAGCTAAAACAGGTCAAGAAAGTTTAATCAATCAACCTTCAGCCTAGTTCTTGAGTACAAACTAACTTTATATAATTCCAAGAGAAGTATTGAAGACATGTGACTTAACCAGCAATATGGGCTTAAAAGTAAAACAGAAACTAAAATGTCCTTATTTATTTAAAGATTTAGCTTTCTTGTCTTTTACAGCAGGATAGCAGCAAAAGAATATATGTCAAAAGAATGTAGAAACTTAGGCCTGTATGTCTTCTATAAGGCAAAGAAATGAGAAATTATATTGATATTCACATGCCATATAAAATTTTAAAGGTAAAACTTAAAATATTATTTATCATTTGAGTTAAAATGACTCAGATGATATATAAATTATATATACACATATAGATAGCTAATGTCATTTAATATATCAAGAAACCTGAATTTTATTTATTTAGTTTTACTTTTACAAGAATCAAATTAATTTGAATATAAAAAGGAAAAAAAAATGAAAACAAAGAAGGAAAAAATGAAAAATGAAGTAGTAGAAGAAAAGGTAAGATATGAAAGAAAGACAAAATATTAAATAAGACAGGAAGTGAATTAACGGGAAAGCAAAAGTTAAAACATATCAGGTTAGACTGGTAGGCAATGTAGGAATGTATTTTTATAGGAAATGTAGGAAGTATTTTTCTCCCCTGTTATAAATTGCAAACCCAGAATAGTGTCAATGGCTTTTAATTCATATTCTTTATGAAGAAAGAAACAAGATCGCAGCACAGGTGTGTCCAGTTTCAGTACTCACACATGCCATTCTGTCACAGCATACCAGCACTTTAACTTCAAAGCTATTTAATTAATTGAATCAAATTACATTTAATTACATATTTTATATAAAGCAGTTTTCCAAACTAAAGCACTCATGAGGCAAGTTCTTTAAATTTTTTGTTATGAAAGAAAAGTAGACATTTCTTAGTTGACTGCGTCATGGAAGAAGTATCATACAGTCTACATCATTGTAGTATATAAGGAAACATGAATTTAAAAAAATAAGAATGGGGAAATGAAGAAGGAAGCAAGGAAGAAATGAAGGAAGGGGGGAAGGAAATATTTGTTTATTACTGTTGCTCTTAGTGTGCTTCCCATAGTGGATCGATATTTCTTTCATTTAGAGTTGATGAGTAAATAGCTGAAAGTGTGTTCTAATTAATGGCTTTTTATAGATTCATAGAATACAGTGTGGCACATGTGTATGACACTTCTAAATACAACAGTATGTGTGTTCATATGTGTTCAATGATGCATCCTCCAGCCTTCATGCATTCATTCCTTTGCCAATAGTAAACATACTTATTGACCAAATGCCAGACACTGTTCAAAAAATGAGGAAATGGAAAGATGAAGAATAATCTCTGTATTTATTCAAATTGCAATCTAGTAAATTGGCAAACACATTCATATTTAGATATTTAAGAATACAAAGTGAGAAGAATACAAATATAGAGGAATATAAACATTGGATGTACTTATGATAGCATATTATAAATTATATGGATATGCATTAATGCTCCCAAGTTACAATTTTCTCTATAATGTAAATTTGCTGCAATATTTTATAACATTTTAGATTTATTGAAAATATTTGTTTCTATTTGCTGAATCAATTTTTAGAACATTGCATACATAAAGCTTCTCACTTGCGTGAATAAAGTAGCCCTTGAATTATAGAAAAATAAGGTGTGTTGATGACTACCTCTTGTTACAAGATTTTAGATTTTTTTGTCTGCTACACATTCTAGTAAAATGTAAACAAATCAGATGAGTGTTTGATAAGCAGCATTTATACCAGATAAACAAAATTTTAATTCATACTGATGCATAGCAGCAAATTATTCTCAATCTATATCATTTATTTTTTGATCACTTGATTTATTTTTAAACAGCCACAACTGTAAAAAGAATACTTTCAAAATGCACATCCTAGATTTTGAGAAAGACCAAATTGTAGTAATTGAGAAGTTAATAGTGATACAAATAAAAAGTCTTTTTATCAATTATAAATGTTTGGTTTGGGAGAGCTTTGATTTACCTTTTGGTGGCTCTACAGAAATCTTGTATGTAGAAGAGGAGTTGTGCTAAATTCTAGGTACAGGACCAATTATATAATTACAGAATCCGTTTTTAGTTATACAAGCAATGGATTAAACTAGCTGACAAATAGCATGAGTGGTGCAGCTGAAAACATATGTTGAATATTTTAAAGAATTAGATTATATAGTGTGTATTCATATACATTTATAGGTATTATAATTATATTGCATTATACTAATACTCACACATTTAAAAGTTTGAAATACTTTCTAATATCCCTACCATAGTCCCAAATCATAGATTAATATAATATACCTTAATCAATGTTTAATAGCTGTAGTTAGATATTTCAGAGATTCTCATCATAATTTGTTTCAGATTTCACCACCCTGCATCAAAATAATCTCAACATTTTGAAAGGTTCTTCATAGGTGTTCATAGAAAAGTTGCATTCTTTACTCCCATTTCATGCTAAAACAAAATATACTCGAGTAACAAACTGTTTACTTTGTCCGCATGGCACTAAGCATAGATTTCAATCCCTGCCCCTCTTCCCATACACTCAAGCTTCTATGTATTTTAAATTGGCCATTCAAATTTGCATCATATAGAGAGAACTCTCTACTGATGTTGCAGCATACTTTCAGTTTTTCTTCCCACTTTTAGCTATAGAACTGTAGCCACTCTTTCTAATATAATAGTCTACTTTCATGTAATTATGTCCATCATTTTATTTAACACTAGTTTTATGATTTTGTAATCTTTTTCCCTTTCAACTGATGCATGCAAAATGTTCAGTTAAGTAGAAATTGTCTACTCACTCTAAAACACATCTTATGTTCTTCAGATCTGTTTTCATAAAGCTTTTTCGAAAACATCTAGATGGTAGTTTTCCATTACTAGATATATCATTTTTTAATATTTATTCAGCTATCATTTTACACGTCAGTGGCCATTTCTGCTCAAGTGGCCTGCATAGAATTTTATGTTTAAACATTTGACTTAAATCTCCCAATCTTAATACACTTCCTTTTATGGATAATTTCTTGGCAAACTAGATTTTTATCATTTCCTTTATACTTCTTGTTACTTCTTAAAATCAATCACTTTAAATAATCCATTCTATTAATTTTATTTCTTTCATGGCCACCTCTTTAGCTGAAACTTCTCATTAAATTTTACTTTTCCTAAAATAATTGTTGGTCAGAGTTTATTAAATGTCTCATTTTTATTCCTTTATTACATTGACACTTCTCAGAAGTCAAGAACTCTTTCTGACCAAATTTTCTTTGAAGTATTGATTTCTTCTTACTAGTTTTATGAACCAGATAACAAAATAGTTATTGTAATATTTTTAAACTAGACATTCTAATATACTCTTCTAGAGATTAACCTTGTCATAAACACAATTCAAGATACTATTTTAAACTGTGAGAAGAAAACAAAGCAAGATAATACTAGCTATTGTTTAAGATGTAGCATTCCCATTTGGTTAGAGAACAGTATTGATAAATCGAAATTGTAGTACCTGGTTATAACAGCATAACATTTTTACAACTGTAATGGAAAAAGAATAAAATTAAGAAAATAAACAAATGAATCCAATCAAGCAAAGCTAGATTTTTTGACTATACAAATAATTGGTAGTTACCAGAGGGAAGTGGGGGAAAGAGTGGGCAAATCAGATCAAAGGGCTCAATGCTATGGTAAAGAATATTAATTTGATTGTTGATGGTAAATGTAGTATATTATAAGCAGATGTTTATGCTAATGCACTGCATACCTTAAATCATATATAATACAATGTGTTCTCAATAATATTAAAAATAAATAATATTATAAATACTCTGCTATCATATTTGGTAGGAATAGAAAAAAAGAAAATGTACAGATAAGCTCATTATGTTAACACAGTTTCTGTATCTTAAACATTTTTTTTTTCTTATATATCTTTTTAAAGTGTAACGCTTTTATTTTGGCATATATATTACGGGGCTACCTTTTTACTGAAATATGATTAATGTTTGACTATAGTTCTAGATTTGCTATTGGCTTGATACTTTATTTTCATATTGCTAATTTTAATTCCTGAAACCCACATGCAGAATGAACAGAAGTGCACTACATATAAATTTACTAGTTCTGCCTTGTCTTATATGGAATAAATATTCATATATTTGCATAAGATGTATTATTATTTCTAACTACCTTTCAACTGTTTACTTTTCAAATTTTTAATTGTTAAGTTGTTCATTATATTTAATAAGGAGCTATCTTCAAATTTTACTCAATATACAGTTAAATATTTTTTTTTATTTTCTTTAAAAAATGTAGCAGTTAATAGTCTTTCTTTTTAGTGTCAATGTCTTAAGAGAGAAGAGACGTCTAAAAGAATGTTAAAGTCAGTCACCTTTTACCAGGTAGTTGTTGACTTCAAGAACCTCTAGGAACAATATCTGCATAAGATAATGTGAACAAAGAAGAAATAAGTGTTTAAAAATATAATAAATAGGAATATACACACATAACTTCTGAACCAATAATGCGTAACTAAAATTATGAAAGTCTTTAAATTTAAGTATTTCAGAGCGATATTGTGATCAACACATAAGAAGCTTATCTTCATTGTCCTAAGGTTAAAGGAAGTGGGAAACAATGCAAATTAAGCTTTAAAAGAATGATAGACAGTGTTTTTGATGGTGAGAAAGAAGATTTCTGGGAAGAACCAATCCAAACTAACTTAAAAGATAATTGACAAAGAATAGCAGGGAGCAATGGATTCCAACCAGAGATTAAAGGTGACAAGAGCATGACTATGGATTTTGTTTGAGGATTAATGAAAAAGATACAGATGCCAGAAATATTATAGTTAGCATGATTATGTAAGTAATCCAGTGGGGAATTGCAGAGGAAATTTTAATGAACTGAACACATTCTGATTCTTAAATGCTCTACATTAATGACTTTGATCCTTGAACCTACACAGAATATAAAGATTTATGAATTTCTGTAAAGTTGGTAAAAATACTTGGCTTTAAATCAGCCATTGAAAGAAGAACTTGTGGAGCAGCAAATGCCTTAAGTAGTAATTTTGCAAGAAAGGCAATAAGAATTATGATTTTATTTGATTTAACATCTCAAAAGAGATTATTTTTAAGACTGGAACAAAATGTAGAACAGTGGAGTATATTCTAACTTTGGCCATAAAACATTATTTTATTATGAGTATAAAGAAAATTGTAAGCTGATCGTGATCTGATTAAGATGTAGAACTATTAAAATTAATTATTACTTCAACATAGTCTTTGAAAGGTATTTCCAGTATGCAGTAAACTATATAGTCCCTGGAGATTAGAAATTTGAATGTGCTTCCACAATTTAAAAGAGAAAAGCATTATGACCACTAGCAGGTGATTTTTTTATCTATCACAATTTCTTGGTCCAAATTATGATAAAATAGGAAATTAATCAATATACTTGATAAATATCACTTATCCTACTTAAATAATTCCAGAGTTAGAGCAGGAAACACAGTATCCTTATTTATTTAAAAATATTTCTATGCTTTTCTGGAATTTAAAGGCATATTTTTCATAACGTCCTAAAGTACTAGAAACATATGATGTTCATATCAGAACACAATCTGTTCAATTAGAATTTAAGCCTCAAATTCCTGCTCAATTCATTTTCTTTTTTCCAAGTATCTTAGTGTAATGATGAGCCCCAGAGGTTCTCACTTCTAGTAAGATAACAAAATGTGTTTCAAGCTATTCCTCATATATAATATAAACCTTGATTTAGATTTTCTTTTTAATCTAAGGAGGTAATGTAATGAGCAAATTTTGATACTTTAGTCAAAAATCAATTCAATTGCACAAATGGTTATTTTTATATTTCAGTTATAAAATTTCTAGCAATCTTTTTTTTAATTAGAACATCTAAAACATTTTCATTGGTTAATTAGAAAGAAGATCTGACAAATGTAAAATTACATAAAATAAAAAATTTTGTTTTCAGTGATCAGAATTCATTCATGAATGTTTGCAAAATTTTATTAAATATTTTTTTTTAATTATCCAAGAACTGTGTCAACAATTAGAAAATGAAAACTTGGGACAATTTTCTAGATCATATATTTGCAAAACCACAACTCAAAATACAAGAAACAATGTTTTGCAATCATTAATTTCATGAATTTTTAACTTAATTATAATTATTTGAAAACATGTTCCTTCCATTACCTCACTTTAGTGATATAGATGAAATGATAGACCTGTCACAAAATCTGCTTATTTTAATTACTTGTAGTTTGGTACGTAATAAATATGGCTTATAGCAAATATAGATGAGAACTTTTTATTAAGAATCTGAAAAAATGTTGGTAGTAATGCATGAAGGATGAGCTGATCATAATATAATAATAATAATAATTTCATTTAAATCATACTCCATATTCATAGTTTTATAAGTTATCATATTAATCAAATAACTGTATTCTTGAATAGTAATAATATTGTCAATTATGCTGAGGTTAATATAAACTTCTATGAAATGAATGTTTGTATTCATAATTTGATTTTGTCACTAATGATGATTTTATCAGATTTTGCCCATGTTTTAGGACTGTTAAAACTGTCTTCCTGAATATCACCGATCATCCGCATGGCACCATAGAAGCATAATTCTGAACGTAGCTCAACACTCTGAATTGCTGTGAGAGATTTGGCAGAGACCTTGAAATTGCAGTTTAGTTGGTCACCATGCCCAGAGAGATCTACTTGGAATGGTTCTGGATGCCTGGGTTTTTGTTTTTGTTTTTGTTTTTTTAATTGTGCACAGCTATTCTTGATGGTGGTATCTGACAGTTAACTTAAATAAGAATTGAAGTCAATTAAATGGTTTCTCTGTGCATTTCCTGTGACAGATATACAGAGGCAACTTATGTTCTCCAGTGGGCAGTGTTCAAATATAGTTAAAATCAGTTCAGCATTGATTTTGATGCAATCAGTTAATCATATAGCTGTGATTTGTGTTTAAATAATGGATTTTATTCAGATCTATTATTTGAATCCTCTATTGGAGTTCTCATCATAGTGGCATGGTGTCTAGAGGGTGATGATAACTTTCCTAGTAAAAATGTGGGCACATTCTCTTGATTCCATGGCAAAATAAATGCAATTTTAACTGAGAGAGCACTATATTTCTCTATCACTGATGAGCAGAGTAAAACTCCTGCACCTTGAACACTGAGAGAGATGACCATTTGCTGTTTGGTAATTATTTCCACTTTGGATTTAGAATAACAAGGTAAAAAATTCACAGAAACTTAATAAATAAAAATTTGATTGACAGACAAATTCAGTTTGTATAGTGGCTACTTTTAATTTTTAATATTCAAAATTAATTCTTAATTAAGATTTCAGTTTTGCCATACAAAAGGCCAATTTTAAATTAACATAACATAAAGAAAAATGACTACTAGCCTAACTTTCAGAAAGTTTTTCAACAACTGAATTTGTAACAATTTCAACAAGCGAAGTTGTAATACCCTCAGCATATTGACAGTACGAAAGAAATTTCTACCTATTATTTATGAATTGGTAAAGGCTGATTCCTCCTATAGTTCATTTGGTTGGTGCTCCTGTATTCACAGATTGTGGGTTTTGTTAGTCACTATTTTTTTTTTTTATAATTATCTTTCTAGATGCTCCACCAACTGGTCAGGCACACAGTGTGAGAGGCCAGCCCCAAAAAGCAGCACGTCTGATCATATCAGCACACGTAAGTTCCTCAGACTAACGTCCTAGGTATTTTGCATGGTATAGAAGTGTTTTTCTTTCTTTTTTATACCAGTATTGAAGGAGGTGAGACTTCAAAGAGGTTCTTCATGAAATTGGAAAGAGATCCACTACAATTCAGTTAGTTTTTGAAAGATGAAGTACTGAGTTCTCATGTGGTGAAAGGATGTATCCCTTTTATGCTCAGTGAAAATTTACTTCAAACGTTGGCAGTTTTCAGAATGCAAATCTGACAAACTAGTGTAAGTTTTTCCTAAGAAATATGCATCACCTCCAAAGGCTGCAAATAACACAATGGATGTGAGAACATTCAAGGAAAGAAAAAAAAAATTACATGTTTAATTAGAGCTAAGTGTATTTTCTTTGAAATGCCTTTTAATGTGCTGTAAAAAGCACATTTGATTGAAGAGAAGAATACTAGCAAACAATTCTTAATAAGAATCCTGTGATTTATTATTTCTTTGTCTTTAAGTACTGATGTCTTGAAGTATGTTAAAATATAGCTCATCATTTTGTAAATTATTTTTGTGCCTATAGTCTTAGAACAGATCTCTGATAAGAAAGTTCATTTACATCATTGTAGCATGTCTATATGTGTATGTTATTGATTTCCAAAATAAAAATCTAAACTAATGCTTCCCAATTCACATATATTGTCATTAACTCGACCATGAGTGGAGAACGTTTGAAAAAAATCAGTGATATCTATTAAGTGGGTAAATATATTCTTGAAGAGGAATAATGTCACTGATTGACAATTGCTTAGTCTATCAAATTTTTCTATTTTATTTTTTATTGCTGTTGAGAAAGATTTCATGAAAATAAGCAAAAACTATAAAATGGAGTCTATGAAAAAAATAAACAGAATCAAAGCCAATGATTTTTGTACCCTATATTTAGGGCTCCATTATTCATTAATCTACTTATTTGTTGCCTCTGTCCCCAAATTGGCTTGTGTCACTATTTGATACTCTTTAAGAAGCATTGCCCAGAATTTCAAAATTTAGAGAATTTCAAAATTTAGACTAATAAACATGGGCATTTTTGGAAAACAGCAAATGGGTATAGAAAAAGTAGGCTAGACATGCGTATTTAAATCTGGAGCAGTATGGTGACTGCTGTTTAGCCAAGGAAAATTCGAGGTTTACCTTAGAATGTGTGTATTGCCATATGGGAAAGACAGAAGAAGGCCTTTACAAAGCTGTAGGCATATAATTATAGGAATATGGTACTAAGACTTGGGGAATTAGTTCATAAAATTTAGTTGAGGTGGCACAATGTACTTTGCCTAATTCAATATGGAAAAAAAAAATCAAAGAAAAAAAATACTTTCTCCTCCCCCTGCTCAGGTGGTAAGGCCTGTTATACTAATATCACCATTAATAATTCGGAAGGTGTACTAATTTACATATTATTTTGGAACTTTCAGGAAAACTCAACCATTATTAAGAGTATTTTTAAAGAAAATGTATTTCAAGTTACCAATCTGTAGCCCACACTGAGTATATCAGTTAAAAGCTATTTTAGCCTTTCTTTTATGATATTGCTTCAATGACCTAAATGAATGAGAAATATAGCCTTTTAGAAGTCAATACTAATTTAAATATTGATGTAATTCTCTGAAAATGAGGAAGGAAACAGGAGAATTATCCATTTTTCTATTAAGTACATGCACAAGAGAAAGTTTGGTGTTTGGAAAATGGTTTGGAGAATTCTGGTTTGTGCCTAAAGTTTGAGTTTGAGAATGCCCATCTCTAACCATGCAATGACTTATAACAATCTCCCTTATAAAGAAAAAATGTCTTTAATGTAACAGTTCTTAAATAAAGATTATAAAATGGGAAAAGGAGTGATAAATCATTGCAAGTTTTTCCCAAAGATTGTTCTGTTCTATCATCACTGATATAAAGCCATTAAGTGTCATGGAAGTATCAACATACTTCGAAAGGGCTATTGACAACATAAATGTTAAATTATCTCAAGTTTTGATCAAAGTTAATCAAATAATGACTCCGTTAAAAGGTACTTGTTAGGCATGTATTCTTGGAGAAGATTTCCTCAATCACTCTGAAAGCAAAGAAAAGGTAAACTGATTTTTCCTAAAATGGGAGGGTTATTTTTTTCTCTCAGCTAAGGCTCAGTGGTTGTGAATGGTTGTTAAATGCTCCCTGAATACGAGCAGAAATCATCTACCCAATAAGAAAGAATACTATAGAAATGTGTTTTCAAATAGCATTTCTATTTACAGCAAAGTATTCAGTAATCATTGGACCTTGGAATAACCAAGGTACACTGCCTCTGTCAGCCTAATTACTGTCGGTTGAACAGAGATTTACATATCTAATTCAGGCACAGCTTTCTTAACCATCTCTGAGTACATTTGTTGGACTTTCCTGGGTATTGTTGGTTAAAGTATCTAAAAGTCAGCTTGAAGAAGTAGTATATCGAATATCTTGGGACTCTCTAAGTTCCATTTGATCAAACTAGTTTGACTCCTCTGAATTAATTTTGGATAGTTTTAAATTTAGGATGATGAGATATTCATTGTACACTTCCATTTATATTTAGCTCAAATTTTAAGGGAGTGAATGCTCAGTGTTTGAATCATATTTGCTAAAATTAAGAAGGATAAAATAAACAGCACTTGTGGGAGTAGTAATGTAAAGACATCATTTTTAATATAATAATAACTAAAGTGATATTTGCTAGGAGATTATTTGTGTCTCCTCTTTTCTTACTCTTTAATGACATCAAATTTTAAAATAGAAAAAATAATGTTATATCTAGATATCACAAACTTGCAAATATAAATAACTGAAAAATGCAGCAAAATCATGCTCTTGTTCTAATACTTCCAAAGCAAGTATTTGCTGAGACTCAATTAGTGTCAGGTACAAACTAGATCCAGAAATCAGCTAATGGGTAAGGAACAATGCCTCTTCTCATGAAGTTGAGATTCCACAGAGGAAAGCAGCAGCAGTAAAATAAGGAAGCAAACAGATAAGTAAATAAGAAAATATATGAAATAATTATGAGCTGATTGGTTATCAGAAGAAGGAAAAAGAAGCAGAAATAGAGAAAACAAAGGGACGTGTGGTCAAAATTGGTTTCTCTGAGCTAGTGACACTGAAGTAGAGATTTAAAGAAAAGGAGAGACTGAGGTATTTCAATCAAAAGGAAAAGCAAGTACAAAAAAAACAAAAACAAGAATTAGATGGTTTAAAGGACTAAAAGAAGATCAGTGCACTAGTACCAAGAACACAACAGTGAGAGTGGAACAAAGTGTGGCTGAAAATACAAGATCAAAATGATAGGCAGTCTCTTGAACATTTGGAGAATTTACACTTTACTAAGTATGCAATGTGATATTTTCTTTATGTAATGCTTAAGAAAAAAACATCCAACTCACAAATAGTAATTCTTACTCATATATGAGTGTGTGTAAACATAAACAAGCATAATTTACAGCAGCAAGTCAAAAGAAATGAACTATAATCAAATAATTTATGCTTATATTTTTCTGCTATAGATTCAACCATAAGCAAAATGTTTTCTTTTTCTTATCTCCATGATACCAATTTCTTCTGATTTCTCTCTTACGTTCCTTATTCTTTTTGTGAGTGATATATATTTTTTTTTTCTTCACTATCCCTTTTGGTCAAGTCTCTCTCCATTTACTACTTTACACACTTTGGCAATTGGTAATTTCTTGACCTAATTTATCAGCTCTGCAATGATTATATCCAAATTAATATCCTCAATGTTGGATTATGTTCTCAGTTTGAGACTACATCTCTTTGTACTATTGCTGAATATGTATATATATATATACATATATATATATATAGAGAGAGAGAGAGAGAGAGAGAGAGAGAGAGAGAGAGATAGGTAGGTAGATAGGTAGATAGATATACACACATCCCATAGGACTCTCAAAATCAACATGTCCCTAAAAGAGCACATCACCTTCTCTCAGCCAACCAGTCATTTTCATGTACCATGTTCTGCCTTCCTATCTATATGGATTACTACAAAATCTACCAGATTACCCAAGCAATGATTAAGGGCTATTCTTTTCAGTTTGTGGGACATAGCAACACTTAAAATGTATTTGAATAGTAAGAATTGTATATATGGTCCCTATTCTAGAACTGTGCTATTTGCAAAATAGAGATAAACAGTTCTTTCCCTCATTACCAATATTCTAATATCTCTATTGTAAAAATGCAAAATAGAGGCAAAGAATTATATGGCAATTTTAACTTTTAATTATTTAATACATTTGTATACAGTATTTTCTATGTAATATGCATCCCTATTTACACAGTCATGAGGTTGATATTAATGATGGCATGCATTTTATAGATGCATAAACTGAGACAAAGATGAATTAGCTTTCTCAAAGATATGATTATTGGTAAATTGAAGTTTGAACAGAGGTAGTCTGGCTTCAGAGACTATTATCTCAATTGCTTTGTTGTGTTGCTTCTCTCATAGAAGGAGTCTCTTCAACATAATTTTCTTTTCTAATGGAAGTGTATCATATAATGAGGTTTTAGAATATTGCAGATCAAGACTTGTTCTATTCAATATTATTGAGATATAACTATCTATGGTTAATAAGCACAGTGCGCTTTTTAAAAATCAGAAAACTCCACCAATAATGTACTGAAAAATAATTTACTTGCCCCTGACCTTGATTATAATATTACCTCATGATTGTTTGCAGTTGTATCCACTAATTGGAAAAAATACTTACTTTCAGTAGATACTGATGCTATAATTCTAAAAATAGATGTGGCTATCACTTATTTCTGTCAATTTATATTATTTTACAAAACTTAAATTTATCATACTGTTACCTTATATTATTTATTGGCTACATTAATTATTGCAGAAACCTCTTTAGTTATAGGAACATATTTAAAGTCTAGGTTCTTAAACAGTTCTATAACATAAAGAATTGGAATTGTCTTCTGAGATGGGAAAAAGACAGAAAAATTAAGTCCTTTGTTTGCTGACATATGTAATTGATGACATCTCCACCTTATAATAATAAAAGAAACTATATAGAATCTAATTATCCAAATACATTATAACTGCACTGAGTGCCAATTTATTTTATATACTTTAAAATCTACTAAATAATCACGTTTCAGCAAAAGTAAAAGATACATAATGAAGTAAGGGTATTTTTAAAGTTGTCATCAATCAGTTCAAGTCATAGTTTATTAAGAAACCAATCTGTTCACTGGTATTTAAAATTTGTGAACAAATGTTAATTACTATCCAAGGTATCAGATTTTCTACTTTCATTAATTACTGATAAGTTACACATTCATATGAAGTTCACATTCTTAAACCAGGGAGATAATATAATATCAAGTTGTATAGCCTAAGTTGTATAGTCCTGGTTAGAACATGAAGAAATAAAATTAGTTTGAATTTTAGAAACCAGCTAAAGAAAGTGACCTACATCATGTTTTTGTAGAGAAGAAACAATTATTTGGTTATTTTAGGCAAATTATTTTTAAAATTCCGAATTGAAAGTTTATCTTGTACATGGCATTCCTCAGTAAAGATATGATGTTTTAATGAGTGATGTCCAGTGTGGACTATCTCACATATGTACATTCTGGCTATACCTATAAAGACTGTTCTATGTTTTTATTACAAAGTCTAAGATCACAACTAATTTCACCATGATCTTTTACCTGCACATCTGTTTACAGAAAAAACTTAATGTATTTTAATAATTCTTAATGTTACATTTCTAAACAATTCACCATCTTCACACTACATTTCAGTTAGCTTTATGTTTGTCTTTTTTTTTTCTTTTCAGTCAGTTATTAATCTAATTTGATCAAGTCAATGAGATGTTTCTTCCAGGTAGACAAAGCCTTAGTCTCATGTGCACTGGATATGTGTTTATCAGTTATCAGACCCTTGTATTCAGTTTTCTGCTTGTATTGCTGGTATATAACCTTAAATGTATCCTCCTGTGGATAAAATTATCAGCAAAGGGGTATGTTGTCTCCTTACTTTTTTGCCTCCTCGCCATTAATTGTTCTCATCACCACCTAGAAAGGAGAACAGAAATTCTCGTCAGTTTTTCTTCTCCCTTATGCTCAGTTATATACAAATTAAGAGCCAGTTTCTCTATTCTTTAATATAATTCATAGATGTCATATTCCCTTTTGAAGACTATTCCATAGATGATAGAACATAAAATCATTCTTAAAAATGCATGAAAGATAGGAAAAATGCACATTTGCAATATAAGCAAAACCTCAACCTGGAACTTGAGAATCTCTTTTGCCCCCCCCCCCACCGTTTTGTTTAATAAAATTAGCTGCCCTGTTTGATAGATATTTTTGTCACTTTTGTCTTTTTATTGTGGGGAGAAGATAAAAGATTTGTTTATTTGCTGAGCACATGGAGACAGAGGAGATCTAAGTCTCAGATTTGCATTCTCTCTAAGCAAAAACAAGTACAAGTTTTATAAGGCTATGTCCAGGAAATGACTTTAGTATCTTGTCAGTGTTTTAATGGTGAAAAACATGAGTCTCAACTTTTTCTTGATGGGAAAATTTATTATAATTATAATTTTTATATTGAAGTAGCATAACATATGAATTTCAGGTATACTTTATAAATCAATATTTAAGTGTCACTTCAAGTAATCTGTGAAACTGATATTTAGACCATTGTCCATACAAATCCAACATGAATGTTCCTTGTGATTTGCCAGGCTGCAACTAGCTTGCTGTATGTGTTTATGGTCAGAGTGTATCTATAGCTAAGGGACAAAATGAAGAGTGGGAATGTGGCCAGTGAAATTGTGTAACCATGTGTTTAGTCTCAGTAGATTTACAGGTATTACCAGTACTTACATCATTACAAGTAAATGTGTGTGATGGGAATCAGTATACTCAAACTGTCAGAGTAGTTAATATTTGTAGCCTCAAGATATTTAAATGGAACATGCAACACGTGAATAAAATATATCTAAGAAAGACAACAGCAGAGCAATTTTTAGCTAGAGTAATTTTTCAGTAACTTGGAACTGAGATAATGATATTTGACTTAAACTTTATTTTAATTATAACAATGGTCAAGTGATTTGATGTAACAAAATGTTCAGTTATATCGATTTTACTTTGTTTTATTCATGTATGTATCTACACATTCACTTCTTTTTTAGGAAGCATTGCCATCATCGTACCTCTCGTTCTCTTGGTGACTTTGATAACCACCTTAGTAATTGGTCTAGTGCTTTGTAAAAGGAAAAGAAGGTAAGATACTTCACTAATAGTAAATAAAGCACCTAAATAGTTACAGAAACGGTGATTTTTTTAAACAAAATTTCAGCATCATTTTGTTATTCCAACTGCAAAACACTGTTCTTTACAACCATTTTATTCTTCTGTTTAATTTTAAGTGACATAATGCAAACAGCCATTTTTCCATGTTATGTCGATAGAATAATTTCATCTATGTATTCTAATTAGGACTCAAATTATTAAAAGTTTCAGTCGAATTCTACAGTGGCAGTAGTCTTCTTGAAACAGCAAATGTCTCTGACGAGCATCTTATTATGCATATATGTGTGTGCTTGTGTACAGGCATGCATATGTATAAGAACAATAATGTATCACAATACTGAATATTTATGTCACAAAGTATACATTTCACTCACAAACTAGATTTCTCTAAATATTTCTTAATTTTCCTGGAGGTATAATTATATTGATTTATATATTGCCAAGATCTGGAAGGAGTGAATGGAGTTGTAATTCACAACCAATTTTTATGAGTCAGTTTTTGGATTATGTTAAAAAAACTTCTTATTCATATGAATTGGAGATTGAAAACAATCTATTTCAAAGTTCATCACTATTTTTCTAGGGACAGTTTTAGGAAAGAAAAAAAGTAGTTGAAGGTTCACCCTTGTGACTCAGCAGCTGAGATGCTGGTGTGCAGACCACATACAACTTAGGGACCTGGTTTGAGATTCAGAGTTAGGGTGAAAAATTAAAATGAGCAACTAAATAAGATGTTACATTCCCCATGCCATCCACCTTCCTTCCGTCCTTCCTTTCTTTGAACTTCTTCCTCCTCTCCTTTCTTAAAAAAACGAACAAGCAAAAAGAATATCTGATTAGTGACTATTCACTTTCAACTAATGTAGTACTAGTTAGGAGAAAAATGCTCCCAGTGTATTTTTTATTGTTAAATTTAATCAGGAAAATATATTAAGACTTTTTACTCCTTTGTGACTCAATAGATATCTATTTTTAAATCATTTTATTTATAAGCATTCCATCATTTATATTAAAATAAATCTGTAAATCTATAAATGTATTCCATGAGTATGATATTTAGGTAACTCACACTTATATTAATGTTTACATATTCCAGGACAAAAACTATTAGAAGACAACCTATTATCAATGGAGGAATAAATGTAGAAATTGGCAACCCATCTTATAACATGTATGAGGTGGATCATGATCACAACGATGGCGGTCTTTTAGATCCTGGTTTTATGATAGATCCAACAAAGGTAATATATTTTAAGATCACTGACAGTGAGCACTAACAGTTTTGTGTCATCTCTCTAGGATGTGTTATGAATCATCTATGTGTTTATATAAAGTTATAGTAAAGAACTTCAGGATACATTGAATATTATTGTCTCAACTAAAGAAAAATAAAGTTATGGACTGCATTCATCTGAAGTATGAAGCTAACATAGCAGATTTTAGAAAATACACATTTATTCATTTAGTTTATAAATATGTATTAAACTAAACTAATATTATTTCTTATTCAAATGTGTTGACATTAACACGTTTAACTATATATCTTATTGTAAAATATTGTTTTTAATAATGAACATTTTGCAGCACTTCATTGTCAAAATGATACTTTATTTCCAGTAGTGATTCACTGTGTCCTTGATTTTTTTGTAATCGACTCATTTTTGAGAAAGTTTCCTACTCCAGTAATACCAATGCCACTGAATTATATAACCTAAAATTCCACTATTTTTTAAAATTTTTCTAGTTATCACTGTTTGTTTAATTTATGCCTTTTAAGAGAAATTGATGTGATGCAAATACTCATAAACTTTCAAAGATTCCTTTCACTGTATTTGAATATCTTGCATGATAATTACAGAATATTTTATTATGAATTAAGAGCATCAATTTTGCATTGTGGAATTATTTTTCTTAGCTTGTTACTTTAATGAATATTTACTTTTTTCCATATATTAAAGGTATTTTTTACAAAATTCACCTTTGTATTTTAAGTAATCACTGTGACTAACAGTTTTGTTACATACCAAGTGGTTTTGAAGTCATAGCAGCAGTTGCTCCAAAAGAAATTGAGTGGGATCTCACACATTCAATCTAGTGCTGAATCCATGGTCAGATTTTCTAAATGGGAAATTGACAGACAAGTATTCATTTCTATAAAAATAAATCAATTATTACATGCATGCATTTTTATGCTATCAGAGGTTATTTAATGAACTTTTCCTAATTAGGAATAATTTGATAATTATATTCATTAATTCAGAGCTAACTATTACATTTGAAATTACTTATGAAATAAATCTTTGTAACTTAAGTTTCAGTATTTCCTACTTAAATTTAAAGTAGTTTATATATATTATGTACATTGTTATTTATATCTATGAAGGAGAGACATCTTAATAGCCTCCTCATACTCTTAATTTTGCTTAGAAACAAAAATATAGCTTATATGAACTGATTAAAACATATATTGAATACTATTCATAAGAAGGAGAGTTCTCATTTTCCTAATCATTTTATTTCTATGAATTAAACCAATTTTGGACTGTAAAAGAGTGTAGATTTTTAGTATTCCATTAAAAAAAAATACATTTACTTTGGGAAGATAAAACTATGCTTCAGTACACCTCAAATATATTTTTAATGTACTTTGCACATAACACTCAATAAATATTTATTTACCAATTTGCTGACGAATCAACCAAAATTACATTAAGTGTGACTGAGAGGGCTGAATCTAGCTGGCTTGTGATGTTTGAAATGTAAATACAAATTGTTGCCTAGGAAGGAGCAGCAGAAAACACAGCTACTCCTAATTAGTTTGGACAATTTTGAAAAGCAGGAGACCACACCTAATCAACCTTAATGATGAAATATTTTTCATTGAATATTCGTTGTATTACAATGGTTTTGTGTATCCATGACATGATCAAATATAAATTGAGTTACACATAAAGAACAGTTATATAGAGCAGTAATTTTCATTGTTTTTTGAACAGATAAAATTTTTCCTTTGATGGTACCTTATGATAATAATTAAAATAGTTGATAAGGTAAATGAAATAATTTGCCTATGAGGCAACTGCAAAATGTAGTGTTCAAAAAATAGAGAATCAATATTTTCTTATTTATATCCAAATTCATCTCAGTCTTTAAATTGTTTTCAGTATCCTCTACCTGAAACATTTGTGAGAAAATAAGAGACAATTTTTACCTGATTTTATATGTATTTTTTTCCTGAGACTCAGAACATTGCCTTTATCTCAAATTTATGAGTATTCAATGTTGAATTAATAATCAAGATTTTTAAATGCATTAACACCTTCTTATTCTCCAGCTTTTCATCTAGTTTCTCCCCATGGGGTCACTAATAAATATTCTATCATATCGTAAGTGTACCAGGTTGACTAACTCTTATCTTAGACCCAAGAAAATCTAGTCATTGCTCTTACATGGAGATTTAAGTTAATTAATTATTAATTAATGTGATTTAGACTACAGATTCAGATTTCCAAAACTACAAATAAGTATTTTGATAAGTGAAATTTAATTTTTCTCTATATAGAGTGGTGATGATTTTTTAATTAGAAGCAGTCAGATATGTATATACCCAAAAAGGGCTGCTGTCAGGATCTTTTAAAGTAACAGAATCTTAAGTTGGGAAAGTCGATGTATTTTCACAGAAATGTAAGTAAAGATATGCTTTTTGGGGGAGGATGATATTAAATGAATTGAAAGAAATGAAGGTTTCTAAGTCCTTGACAAATCTATCAGGAAGCTGGATATAATAGAAATATCTGCCTTTGAAGAATAGATAAAATATTAATTGTTTGTTTTTAAGTTATTAAAACTACTGAGAACATAACGTTCATGACCCAGGGCTAAAGAATATTTTTATGTTCTTTATATGATAAAATGAGCTTATGTCAATGAAAGTCGTTCCATAATATTAGATGAGAAACTAAAATTCTCTGTTTATATACAGGCCAGGTACATAGGGGGAGGGTCCAGTGCTTTCAAGCTTCCACACACAGCGCCGCCTATCTACCTAAACTCTGATTTGAAAGGACAACTGACTGCTGGGGTGAGAGAAGAAAAGCCATTATTCATATCCATCCCATCACAGAACCCCTCACAACTCAAGATTATTACCAGACTTAGAATAGGGGGTTTTCCTTAAATGAGTCTTTATTTAATGAGATTTCAAAATATTGCTAAAGTTGGGGACTGTTGTTATGTGTGTTGCTTATTCAGGAATACTTTAAAGCATGTTATCATTGTGGGCACACTTTTAGGTAGAAGCAGGTCGTCTGCTTCATTTGAAATGTTATAGTACCTTAACATAAACATAAGTATTTGCTATATAGGAATGTCTAGCTAAAGTTTAAATAGAATAATTTGAACTTAAATTTATATTTGGTATTATTTAGTTTCTATTAAAATGCTGTATACAGATCTGATGCAATTAAAACATAATGCAAAATGCAGCATTATATTTAGAAATTAGACACAGTCTAATGAAACCATTTTTAAGAGTTACTCAATTTGCTAGTTTCTAGAGACAGGTGTTTTGTCTAAAACTATATGGTTCACATTAGAAAAAAGGGGGATAAAATACAGGATACCAACATTTCTGAGGACAGGTATTTTCTTGTACTTTTCTCCCATCACCTGTTGTTTTTCATTCTCATTTTTTATCATGTTTGTTTCATTTGCATGATTTAATATTTATGATGTTTCTTCATTGTAAGTAAGATTTAATGTTCTGCTTTTGGAAAGACAAAATTGAACAAAAAAGCTAGGGAACTATTTCTTGGATTCTGTTGCAATTAGTAGGTAACGAACATTGTTAGCTATTCGATGAGAAGGGTTCACTACTTCTGTTTGTCTCAGTTTTACTTCAAGTGTTTCACGTATCTGTGAATTTAAGATGATTGTGTACTTCACAATTCTTTGGAAGAGTCCAAAAATATTTCTAATAAGTATGTATAGATTTTTAAAGTAAAAGTATTGTCTTTATTTTAAATTCTATTTCACCAATATATTTTACTTTCATTTTTGAATGCCATATTGAAAAATTACAAGTACTGAGCGATCAGATGACTTTGTAAACATATTTTACCCGTTACTGCAATAACAATAAGGATGGAAAATATGTGGACTATACATAAGAAAACTTGGTTTAATATTTTATGCTTTTAAATAAAGTCTCAACAAACATAACTTTTACAAAGATTTCTTACAGTTTTTAATAGTATATCAGATCTTCTTTTAGATTCATGAGTTACATAAAACCATGCTGTTTTATTTCTATCTAATATTGTGCTGTAGTCAACTAGAAACCTCTAAACAGATTTAAGTTACATTAAATATTTACTATTTAGTAAATTAAATCCATTAAATCCATTATCTATCTATCTATTTATATGTCTTGCTGACATTAAGGATTGACATTCCAGAAAACAACGAATGTGATCGAGATAATAAAATTATATATTTCTTTTCTCCTTCAGCCTACAAATTACTCCAATCCAGTGTATGCAAAATTATACATGGATGGGCAAAACTGTCGAAACTCTTTAGGAAGTGTTGATGAAAGAAAAGAACTACTTCCAAAGAAAATAGAAATTGGGATAAGAGAGACAGTCGCATAATCAGCGATTTCTTTTATATGCTGTATAAATGTATAAAATATAAGGATTACTTTTGTATGTTACAACAGTATTATACTTGTTTTGGCATCAGCATTACCTCTTTCTTTATCTTTTTCCTAGTTAATTGTTTTCTGAGTTTTCTGGGTTTTATCTTTTGCTGATGACTATTGATTGACCATTTGTATGGTATTTTTATGAAAAAAGAACTGCACTACAGTACAATTTACAACAATGCTGCTGATATGACACACCTTCGAATTTGTTAAAATTAAAAACAACATATTCCTTTGTAGTGTGAATATGAGCAATCTATTTTATATGAACTTTTTTGGTTCAATTCAATCAACAAGGAGAATCTGCACTTTTTCATTATATGGTCTGAAAGCTGTAATACAATGTCATTTTATTTTTCTGTTTAAAACAGTGAAAGAATGATTAAATGGTCAACTCTCTTCTTTGTGCCCATTAAGATTGATCCAGACTCCTGAAAGTATATAGTACTCACAACTTGAGTGTCACTTGCTTTGAAATTAGCCTTAGCTTGCCAAGTGATAGATGAGAATTCTAAGAAAAACAAAAAATATTTATAATTAATAATTTGCATGAGCACATATTGACTACATTTTCCAAAATTTAGTGCACTCTATGTGATATAATAAATGTATACCCCCTGTAAGTAATAGCTACATTTAGGTGGTAGAACATAGCAAAAATATGTAATCAAATGTGAAAAGACCACACTTGCTGTGGGGTAAGGTCTTTTGTTCTCCCGCAGTCCTGAGGTAGCTAGAGAGCCTAGAGCACAACAGGGCATTGGGTAATCATGTATTAAGAATTTCTGCCCAATCGCATGCAGTTTGTGGAAGATTCACCCAACCCCCTACCACACAGAACGCTAAAGAATACATATATAAGCACACAAATTAATAGAGCTCCAATTATGTGAATGCATTCTTTGCAGGTCAAGAAGAAAAAGCAAAAGAACCATGTAGTATAGTGTAACTGGTAAATATTCTCAACACTCAATATGACTGATCCATTATTTTCCCTTTCTAAATATATTGTTAGAGGACTTCCCCAAGTTATATTGGAAACAAATATTTGCTCATATTCAAAGGTAGAGAGTATAAATGCTGACCAGCTACTCTGGTTTCTTTTGGTTATGCAAAACACATGGACCCCATTCACTTTTTGTTATGTTCACTTTTAACTTTTGATTGAAACAAGTGTGATTTATTTAAGTTGTATAAAAAAGGATAGCATTTTTATACAAATATCTTTAAAGGCACAAAAGATTTATTCATAAGGTATGGAGGGCTTTTTGTTCCTCTGATAGACATGACTGACTTTTAGCTGTCATAATGTATTAACCTAACAGATGAAATATGTTTGTGGTTGCTCTTTATCCCTTTGTACAAGCATTAAAAAAAAACAAAAAACTGCTGTTTTATAAAGAGATTTTTTTGTTGTACTATGTGCATGCATACTACCTATTTCTAAACTTTGCCATATTGAGGCCTTTATAAACTATTGATTTATGTAATACTAGTGCAATTTTGCTTGAACAATGTTATGCACATCATAAACTTTTTCAGGTTCTTGTTTAAGTACATTTTTTAAATTGAACAGTATTTTTCATTTTGGTTATAATAGTCATTTTGCCTATGTTTCTACAATGAAGTGTTAAATACTTTATAAAAAAATTGTTGACTGACTTATTTAAATGAAATTCTACATATTTAAGTGCTTGTGTTGGGTAGTTTTTAAAAATAACAAAATCCCTTTCATTGCATAGTTTAATAGAGGGGAGACTATTTTAGTAAACATGATATATAACTTGTTCTATTTTTAAAAATTGTTTCTGAGAAAGATTTCACTTCATTACATCATTTATCCAAGCACAATGGAGAAGGCATTTTCTCTTACGAAGCAAAACTTTTTCTTTCCTTTCCCCTTTTCCTTGCCTTGCAGTGTTGTCATATTCCATATTGCCATAGAAGGCTATTGACAAAGTATGACAACTGTTGAAATAAGCCAAAGCTCTTCATGTCCTTTCTTATTCTCAAAAAAAGAAGTGTACTTTATCTCAGATGCTGTTTAAATATTATTTTGTAAGTGGATTGGTTGAATACCTACTTGGTATGTCAGACTAGAGACACAAATATAGAAGTCTGATTAACTGGAGCTGTCATTGAGTTACAGTACCTGAAGTGACTTTTTATACAGATTTTTATAATGTGACAGAAGTTATTATTTGAGAGAAACAGAATTCACAGATACAAATGATTCTGATACAACTAACATTAGTATAGTATATAGCAAATTATATATGATATACAACCAGCTAACTATTATCAGGTCTAGCATTAACGATAATAATTTTCCTCATTAGAGCACTGGTGAGAGAGACTTAGTCAAGAGAGTCCAGAATTTTGTTTTTCAATCCCAAGGCCCTATCTACTTTTTCATGGTCTTTATTTCTACATTATGTTTCTACATTCATGCTGGTTCATTCAAAGCTACATCAGATTCCTCAGTCTTTCAATTTGCATTTACTTTGCATTCAGTCTTTCCCAAAGATATATTTTCAGCTACTCAGACTTAATGTACTCTATTTGTATAGCTCTGGTGCTTTCTATTTCAATTTTCTTTTGCAAAAAAAGCATATAAATGCTAGATAGTCAGGTGTGTAAATCACCTCTTCAGGGACTATCCTTTATAAATACCCTCATCAAATAATTCCTAAAATATTACTTCAAGCTTCATTTTATAAAAATGAATGTTTCTTGTTGAACTGTTTTCCTACCCAAATGTCTTTTTATCCAAAGTTGGGATTTTTTTTTTTCAGCCTCTTGACGTGTGGGACTAGGTAATTCTTTGTTGTCCTCTACAGGTAGGTGTATTTAAAAACTTCCTGGGGTGCCCATCTCCATTTGATGCTATTAGCACCAACAAAAATTTTAACAACCAAAATAACTACAGAAATTGCCAAATGTCTTCCAAAGGACAATATTGCCCTTATTAAGAGCTACTGGTGTAAGGCTATGTTCTGCCTTGCACTATTAAATGACTCTCAGCTGGAAGAAAGTCAAAGATTTTTAAAAAGTCTCATCATCAAATCATGGCATTCTCAAGTTTTGATTTTAATTCCTAATGCTGATGAGGCAGTAGTTATAAAATTTTGGTGTTAATAAAGTACCTATGTAGTTTAAAAATTCACTACTAAGGGAACAATTCATTAAAAACTTGAACAGCTTTGGATACATTTATTTATTTTAGTGTGTGTAAATGTTTTTTTTTGCCCTTTTAATATCATTGATGATTATGTTTTTGTTTATGTTTGATTATATCCTTGTTTCGTTGATTCATGAGGTTGAGATTTGAGCTTGTACTTCTAGGAATGTTACTTTCCATTTTTATGACAACTCAGTTTTGAAGAAGTATAATCATCGATTCATGTTATAAATTAAATATAGTATGCAAATGCACACAATTTCCAAATCCCTAGCAGGAAAAATTGGTGTATGTTATGATGGAAATAGAAAAAAAATACATGTATCACCTTTTTCCCTTACATCTCTCATCTCTATCTTCAAACAGATTAATCTGAATGTGAAAATTTATTACTCTCTAAAGATACTATTATTTAAAATTTAACACTTTCATGTAACTTTGTGTAAAATATTAATATATAAGAGAAAAAGAATCCTGAAGAGTTGAACAAAATATATTTAATCAACTTTTTGATAGCAGTTTATTCACTTTATAAGTTCATTTTTATCAATTTACTTAATAAAATCTCAATATTAGATGAAATTACTCAAATATAATATAGATTGATTGTTTAAATGGAACTTCTACTTTGCAACTTGTAGGAAAAAGACTCAAACACTTTGTGAAAATGACCATTGGAAAACAACACGAAAAAGTTATTTTTTAAGTATTTTGAATGTGAGAAAAATAACAATAAGAAAATGAGCCAAATACTACCAAGTCCATTGTTAACAGATTCAGAAAATTAACATGTTCTGAAGATTATAAACACAAAATAGATGGGATCAGTTTTATTCATAAAACAATGAATTCATAAAGCAATTAGTTTTTTTGTGCAATTACATACATAAACCTAGAAACATATACTTCATACTGTGCTATGATTTTATGTAATCTGAAAAAAAAGAAAAAATAACTGAGTTCTCTGGCTCAACATTTTTGTAGTATGTATGATACTTAAATGGCTGCAATTCTGAAAAAATATAATTTCTAGTGAATCCCTTCATTTTTTTTGTCCAAAACATGCAAAAACAAAAGAAAAATTGCTGCTAAAGATGACCTGTTTGATACGTTCTACGTTCAGAATGTCTTTATTCTCTTTGATGGATAACCTGCCTCTTCTGCATAGGATTTACAGATATTGTTGAACTTAAGCAATGTGGTACCGATACTTTAGTCATTTGTTCATTTCAAGATAATTTTTCAGTTCTAGATTCTTCTGCAGTTGTAATACATACATTATGAACTTCCTGATATAACCCAGCTTGTTTTTGCTATAGTAGTTTGGAGAGACAATAATATAACTGTTCTGCCCTTTCCAAATACAATTAATAGTGAAAAAGACACACATCACATTTAGCAATATAAAAATCTGCACATGAAAACTTTCAGCTTTCACTCAGAATAAATTATAAAATGTAGTTGAAAAAAATTTAAGTTTGAGATATGAAGCCATTTGTGAAGATACTTTATAAAACAATATGCAGAGCTTTAGATTGACTTGATTAAAAAGATACACATTACTAATTAAGCAATGTCTAACATTAGAAGGAACTGACTGAACAATCTGAAAACACAGTGATGTCCATTCTGGCAGACTATAGCTGTCAGCGGTGTGTTTGTGGAAATCTGTTTAAGCGACATGTATGCATACCCACACACTTTCATTTTACAAACTGATTTTGATATCAATTTTGTCATATTTTATATAAAATTTGATGATGTTTAGTTTCTCTAGCATATAATTTCAGAAACGTTTACCCATGTCCATAGTACTAATTTGTTTCATGATATGAAATCATCATATATATCCCATTTACTTCTCCTTTACTTCTTATCAAAATTACATATAAAAAGACAATATTCCTCTCTCACTGTTTTATTAAAACTTGCATTCCTTATTTTTCACTTAAAAACATGTCAGGTGTGCCCTGGTGGCTCAGTTGTTAAGTCCCTCCATGGGGAGAAGTAAAAGTATAGTACAAGGACTCGAGTTCATAATGTGGGGTTGGGAAGGCAACTAAAATAAGTAATTAAATGACTAAAATCTATTTTCCTCCTCTTTCTGCCTGCCTGTTGCCTGCATGCTTTCATTCTTTCACTCCTGTTTTCCTTCCTTTCTCTTGAAAAATAAAAAAGTTATTTTAGAAAACTTAAAATACAAGTGTAAAAGAAGAAAAAATTACCAGTAAGCTGAAAAATTAAGACAATTATAGTTTAGTGATTTTTAAAATATTTGTTTTAAAATAATGCTTAAATTTAATCTTACCCCATTTTTAAGATATAACAATTGAGCATCAAAATATTTGATTTGATATCTTTCATATGTTTTTCTTTCTTTCTATATAGTTTCCTGTTTATGCTTTGTTGTCTCTATAATGCTTGGTTTTATTTTTCTCTTTGGTTTGGAAGTCATTAATTACTTGTTCTACTGATACTTTCAACACTAAAAAAATATTTTCCTGATGAGATCCAGAATTTAAAATAAGTCTTTTTCTTCCCCCTAAGATGAAGAAGATTTAAAGGTCTTAGATTCCCCTAATCTAGATCATTTTCATAATCTTTGTTGTTATATTTTGTGGATATATTTTAACAATATTTTAATCAAAGTATTTTTTAAATTGTCTTCATCAATTATTTGGAATATTTTCAGCTATTTTTGCATTTTACATTTGTCTTTATAAAATTGATTTGATTTTTTTTGCTTTCTTAATTATTTTGATTGAATTATTATTTTTCCACATTTTCATCAGTATACTTTATCCTAGTACATTTGTTGAGTTGTTGCATATACACACACACGTCTCTAAGGCTTTCAAAGAAGAATGTGGACTCAACTGGATATACATCTCTGGAACTTTAATTTTCCTCCAAAATGTGGTTGAAACTGCCTTACTTCTGTCTGGTATTCTGTATTGTTAGGGATATGTCTGAAACCAAACATATTTTTATAAATATTTGTAACATTTCTCCCTAGATTTTAAAAATATAAAGCTAATCAATTTTAATTAAAATATTTTGATAAATGTGCACACTTATTTTATTGTGTCTGTACTACAGTGTTGCTCAGTTTTTTTTCTTCAATACATCTTTTTCTGTCCAATTTGTTTGCCTTTAAACAAAACACATCGACAGCTGTTAGGCTTAAATTCATTTTTGTTCTTTACCACATAGATTTAACATTCATCTCTTTTTTTTCCCTGTATTTGTAAAGATATTTTCAAATTTCTAATCTGATATAATTTTTTCTTGGAGACTGTTTTCTAGGTGTGCGTATATGAAGGTATGTTCACACAGGCATATGCCTCATGGATGAGTCCTTCTTTATACAATTTCCTTTTTGACTGAAATTTTAATTTTCTGATTTAGTGTATTTCTTCTCATGATTTCCTCTTGGAGGTATTTTAGTATCTGATTCTTGCTTCTTGCTTACAATGCCATTTTCAAAAGTTCTCTTCTTGCAATGGTTTCATAGTCTAGAGAATAATGTTCTCATTTTCTTGACCTACAGAATGTCCAAAACATAATCCAGGTTGGGTTTTTTTTTTTTTCTAATTTGCTAATGATTAAATTATGGGGAAAATGCTCTCTAGTTCCAGTGCTGTTCAGCAGATAGTGTATGCAATACTAATTTACTTTTTCCATCAATTTTCTGACTCTTAAATATCTTCCTCAGCTCTATAACTTCTGGTCCATTTCTCCCTCATATATTCCCAGGTTCTTTGTGTGAGCTTAATATGGTCATCCTGTTCTCATATCAGCATACCTTTATCTACTTAAGACATAATTGCACCAAACATCACTGTTGCAGTATGCTGTACACTTAACTGAACTTCTAATATCGGTTCTTATCCTGTACTATAGCCTTCCACAATTCTGGAGGAGGCTCCAGTCTTCTTAAGTGTTTCAACAGCCTTTAATATTCTTGAAAACAGTCTTAGATAGCTGCTTTTTCTTCTGGAAGTATAATTTGGTAAAGGAACATAGTTGCTTGAAGTAGGGGCAATACTTTGTCCACCTTAAAAAATACTGACTGTAGAGTTGAAAGATGGTTATTCACTTCATTTCTAATACAGAACCTAGGGTTTTGCATCTTGAGACGGAATATGAGGCAACCATGTTTTATTTATTAATCTATATTTTATTATAAATTTATATTAATTTATATTTGTAATATATAAGTTGCTATGCAGAGACTCAGTTTCATTAGAGATATATTTGTAAAGTGCTTATGTTTTTTGTTTGTTTTTAAAGATACATTTAAACATGTATCTAGTTCCATTGCACCTAAAAGCACTTAATGACGTGTCATATAGATTTATCAATATTTTTGGACCTTCATAAATATTATAGAGAAAATGAGAAATGATTTTTTTTAAAACTACTAGTTTTCCCCTTACTTACTATTAAGACTTTGGGTAGAATATTCTGGAACATTGCTTACTCCTTCCTATTCCCTCCATAGTCCGTGTTTACAGTTCTTAGAACTAGCTCATTCACAGAGACTAGCAGCTATATTTCTTTCCTCCCTATGTTGTTCTACTAAGGTACACTACATACCTATTGTTTCCCAATGCAAACATACATGTGTTGTTTTAAGACGCTGAATGTGTGGTAATTTGTTAAGGCAGCAATGGAAAGCTAATCCAGAGTGAGAATAAGCAGAGCTGAGGCTCAGTGTTCTTAGGTTTTACTTGTACAAAGCTAAACACTACAGTAAGACTAGAAAAAGAGGTGGCATCTTAACTGTAACGTTTAGCTTTGTACACAGAAAATGGAAATGCTCAGAACTTTTTAATGTCATTGAATATAGTGTCCAAATTGTTGAGGACAACAGTGTACTCTAAATATCACCATCCCCCTCACTTAGTGGGAGCCTGTTGAGGTCATGTAGTGCATGAAGTTTGAGACCAAGGTTATTATTAAGTGGACCTTCTACCTTCAAGGTTCTGCTCAGTAGTTTTCACTAGTTCTTCAATACACAATTGGAGTGAGCATCTGACTGAATTCTGACTTACATTCTCCAGTTTAAGAAGGAAAAGTGATTAACATAATGTAAAGTAACTGCCCTATCTTCTGGTCAAAATAGTAAATTAGAAGCAAGAGCACATTCCTGGAGGAATTGCAAAAATTACTGGCATAACCAAATTTAAAAGATGTGGTTGTGGTTGCCATCTTAAACCATTTATCCAACATGACTAACTAGCTAACCAAATAAATGTGACTGATGAATGGACAACTTTAACCTTAAATATGCTGCAGTCCTAATTATAATACTTTTACAGTATTGTAAGATACTACAGATGTGATATCCTTACAGGAATATAGCAGCATAGTCTATAGTATCTAGATACAGTTTTCAGTTATTGATAATTTAAATGCATTCTTTTCAATATTCATCATAAGAAGGGTCAGAATTTGTCTTTCATTCATGAAGAATAGCAATATGTAGCCACTGTTGACTTGAAGACTACGTTCATTCTCTTTCAGGATCCTAGATAATCTCACATTTTTAGCCACACAGTGGCTAGGAAGAGTCACTATGTTCAGTAATGATGGTTATAGCAAATACAAACTTGATCAAGTAATCATATACTTTATATAATTTCAATGGGACCAACATGTTTTATATTACGTAAGCTTTAGGTATGCAGATCAGTCTTCACCAAATGTATATCATATCATGACTGTTACCAAACTTCTAATAAACCTCCACCATTATTCAAGGGCATTTATAGTTGTTGCTTTTTTTTTTAAATTTAAGATAATTTCAAGACTGATGTCTATGCGCTCAACTATTTCGAGAGAACTGTAACTCCAGGCAAAAGGCGAAATGTAGAACTGAAATACATTTTGCCTGAATATTTTAGGTTTTTACTATTTGTACACAAATATGTGGAGTATTCATAATACCTCCTCATTATTTTTATGAAATCTGCAAATATTGAATTATTTCCTTTTTATTTTTAATATAATTTCTGTTCAAAAACAATTAAGATATAATAATCGCCTACAGATTTTTCTCCCATCTGCTTGACAATTTATAAATAATACTTTAATCACCATAAAATTGCAATAAAAACATAAATCCTTTTTAATGTTTTCTTTCATTCTTATACTTGTGACTCAATGCATGTACATTCCTATAAATAGTCTCTTTTGGCTGATATTAGAATGCAAAATGAACTCTGAGTCTCTCGCTTGTAAGTAGATGTATGTAAGTATTTGAAATGAATGTCTTCAATGGACTCTGCAAGACAAGATCCTGATCCTTGACTCCCAATTAATTAGTAAAAAAAAAAATCTCGACAAACAGCCTCCCTATTCATTTGGAAAGCTAATTAAAATGCATGTTCTGTAGCAGTCACTTGACTCTCAATTACAATTAAATATGCAAGGTTATCAGAACACTGCAAGCAGAAAGCTGAAAGTAATCTCCCCTTACTAGAGTGAACATGTAAGAATGATTCTGTGTAGTAAAGATAGATTTCATGTATCAAGGGTAGCTGTGTTCATTGAATGTACCCACAGGGCAATAGCAATGATATTGTCACTGCTGAAACCAAGATCCCATCAGCTATAGTAGGCTCCAGGTTAAAACTTAGTGAACTGTTAAAAGCATTTGTGGACCCCATCAAATATCAACTAGAATAGACTAAGGAAAAAAAATAGCTGTCAGGATCTGTCTGTTGCTCTAATGGTGTTAGGTTAATTTTGTCATAAAATTAATGATGCACTTAAAGTGAAGAGATTTATGATATCTGTGAGCACTTCTAATTGAGTTAACCCAACAGAGCAGCTTACAACTCATAATTGTCTAAAAAAGAATGATTAATAAGATTCCCAAATCATATGCTCTCTTTTTGACTAACCTCTGTAATAAGCTGTTAAAATAATTGCCTCACTTTACTTCAATTATTGTCTTTTTAAATCAGACTTACACTTTTTTGTCAGATGACAGTGTTTTTCATGAATTCTAGGCTCTCAACTGTTTCCTTAAATTAACATATGAGTAAAACCTTGTAGAGACTTAGAAGAAAACTTTTATGTATGCATGTATGTGTGTACGCATGTCTCTCCCTCTCTCTATACATATAGATAGATATATAGATAGATACATACATACATACACACACATATATGTATATATATATATATATATCCTGTATATTTAAGTGGTATTATTATGACAAGAATGAAGAGTGACAGGGTCATTCTGCTCCTTTTGATGACTGTATCTGAGACAGATATGACAGCTTGAAGATTATAGAACAAGACCTGATTAAAAAATATGTCATCCCCTTTTTACAAAAATCATTTTCATGCAAGTAGATTTATTGTAGGCCAAGTTCCCATTGGAGGTGTTTTGTTTGAAATGGGACATAGATAGTGCTATATCTATTTCACTATATGCTAGAGGAAAGTGTCAAATTCAATTCATTTTCTAAAGCAGACTTCATCAAAAAAGAATTCAACCTTGTATAAATAAAACAGATATATCTGACAAATATTTAATGTTAGGAAATATTCATACTCTACATATCTAAACTACATAATATAAACTAGATCTTTATCATTAAACAACATCTCATTAAGTCAATAACATCTGTTGACCATTTTCTATCTCTTTGAATTATTCATATAACTATAATTTGCATTTAATAAAATATTTTAAGGTGCTATTTATATGAAATCAATGTTAAATATATCGTTATATATGTTTGCCTAATATTTTAAGGTGTGTTTATGACATATATAGCTTGACTGACTTCAGAATTGCTTTTTTGCACCTATATTTGAGGATAAAGCCATGAATATAAAATCTTGAGCCATCAGTTCAGAGATTCTTTGAAATCCTAGTCTGTTTCTGAAGATAGTATAAAAGAACCTAATGGACAAATATAGTAGTAACTGTTCCTAAAATTACCCTCAGCTTATCTGAGCTGAGTTCAAATAATTCAATGTAGCACCTTTATAAGCAAACTTAGCCCTTTTTGAATTCATGCTTTTTATCTTTACCAGCTCCCAGTGTCATTCATTTTATAATTTAATTTATTTTACTATATGAGGCAACATCTATATTAACTATGTTAACCTGCAAATGCAGCATATTTGTAAAATGATTATTTTTGAGTATCTCAAGAACTATTTCAAAATTTCAGTATTTCCATGTATTTAGGAGCACTTTATAAGACATGATATTTTAAAGTTCACAAGGCATATTCTATATACCGAATCCAACCCCTTGTATTGAAATGTGGCCTAAATTACTGATGGTTTCCAAAAGAGATACCAATTTCATGCCATATCAAAAAAAATGAGAATTTTTTTGGGACAATTTTTCCTCTCTCATTTCAAGTAATGTCTGGGCTAAATTTTTATTTTCGTAATAGGGTAGCTTAAAATTTTTAGCAAAGTATTTCATATGAAATTTATTAAGTCTTCATTGATTATGTTCTTTTTCAGGTGTTTATACTTTTTCAGAATATATACAAATGCAGCACAATTCTTAGTTTTCAAGAAGCTTATTTATGTGTTTCCATGTTGACATTAAAATCACAAATTTGATTAGTTCTTCTGGACAGGTTAAAAGTAAGATGAAACACTAAAGAGATTTGGTTGCCTGAGTGAAAATATTTTAACTATAATATCTATGGATGTAAGAACTGAGATATGCAGGAACACAATAAAAATTGTTGAAAATTTATGATTGACTGGTTGGATGGATTGATATATGGAATGATGAATAAATGAGAAAACAGTTCTTCTAGATACACAACATGGATTATTTAAATTTATTTCTTTAGGATTTAAGATTCCCTAGATTATATTTCAACAATGTATGTTAGATGACATCATTAAAGTCAGAATTCCATACTTGTGTTTTGTAAAATGCATATAGATAGTGGAGGAGAACAGCTTAAAAGTGTCAGTGACTCCAAGATGAAAGATGATGTAAACTAATGACTTCATTTCTAGGGAAAATACACTCCTAAAGAATGACTAAAAAATATTTAATCCTGATTTCTATTAGCTCTTGTGAATTCAAATTTTATCTGAATAGTTGCTTCCCACATTTGTCAATTTTCACTATATCTTCCTTCTCATTCCACCTCATTAACTTCCACCATCACAGGAATAAACATTGTAACCCACTCTGTTTATTTTATTCAGGGTTATACCAATACTTTGTGGTAGTAGTATCTTTGATATCTCCCTTTTGGGTTTTCTTTCATTTACTCTATCACAGCAGTAACATACTCATACAGTGCGTGCTCATATAGTATCATTATGTTCAACAGCATTTCATTAGAAACAATCTCTGTCAGTATTGAACAAAATAACATTATTCGAGGACCTGCTTTCTTTCCTTAATTTAATTATTTTTTTTTTTCATTTTGGGTTGTAGAGTCCAGGAAACTATCAATGACTTTAAATAAGGACTTACTATATACTGATAAAAGAAAAGAAAAGGGGAGGCATTTCTATATGTAAGTGATAGAAAAAGATCTGGATGTGAAGATGGTATTTGGGAATGATAATAGAGATTTGGGTTATTATAGAGTTAGGATAGTTACAATTTTCTTGCTATTGCTGTTGATCAAAGATTCATAAAAATGAGCACTATGGTGTACACTGGTGGAACAATACTTAGGTCAATTGCCTCCAAAAGTTCAAATCACATAACTCTGGGATTGAGTCCCTGGTCTAGGGGGGTGGGAAACAGCCAGTGTGAATAACTAAATGAAAATTAAAATAAAAATGCTTCTTCCTCCTCTCTCCTCTTGCCTGTAGCTTTCCTTCATTCTTACCTCAACTTTCCTCTAAAAAAATACCACTTACGCATAGTTCTGCAAGTACCTCATAATATTTACATTCTTAATCTCTAACCTTTACCTTTATCTCCAAAATACATATGTATATACGCATATAGGTAAATATATATCTATATATGTAGATACACATATGGAGAGAGAGTTAGGATTTTATATCTGGGGAGAGGGAGGAGAAAAGGTTAAATCATTAAATTGGTATTGATTGTTAATTGATTAGAAGAGGTTAAAGTAACTTAAAATCACAGTCAAATGTTTTGTTTTCTGTTATTTTAAACTTTTTCCCCTAAATAAGATAAAGTAATTGGTTCATTAGTAATTAAACTCTCATCTCTTCAAACAAGCCTAAAGAGTAAATAAACCAGTTAAAGTAATTCTCTCCATACTAGTGACAGAAAATCCCTGCAGGCGAAGTCTCAGAAGGAGCAGACCCAGTTCTGATAGTTCTGAACCAAGAAGTTTTGTGAGAGGCTTGAGCACAGTCAAGAAGGACATTGCTTACTTGAGTGGAGCAATAGGAAATTTAATTGAATGCTAGGATCCCTGTAGTGTGGTAACTCACACATCTTTCATTACTACTTATAGATCCCCCTGTGAGTAGTGAGCTAGAAGCACTGGTGTATGCATTCTGAGTCTAGCCTTAGAGAACACTGAACTTTTCTGCTTATTTTTTGGCATACTGCTCTGCTGCCATGTGAGGACCTGGTTGAACCTGATGAAAGATGAAACACCATGTGGATGAGAGCTAAATTGCTAGCTGTTTCTCTCTAGACCAGTCACCTCCTAGTCAAGCTGGTAGATGCTAAGACTACCCAGAATTGAGCAGAACTGATCAACTGAACCCAGTCTAAAATGTCATCCTACAGAATGAATCAAATAAGTGGTTGTTGTATTTAGATAAAAAGTGTTATGGTAGTTTTCTAAGCAGAAGAAGAAAACCTCATGATACACTCAGTGATGTACTGAATGTCTAAAAAATGTGACTACTTGCATAATCATTGCAAATGACAGTGATTTAAAGCCTGACAGCTGGTTTTTGACTATCTTGCTGGCCCTGTCCACACACTAGTGGTGGAAAACTGGAAGACAGAGAATTAGGTACTTTTTTTTTTTTATGTAACTATGGTAATAAGTAGAGCTTTTTTCTTTTAATTGATGATATATCAGGTCCACAATTTAGTCAGCTTATGTGGTTGTTCTATACTATAAATACATATTGCAGAATTCTCCATTTTCATCTAGCTAAAAGTCATCTGCAATAATACCTCAATTAATATATACTTTTTTCTACTGATCATCAGAAAGATAGGACTGAATATAATTTATGTTAGCAAGTATTATGAATAAAGTCAAAACATTGTGGCTAGAAGTGATCAGTGATTATTTCTTAAGAATAAATGTGAGGATATTCTGAAAACATCAATAGACTCTCTGGGAAAGGATGAGAAAAATATTCAGCAGAAGAATACTGAAACCTATAGCACACATTTAACATATGGCAGAGAAAAGAGATAATATTTCATGAAGGGGAATGGTTGGAAACACAAAATAGATTAAGAATCTATGATGGAATGTTTTAGTGCCAGAGCACATTTGTAAGTGACTTTAAATTTGTGCTTGATTAATGCAAACTGTGGTTTTCTCAGAAATTTTTGAGCAACAGATATGGAAAGAGTTGGTCTTTAACACTGAACCATTGGCAGTTATAGAATAGATTTTAGAATTTGGAGATGTATTAAGTTATCACAGTGATCTAGTAAAAAGTTCATGGACTATAGTAATAGCAACTTTTATAGTGAAGAAAATCTAAAGGTGTCAGTGAGAGATAAGTTTGGTGAGTCTAAAAATTTAAACTCCAATTCCTGCTATATTTGTATGTCTTAGGCAGAAAAACAAAGCTGGAATAAAATTGTTTGGAGAGAAACTCTTACTTTGGTTTGGAATATGATAAATGTTTACATCTGTAAATAAACCAAGTAGTGACAAAAATGGTGGTACCAAACCTTAGGAGATAAGTTGGAGCTAAGAGATGATGTTTCTACTGTTTAGTTATTTCAAGATAGATTAGACATACTTGAAAATGTAAAAACTGAGAAATAGGACTTTGAAAAAAAGTAAGAAAACAGAAAATCAAAAAAACTGTAAAATTTATTTCATATTTACACATTTTAATTTACTTGATTTTGCTTTTTTTTTGTTTTTGTTTTTGGAAAGCAATCAAAAAGAAAAGCAGTAGAAAAGGAAACATGAGAATGTGACAAATTTTAAAACTGAACATCTGCATACCACAGAAAAGAAAGTGAGAGAAAAATATAACAAACGTTTGTTTTAGCTCAGGATTTATTATGAGGTGTTTGCAAATTATCTCTCCAATTCTGAATGTAAATTACAGAATAACTAATGCACACTTGTTATTGTGTAGCATGTGTCATCTTGTAATTTGAATCTTGGAGCTTATTAAATTTTCTTTCTTATAGAAGCTGATTCGAAGAGGAAAATAATTTCTAAAGTAGGAAATGTATATAAAAAGCATCAGTGCTTTGAATTGGGGTGAACTGATGATAAATTCATAGAAACAATCTCATCTTTAAATAGAATTCTTTGTCTTGCTATAAAATAATTTTAACTACTTGGTGTATTTATACATTAATATACTTTGTAAGAATTCATGCTCATATTGAGCAAATAATTTGGAAAACAGCTTTCTATTGAATGAAAAAAAATAGGATAAATGTGTGAAGAAAAAAATAACAACCTTTTTCTTCACTTTTTGAATATAGTATTGAAGCCAAATGATTTGGAAGAAACAAATCATAGGAGGATGTATGCTATCTGGTTACATCAAAAACCATAACGTGAAGTATCAATCTGTAAAAAAATAAAAATAAAAATGGTGTCTAAATGTCCAGTGTAACCAGAATTTGATGAACATGAATATATTTCTACTACTTAATTTTTATTTTCTTATTCAGTGACATAGAAAACATTAAAATGATAGATTTTAGGCAGAAAGGAATGTGGGAAAACCATGACCATCCTTCAGAGCGCTGACTTGGAATTTCCAGAATATTTGAGATGCTTATTTCCTATATTTTACTTTCCGAAAATAAAATACTAGACTGTTTCTAGTAGGATTAACAGAAAAAAGGGGTCTCTATCTAGAGAAAACACATTTCATTATCTGCAATGTTTTTTGACTGTATATGGTGTTCATGCAGTTTTTATACTGGGTTTGGATATGGTAGCTGGAATGATACCACACCTCAGAACTGATTAGTTCATACAGTTAAAAGCAGAACTGTAATATTTTCTCTCCTGTCAAGGAACTAGTCATAAAACAATGAATGAGAAAACAAATAATTATGAATTGAGATAAGCATTTTTAATTACATAAATATTGTATGTGATAGAGACTTACAAAGAAAAGGAGGGGTCTATATTTAGAAGAGCGGTTTGAGAATGTTTCAGTTGGTAGGTAAATAGTTAAGTTGAAACTTAGAGAAGGAGCTACAAGAAAATCTTTGAGAAAGAAAATTACAGGCAGCATGAATAGCTTGTACAAAGCCTATGAGGTAAGAATAAATTTAGTGTGTATGAAGGTATAGAAGGTGAGAATACCTGGAACATAGTGAATTTTAAGGAAGTCTCAGAGAAGACCCATACTGACCATCTGTAATAATCAATAGTTTATTATTATGCAACAAATAGTCTCAGAAATTTTGGTGGCCAAAAAGAATGAGCATTTTTTTTCTCATTAATAAATATTAGTTCAATGGAAGTGTCAGTTTCTGATTGATAGTGAGTGGTGATCTGTTTCTGCTTTTCTCTGGAATGTGTTTTCATGTTACAAGAAGACAGTCTATCACACAAGCACATTTTAGTTCTATGCATAATGACAGTTAAATTTCCTTGACCAAAACAAGTCAGATGGCAAGCCCAAAGATAAGTGATGAAGAAGAGGACTTTGGCAAGAAGGACCTAAAAGATAATTGAAAAGCTCAAGAACCATGTCTCATATACAGTTGCAAAGTATATTCATAAATTTTTGTTTTAAATAAAGCAGGAACTCAAGATATACTTTAAGACATTCAAAATTGAGTGTAAGTTGAAATGTAAGATGCCAGTAGTAACGATTCTGGTCATCCCCCATCAGTGGGAAAATGTCTGGGCCTTTGTAGTGCAGGAAAATGAATTATAAGCAACTTTAGTAGATCAGGGTGAAGTGTGGGTCACTGACACAGAAATCACCAAGTACGAGCAAGTAAAATATTTCAGTCACTGGAAATACAGGAACTTCCACAAATAACCTACATTTTTGAAATGATTTTATCTTTTTTTATATTATCCTTTTGATAAATATCTTTTCTGCTTTTTTCTCCTCTTCCTCCTCTTTCCCTTTCTTTTACTTCTTTTTTATTCCATTAAGAAATTTTGGCATGCCCTGGTGACTCAGATGTTGAGCCTATGCCTTGGATGCAGTCCACATATACCCCAAGGATCAGAATTCTAAGTCCAGAACCTGAAAGAACAACTAAAATGAACAACTAACTAAATTAAAGGTGTCTTTCTTCTCTCTCTTCCTTCCTGCCTTCTGCCTATCTGCCTGCTTTCTTCTTTAAAAAAGAACAAATGAAAGAAATTTTGAAGATTTTTGTTTTGAATTAGAACTGTTTCTATCCTATGATTCAGTCTATCTCTCTACTGTAAGAATTAGACTAAGTATAAAGCACTTTATTCAGTGTCATACATATATTGTGCACTATATATAGCCTATAAAGTTCATAATTGTCATCATTAAAAGCACCGAGAAATTGTTGCGTCTTTCCCTGGGACAAACCAAGCGGACACTCTTTTGGAAATATTTAAGCAGACTTATTACGCCAACAGACTCAGTGGAAATCCTTTTCCAAAGGCTGAGCACAGGCTTCAGGTTAGAGTACACTTATATAGGTTAGAGCACACTTATATAGGTTAGAGCAAGCATGAGAAGAGAGAGGTGCAAATTAGAGTGGGGGATTTCAAGGCAGGAAGTTCTTTGTTGGTGACTCATCAGTTGCCTACAGCATTCCAGTAAGCTTATATCATAGGATGTCTTGGTTCTGCTAGCTCAAGTGGTCTTTACGGCTGTCTTCATGGCTGCTGGAAAGCGGCAGGCAGGCCTTTTTCCCTTATATCCCCCTCTCTTTTTCCTCAAACTGATCAATAGTCAGCTTTGATGGATTCAAGGATGGAAAAGGGGTCCCCGATTGATCTTACTACTTCCTGCTGTATGGGGCTGTAGTGGGATTGAGGCATCTTGGACCATCTACATATAGTAAGAAGATAAAGTTAGCAGTACTGCTCATTATGGGGAAAAATTAAAAAGTTATTTTAGAAAACTTAAAATACAAGTGTAAAAGAAGAAAACTGTTTCCCTAATCTCTAAATCCTCTGATTAAAGAACCATTTTGAGTCGAAGAGGGACTCACAATTCTGAACTGGAACATGAGCCATTTTTCGCACACCTCTGGCATTATCTTTAACTATTTTCCGTTATCATCTATTTGTAAACAACAGTTTGTTAAACTGAACTTAGCACAAGCTCCTCCTTCTGCTAATAAGAAACAGTACATATGCTAGGTTCATGGTTTCAAAAATGCTATGAAGTCTGAACAATATTCCAGAGTGGAATTCAAGAAAGACTGGCCTTTCCAGTCATCTATATAAGCTAACAGGCAGCAATCCCATGTAAGGGGTCTGCAGAATTGACTGACAAAGGCAAATGAGAGGAATAAAGCCCAGAGTAAGATAAGAACAATGAACAGAGATAGACACGGGGTCTCCTCATAGGTCATCAGCTCCTCTAAACCTCTGGCAGATTACAAGTCAGCCTGAGACAAGTGGGAGACAACTGCTGGTCAGTCCAGGTGGAGGTCTAGTCAGAGGGGTCTCTCTCTTGGTTGGGCAATTCACTGCTCTGGTGGATTGTCTTCATTCGGGAGTGGTGGATCCAGGCATCCGGTCCTGTAACTTTAAGGGCTATAGGAGTTAGTATGACAAGGTAAAGTTCCTTCCCGGTAGGTTGCAAGGGTTCTTTTTCTTCCAATCTTTTACTTATACACAGTTTTCTGGTTTAAATGGGTGCATTGGGATTTCCAGGGAGATTGGGATTCAATTAATCACCCATTTATGGATTTTCTGAATTGTTTTTCCAAGGCCCAGAAGTTGTTTCTAGATTTCTAACTTTTCTAGTTCCTTTAGGTTCTCATCCAGTCTACTTAAGGGGTGGGTCCTACTACATAGGATCTCAAAAGGGGGAAATCCTATTCTGGTCCTAGGTGCACAACATACCTGTAGTAGGGCTATGGGCAGTATGTCTGTTCAGGGTAGACTAGTTTCTTGAAATACCTTAGTCATAGCCTGTTTGAGGGTCCAGTTCATGCATTCTGCCTTTCCTGAACTCTGGGGCCAATAGCCCATGTGTAAGTTCCACTGGATGTCTAATCTAGGGTCTTAGCTACCTGTTGCACTGCCTCTGCTATGAAGCCTGGGCCATTGTCTGATCCTATAGTCAATGACATCCCGTATCCTGGGATAATGTCTTTTCTTGATTACCTCTCTGGCCTTTCCTGTATGGGTTGGGTATACTCTGACACAGCCTGAGAAAGTACAAATAAAAACTGAAAGATATTTATTCCCTCTGCTTGGTCCTATCTCAGTAAAGTTTACCTCTAAATCTTCAAAAGGAATCTGGTCGCTGCATTGAATTTCTGCTGGTCCAGCAGGAACCCTGTCAGGTGTTGTTCTATGCACAAAGGAGGCAGCACTAAGTCGTTGAGGCACAGAGGGACGGCAGTTGAGCAGTCAGGTAGTACTGGCTCAACAGGGTTTCTAGAGCAGTTTTTCCTAGGTGGTAAGTCCATGCTGCTCAAGTACTACCTGATGCGTTAGTTGCCCTGGCACAGATCCTGTGGTCTGGGAGTATCCACCGTCCTTCTTTTGTTATCTTTCCCCCTTCCTGTTGTGTCCATTCCTTTTCCTGGGTCATGTATGTGGGTGTGTAGGTAGTTGTGGGACCAGCATCACCCTTGACAGTACTGTCTGTTCTTTGGCCATTTGTTTAGTTACTGTGTCTGCTCAGTAGTTTCCCTCTGATATCGAGTCCTTTCCTTTCTGGTGCGTCTTGCAGTATGTGACTGCTATTTTCTTGGGCTCCCAAACAACTTCTAGCAGTTGTAAGATTTCTTCTTGATTTTTAATTTCTTTTCTTCCTGCTGTTAAAAGTCTTCTTTCCATACATATATAGACCCATGTCCATGCAGAATGGTGCAGGCATAGTGCAAGTCAGCATGTAGATGGTGACGCATTTATCCTTGTCAAGTTCTAGGGCCCATAAGGCTGCTCCTGGGCTGACCATCCCTCAGGCAAGGCTTGTTTCTATAGTCTCATAGTCTGATACAATTGTTTACCCAGTGTGTCTCTTGCTGTCATCTGTGAAACCACCATCTATATAAAGAATGAGGTCAGGGTTTTTCAGGGGCTTGTGTCAAGTCTGGTCAGCTAGAATAGACTTCATCAGAGACCACTAGACAGTCATGCTCTGTGGCCCCTGCAACAACAGGCAAGAAGGTGGTGGGGCGTAAGGTTTTAATTGCTTCCAGTTGACCCTGTGGGTTTTCACACAGGAGTCCTTGCTACTGGGTCACCTAGGTTTTAGTTAGCCAGTGTTGTCCCTTGACATCCATGAGCATGATGACAGAATGGGGCACTTTAACATTTAGGTTCTATTCCAATGTAAGCTTGTCTGCCTCTTTAATTAGCAGCATAGCAGCTGCAAAAGCTCTAAGGCAAGATGGCCAGCCTATTGCAACTGAGTCAGTCTGTTTTGATGGGTAAGCTACTGGTGTCTGCCAAGGCCCAAATTCTTGAGTTAGTATTCCCAGAGCTACCCATTGTTCTTATGTTCATACAAGTTAAAGTTCAGTGCCACATCTGGGAGTTTCAAGACTGGTGCCTTGGCATTTTTTGTTTTTATAGTCTTGAACGCTTTTTCTTGCTCAGGTCCCCAATCAAGGGGTGGCTTCTCTCCTTTGAGGGCTTCATATAGGAACTTTGCCAGCTCCAAAAACCCTGGGATCCATATGCAACAGAATCCTGCTGCTCCTAGAAACTCTCAAATGTGCCGCTGAGTAGTGAGAACTGGAATGGCACATGCTGCCTGTGTTCTCTCAGTCCTTAAGCTCTATTTCCCTTGGGTGATTCATAAGCCTAGGTACTTGACTTCTTTAAAGCATATTTGAGTATTTTTCTTAGAGACCTGAAAGCCAGATTTAGTCAGAAGCTGCAATATGGCCCTTGTTTCTTCCCAGCTTTGAGCTCAAGTGGGGCTAGCTAATAAGAGGTCATCTACATATTGGAGTAAGATGGATCCTAAGTCCTGACTTGGAAACTTGGACAGGTCAGATGTTAGTGCATGGGCACTGAACAGCATGGGCAAGTTTTTGAACGCTTGAGGCAACCCGATCCAAGTTCCTTAGTTTCTGTGACAGGTTCTTCTACTCAAAGGCAAATGGGCTGGCTGTTGGGCACCAACTGAAGACAGAAAAAGACATCCTTTAAGTCTAGATAAGTAAACCATTCTGCCTTTGATGGCATGAGTCCTAGTAGTGGATACAGGTTTGACAGTGTCGAATGTAGGCTAATGACTGCTTCATTGATAGCCCTTAGGTCCTGGACTGGGCGGTAGTCATTTGTCCCTGGTTTCTTTATCTAAATGCAGTTGTGCTGAGCCATCTGGGGTGAAGGCTATTTCTGCTTTCATTTTAGCCAGAAGATCTCTGCCCATCAGAGGTACTGGGCAGTCTGGCATATACAAAAACTCATGGACTGGTTGGTGGCCTCCCAATTGGCACCTGCAGGTTGCTACTTTCTGAGTAACAACTGGATGCTCAGCCCTCATATGGACCATAAAATTCGCAGTCTGGCTTCAAATTTTCATTTTGACCATGGGCTCATGGGGACCTAGTTGGAAAGAGCCTGGTCTGTCGTAATCACAGTCTGTTTTTACCAATGCTAGCATCATCAGGTCTGCTTCTTGTTGCTTGGGCCAGTGTCGGCTAGGCAGGCTGGAAGAACCTGGTTTCCCTTCTCTGGCGTTTTGGGCATTTGTTTTTCTAGTGTCCCATTTTCTTGAAGTATGCACACTTGACCCAACCTAATGGAGCCTTCCTCCCTTGTTCTCTGATTCCTGTCCTGTAACCTCCCTTTTCAATGCCTGGTAGGTGTGTCCTAAGCCAGCTGCTGCAAGATTTACTTTTTTCCTCAGCTGCTTGTTAACCTCCTTCCTCAGTGCTTTATCCTGATAAATGAAGATTTTATTTGTTATCTCCAGAAACTCGGTGGCATTCTTGCCTGCAAAGCACTCCAGTTTCTGAAGTTTCCTTCTACATCGGGTCGAGCCTGGCTGACAAAAGGCAGCACTAACCTTTCTTTAATTCTCTCGGGCCTCAGGGTCAAAGGGAGTATAGACCCTAAAATTCTTACAAAGTCTCTCATAAAAGTCTGCTGGGCTTTCCTCTGGTTTCTGGAGGACCTCTGAGGTCTTAGCCATGTTAGTGGGCTTCTTAGCCCCTTCCCAGTCTCCCTGGAGAAAGTCCTGGGAATATCTCTCCAACCGATTTCTCCCTTCCTCAGTGTTAGAGTCCCATGGGGAGCATCATCTAGAAGGGCTTCTTCTACCCAATTTTCTGTGTTTATGGTGCCCACCAGGGCCTGACACTGAAGCCATTTTCTAGCCTGTCATAATTCTCATTCACTTCTCAGTATTGAAGAGAGTGAGGAGAAGTTGGCGACAGTCAACCCATGTTGGTCTCTGGGTCTGAAAGACTGACTGCAGGAGACTGATCATGGACTGAGGCTTTTCAGAGTAAGCTGTGGTATGGTGCTTTCAATTCAAGAGATCAATTGTAGTGAAAGACTGATAATAAAAGACTGATCCCCCCCTCTTATAAGGTCCCATTGAGAAATCCCTGGTCTCACGGAAGGTCATTTCTGTGGTCACTGGTGGCTTAGGCCATGGATTGGCTAATCTCAGCCATCTGTTTTCTTTCCTGACTGACTAAAACCTTACACTGTCCTTGAGCGCTAATGCAGAACTTGATCCACAGAGGCTTAACTTGGGCAATTTCTAGCCACTGGTCTATATATGAAAACTGATGGGGGTGGCCTGGGTCTCCTGTTACAATTTTATAAACAGCCCTCACTGTGGGGAGATCTAATGGCCTCTCTGACAGTCATCTTACTCCAAAGGCTGGCCACTCTAATTTACAAAGTGTAGAGTTCTCTGGGGCTCAATTTGACTCCATAATCATCTGAAAATGCCTGCAAAGCCTGCAAGTTTTTTGTAAAAGACAGAGAGGTTCTCAGCTAGGCATGGGGAAGGGGGTGCACTGGCTCCCAGAGCTGCAACTGCTGCCACCCTGGTGGCGGAGCAGTGGGAGTGCGTGTAAAGGTCAGTCCCAGACAGACATGCGTACTCCAGGGTGTACTGGCACCAGCTGGGCTTGCTGGTACGGCTGTGATGCTGGCGCAGCCAGGGCGACCTGCGGGAAGGGCCTGCCTGTGCCCAGGACCACCGCCGCCTCCGCTTCCACTACTGTGCCAGTCCCCAACCTCCGTGCAAGAGAGAGGCGGAAGTAGGGTTGCGCAGAGGGGCATTCTGAGCAGGAGCGTCTCAGGTATGGAGGTGGGTGGCGGAGCCTCACTCAGTCACGGTGCATGCTCAACCCCACAGAGTTACAGATTCAGCTTGCTTTTTTGCATACAGTCCATGACTGTAGGTTTACCCTGACTTCCCCCCATGTCCTCACTTTCATGGTATCGTGACAGACTAAGTGGGGTCGTCGCTCCTCGGTGTGTCCCACTGACTAGCTGTGTTCCTCACAGAACTTTTGAAGTGCGTCTTTGACTAAGGTGTATCTATATAAAGCCCAGGCCTTGCCGTGAATCACCATTTTGCCCTATGATGTCACTACGGAACTGCAGTTTCTGGCTCACTCATGTCCCGTTGCTGACGCCATGGGACAGCACAGAGCACTCACACTTCAGTCACACAGAGGTTAAACATTCCCTCCCAGACTTCCCAGACTGAGACTTCTGGCAGTCTCATCCTGACTGACAGGCTTCTGGCAGTCTCATGGGAGGTGATCAGGTTCCCCTTCTGCCCCAAGGCAGGCCTGGCTGGGTCTGAAATCCTGGGATTTTACCTTATCTGGCGGTCATTCCTGGTGCTGGTGCCTGATCTTCCCTTTGAGAGTCCGACAGTTTCCGTGGTTCAGGGTCCATGAGAGACAGCAGATCGTGGGTGTGCTGTACTTCAGCAGGGCATGCCTACCCTCTGCATCCTCCTGTCCCATCGCCTGTGAGCCATTTTCTACATGGTGGTTAATACCAGCGCAGTTGGGATTTCCCAGTCAGGGAACCAAATGTTGCGGCTCTCCCTGGGACAAACCAAGCAGACACTCATTTGGAAGTATTTTAGGCATTTATTACACCTACAATCTCAGTGGAAATCCTTTTCCAAATGCCGAGCGCAGGCTTCAGGTTAGGGTATACTTATATAGGTTAGAGCAATCGTGAGAAGAGAGAGATGTAAATTAGAGTGGGGGGTTTCAAGCGTGGGGAGTTGTTTGTCTATTAGTGACTTATCAGTTGCCTGTAGGATTCCAATAAGCTTAGATCACAGGATGTTTTATGGCTCTAGTAGCTCAAGCGGTCTTTAGTCTTCATGTCTGCTGGGAAATGGCACGCAGGCCTTTTTCCCTTACAAAATGAGAAACCTTAGTGATTTTGAGTAAGATGGAATGAATGGGAACAATATAGATGTGAGTTCTTAGGTTTCTAACTCATGAGTTACATCAACCAAGATAAGTGATGTTTCTGTATTTGGTAACATAGGTTACTTGACTTACTTGTATATACGTAGTTTATATTCAGAGAGTTCTTCAGAGTGTAATAAGATTTTTATCTGAGATGTGCAGTCACAAAATGAACCCAGACTCCAGATTCTAGAGAAATAAGAAAATCTTTCATGAGGGCACAGGGAAAAGTCCTCAATCCTCTGATGTTTTTAGGCTGGACAAATTAATATCAGACAGGATTACTGGGAGAAAAGTCTAAATTTAATGACATGATTAGAGAGTTGACATGACTGTGACTTTAAAGGTGAATGGGACAAGCTAAACACTAATATCCTGTGCTGAGTATAGGAAAAGAGCCTGGCCTATTAAGAAGAGAGATGAGGGTCTTCTCATGACACTATCACTTCATATGACAAAACTTTTCTTCTAGACTTCAACTTGTCTTAAGAAATATTTTTGTGATGAAAAGTTTTTGCTATTTATTTTTTCTTTTCTTTTTCTGGAGGTGACTCCATATCCAAATATGTACAGTAAGGTTAAGAGTTTCTCTTTCAAGAGTCTCAGGACCTCCATTAACCTTTAGTTCTATATATTTAGGTGACAGATATTGGAAAAAGTCTGCCATGAACATCTTATAAAAAGCTTATTTGAGCATTTTGGGGAGACCTATCCTACATGATATTGGTGGGGATTTATTGATCATGAAAGAACAATTCTTAGGACCTATCATAAGAAGCTGTGACTTTCATTTTTATTTTACTGAGATGGAAATGTGACTGAATTAAAGCAAAAGATTAATATACACTGCTCTAATGGAAGGCTGTTCAAGGTAGCTAGTCCACTGCTGTGACTCAAATGCATTAACAATAAACAAAAAAAAAACATGCTGAGTATAACCTGCATGGATGTAAAACTGCTTCTTGCCTTAAGAATAACTTCCAACATGGAAAAAGACATGTCTTGTCAGTTTAGTATAGTTTAGTGCAGTGGCCAAGAGGTGGGACATGCTAGAGAAAGAGGGAGGATTCAAGACAGAAATCAGAAAAAAAATTTTAATGTAGTTGGAAACACAGAAATATTTGAATGACAAGTTATGGATTCTACAAATAATGGATATCTTTGTAGTTTTAGATAATCAATGACAATTTCCTTTGCCATAAATATGTTGTTTGTTTTTAATCAATAATCCATGGATCAAGGTTTTCATTTGACTACTGGACCACACACATATTCTTATTAATCCTGATATATCTAATGTTATTCTAGAGAATCAGTCAAAAATTATGCATCTTCTTGGAAATAAACAAAATTTAGATTTCCCCCAGTTTCAAGATTGATGGTTTATATTTAGCAACCAAATCCATAGAAGGGATGATTAAGGCCAGCAAAGTTGGCATTAATTTATTAATTTACCTTACTTACCTAGACTTGCTTTACTCAGAAAAAAACAAAGTATTTTTTTAAAGATCACATAAGTTGTGTACACAATAGTCTATTGTTAATTTAAAAGTTTGTGGGCAACATTATTCTAAGAATGTGATTGAGCTTCTGTTGAAAATCAGTTAATTCAACACATAGTCTGTATTTCTATTGCCTAACATGAATAAATAAATACATTAGCCAGCAAATGTTAATGACCACTCAAAACAAATAGAATTCACAGATAAAATCTGCATTAAAATATCATTAGCATTGGGGATTGAAAACACAAAACTATGGAAATGAGTTTCAAAGGCTTAATTCTCTCATTCTGTCTTCTCAGCGTTGGATGCATACCTCAAGGTATAAATGAATACAGAGGGTAATTTCAGTGGCATATGGGGTAGCATATTTCTTTTTTCAATTTGTAAATAGATAAAAGGGAATTTAGGATTTCAATCACAGAACTAATTTGAGCCTTTTGGATACTTTCTGTACTTACTGAACAATTGAACATCAACTTTGGAAGGGTTCTCTACCAGATATCCAATGAATCACAGAAGATTACCACTTTGCTTTCTTTGCTTTCAGTTCATATCTATCTCTGGTTTGGGATGACATGGGATAATACTTCTAATTTGCATTCCCTCTTTGTCTTTGTGTCTCTATCTTATCTGTTTTTTGTTTTGATTATTTTCATGAAACTATTACTCCAGAGTATCTATGGTTTCTCAATATTTTAATTAATTTTATGAAATCTCTGTCATGACCTTCTGATCTAGCTGTTGGTGACTCCAGGTTTTGACAACACTGCAAAGCACTTTGAAAATTGGATATCCCTGATAAGAGTGCAGGAGGGGCATGGGCTGAGATGACAAATCTTTGTACTGCCATTCACCTTCTCCAGTATCCACCCCCAGTTCCTCAATGTAACCCTTCACAGTGTTTGTCATTGCTATTACTTCAAAGTAGTGGGACTCTTTCCTATGTATGTGTGTATATTGGTGAGATGAAGGGTAGACCCTCCTAACTTTAAACAAAACTTTCAGATACTTTTTATTTTTCTGATCCCTATAACCAGAACACAGAAACACAACCAGTTAAATAATACATTTGGTACTGTTTCTTGGGGAGTACTACACAGAAGTAGCAAACACATTAGAATATATTCCGGTGGTGAAGGAAGAGGCAGTTCAGCTTGGAGCAAGCATTAGGATCCAGGTTGTGGCTGGAACATTCTAACCAGACTCTGCTTAAAGCACAATTTGATTGTAGTTCTAGAATCTCAGCCTTATGTGGACTCATCTGTTTTCCAAAGACTGTTTTCCAGTCCTCCTGTCAATATGTACTTTCTTCAACCAAATTTCTTTTGTAATTTATTTTAATTCCAAAGAACTTCAATTACTGTCTCCTAGAGTCATTACCAAAGTGTTACAGATTTCCACTACAGTTCCCTTATTTGGTAAAAGCTTTAAGGAACTTAGGCTTTTTGGCATGGAGGGACATATTGGAATGCCTGGGTGAAGTCCTAATACTAAAGATTAATACATATACACTGTCTTGAGGAGTTATTAGGGCTACTTTACAAATTATAATATCACTCTAGTACCTGTTCATACATTTTTTGAAAGAAACTATTTTTGAAAGAAACTACTACAAACTAGAAAATATTTTTTTTTATTTTCTGGATGTAATGATGAAGTGGTTGAATGCTTTCCAAATGTTTTTCATCAAATCAAATTTGAGTATACCTCTTGTTTTTGGAATGCTAAAAATTGTTGTGGATACTTTAAAATGAAAATGTACAATCAGAATGTAAGCAGTGTTTCCCTGCCCAAGTATGGTGATGTTGCTACAGTTTGTTTCCATTTGTTTCCCAGGATTAAGTACTCTTCTGTTTCTCTAAAATTCTTATGTATACGCAACACCTTCTGTTCTTATGTTTTTAGTCCCTTTTTGTTTTACTATTGAATTTATTTATATCAATTTATTATTCATATTTCCTATGGAAGATAGATGGGGTGTATGTAAACATGCTATTTAACTTATATTTAAATGCTGGATAGGGAGCAGGACTCAAGAAATATCTCAGAAGTCAAATGTCAGCACTTCTGTAAGCCATCTGGAATCATTTCAGTGATCTTGAATAGAGGCTTATGTCCCAACTGTGAGAAAGGCATTTTTGACTTTTTAAAATATACAACCTGGTAAAATGAATCCCTTCGAGCATGTTCTGTTCACAACCCTGATGCTGACAGTGACCTTCTGGTGGTCAGGAACCCTCCTGCCCTGTCTCATCTATCTTCCACTATGATTTAAAAAAAAAAACAATACAAAAATGCAACAAAAGGATGAGCTAACTAGTGATTACCAATTTACCTACCCATTTCTGTCATAGCCAGAATATCCAACTTCTTTCTGTTTTTCTGCTTGAGGTTCTACCAACATTTAGTGACCTGTGAACCGTCCATGCACCAGATACCTTCAATGAACCCTAAACAACCATTCAATCTTTTACTCAGCACTCATTTACTAAACAAAAACATGTGTTAGCACTATTCCTGTCATTGTGCACATGACTACAAATAAAACTTATTTCTATCCTCCTCTGTTTTCCTGACATTCTAGTGAAGAAGAAAGTTAATAAATGAAGAAAGATAAAATCACATGTGTAACTACTATTGGGAATATTATATTAAATAAGGTGGCTATGGAGGTATCTAAAGGGGAAATGGTATTTTAAAAGAAATTTGAATTCACTGATGCTATGAGTTATGTGAAAATATGTTGGTGAGGGATCAGGTGGGGAGAGGGGAGGATGCTCCAGGCTTACTCAAAGCAAGTGCAAAAACAAGGCAGGGGGCATAATTGTCTATTTGACAAGTACAAAATATTAGCAAAGCAGAGTTGGAGTGAATAAGTTAAGGAGATGTTAACAGCTGAAAGACTGAGAGGGAGGTGGTCTGTGATCATGTCACATAAATGTTAGAGGCACTATTAGGTATTTAATTGTGTTTTAAACTAATAAATACTATGTCAAAAATATGAAAAAATAAACAGATTGCTATTACAGTTTGCATAATTTAGGCATAAACCTAAGTGACAAATCTTATGATTAAACACTGAAGTTACTTCTCATTTATAATATGTTCAGGTAGTGATATGATGTTATACACTATGAATATAATATATATTTACATATATAATAAACATTCTTCTGAACTGTGCTTGGGTGTTTTTGTTGTTGTTGTTTAAAAACCAAGAAATCCAGGAAACTGACCAGCAGTGATCATGAATGAATAAACACACAAAAAACTACTAGACTGAGGCATTTCTTAAGGTCACATCCAGCATTATTTTTGAATATGAAATGCATTTGAAATGCCCTTTAGTGTTGTCTGTTTAATCCAAAGAAAGCAAAAAATGAATATTTGTGTTTGTATTTTTAGTGGGCATTAACCTTCAGGGAATTGAAAGAGGTTGTGGAACGAAGAGGCATTTTATATGAAATTAAATGGATTCATCCCATTAGATGGCAAAATTTTACCTGTTCTTTTTTTAGTGTAAGTTTTCCTCCATGTTAAAATAGTCAGGCATACAAACTTTGTAAATACAGGTAGATATCTTGGTCCCACAGAAACATAAAATAAATATGGATTTGTTCCCAAAATATATGCTGCTTCCTGCCCCAAGTTATAGTAACGAAAAAGACATCAGAATGTGGGGTTAGTGAAAAACTACCCAAGCTGTCTAAAATCAATACTTTTGGCCTTGCCGAGTCCCACAGAAGGTGATGTCAAACTTAGAGAAACGACTCCACTAATTAAATGTCTCAGGAAAAAAAAAAATGACTTTTCTTGTCAAAAAGATGATGTTTTACTCTGGATTGGAACATGCTAAATGCCAGCCTTGCATAAGGAAGAATTTCTTTAAGTTCTAACCTGCAGATTTTATGAACATGAATCTGCCAAAAATGTAGATATTTTTCCAAATGTTCTAAACTTCTGGAGTGAAGGTATGAGCAACTGTGCTATTGCCTCTTCAGCACCTGCCAAAGCTAACGCCTCTCTCGGCTTTCTCTTTCCATACCCCAAAGCAGCTCCTGAGTTAGCTGCCACTATAAGTTTTCTTTGGAATTTTTTTTTTTATTTGAAACTAACCTACATAAAACAATTGCAGTAGGGTGCTCTATATGACACAGGCCGATGCTACAGATGACCGCATTTAATGTGCAGGATCAGAAAAGAGAAGTAAGAATTGAACTCAAACTGACAAGAAAAGCAGTCTGAGATTTAAGGGGGTTTCTTCAAGGCTGTAGAGCCTATAAAGGGAACTTGTGTTAAAGGTAAGGAGCACTTTTATTCTAGTTCCAGTGTTAATAGACCAGCAAGAGGAGAGCCTAATAGTATAATGGAAAATTCTCCATGAGATCATCCTCAAAACCTGAGGGAGTTCCTGGCGGCTTTGGTCATTCAAAACTTAGTATCCTTTGATTCCTTGCCTACTATAGTTCTATACAATAGAATAGAAACTGCCTTTGGGAGAACAAGATAAGAAAAATCTTCAACCAGGTACTTGGTTCTAACCCCACCTACAAATGTGATCAGGCACAGAATGACTATGTCTGAGGTAAAGGTGATTTGATTTTATTTTAATACCACCTAAGGAAGAGTCTCACCATTTTCAGAGTATGTGAAAGAGACCTTATGAATTCAAAATGATTAACAAAAATAACAAGACTATTATTTTTTTTCTTTCTTGAAATCTGCTTAGAATACATCCATTATTGGTGAAAGAAAACTACCTGGAGCAAAGAGCTAAGATCAAATGCCAAGCCACTGACTCAGGAAGCCCTGGGTCAGCCCTCCCTACAGTGATGACAAGGCAACTGTCCCCTGTACTTCAGCCAGCCTCTCCCTGTTTATGTATCCCCTTGGGACCTCTGGACCTGGAGGTCCATCACACCCCTTTTCCAGAAGACTTCAGGTCATTCTCCTTTTACCCCTTGCCCTTTAAAAGTCCCTTCACTCTACTTTGGGAACACGATGGCTATTTTTTAACAGAGTCCACCAAACCCCAAGTTATCCATAATTGAAATAAAATCGTTATCCTCTCCATTTCAATATTATGCTCCATGATTAACATTTGTGGGTGATTGCTGGTAAGGTCCTGAAGCCAACACATGGCCAAGCATGTCCAAACGGAAGGCAGATACCCACATAGTAGACTAGCAATCTTCCCCAGCAACCTGCAGACCAAGCCCCATCCACATCCTCAGGTGAAACCTGATAAAGTCCCCTGAGCAGAGCACGCCAGAAGGCAATATTTTACAAATTATCTGGTTGCTTCCTTACTTGTTACTAGGAACTTTGGTTTTCATCTTTTAGCTGATGTTTACCAAAGAAAAGGACCCATTGTGTTTGGTAACATCTGAACATGAAACAAATGCTAAAGACTTTTCATAGTTTGAACACCTCTCAGAATGAAAAAAAAAAAAAAAAAAAAAAAAAGACACCTTGATTTAGCAATAACAACTGAACAGTGACTTAGAAGAACAATGAGAATGTGGTCCTTTTGGACAGTGGTTGGTCTCCTGTCCTAAAATATATTATCAGCATCGATAACAAGAGATCTGTGGTTGGACACAGTCCACATTCATCCAGAGTTCACATCTTGAGGCCTGTGGGAGCAACCAAGATGAAAAACTAAATAAATAAAATGCTGCTTCTTCCTCTGTCTTCCTGCCTGCCACTGCTTGCCTTCATTCCTGCCTGTGCCTTCGCTTTAAAAAAAAAAAAAAAAAATGTTTCTATAGTAGATGTAGGACAAAATACAGTATGAGTTTACTAAATGGGCAAAAAATATCTGCACTTTTCTCTACAAATACCTTAATTTGTAAAATTTCTATTAAATATCACTTCAATTAGGTTAATGTAGAAATTCCTAAATGTGATCTAGAAAGCACTTTCTAGGTTGTATGTAAATGATGGTCTTTGGGGGCCTCCCTCAGATTGTTTTGAGTTAAATATTGGCTGTTTCAGTTTAAACATTGCTGTGTATAGAAAGGTTACAGGTACAAGCATATGCCCGTCCTGATGCTTAACTGATTCTGATCTTTGTTCCTTGAAATCATCAGTGAAGCAGTTTATTTGCAATAGGGTAGGCACATTTAAAATCAACCCAATAGAAATGAGTTTTTTTCATTTTTTTTTCAAATCAGAAGAGTAATTCTCAACTGCAATAAAAATGCAAAATATTACTTTAAATCACAGCCCTATTTTATTGTTACGTAGCCCAAGAGCTATTCTGCATGTAAAAGGAAGTCCATAATTATTATAATTACTTGTCATCATCGGATACTTTATAATCATTAGTTGCTATATGAATTATAAACATGTTGGTGAACAAAACAGTCACCATTAACATCATGGTCAATGGTAGATTTCTCAGAGTTAATGAAGTTTTAAAAAAGGAAATTTACAAATTTCCTTTTAGGAACTTGCATTTTTTAACGGCTCTTAAAATGTCTTATAATTTCTATTATTAGAGGATAATGATAGTATGAGGGAGAAAAAAACAATCTGAACGTGTACTTGAATCAGTAAAACCTGAGTAGCTGTGCCTAATGACAGGTTGTAAAATGATCTTTGCATGAAATATTTCTTTTGATTATTTTGTTCTTCATCATTTCACTAGACAGAAAAGGAAAAAAAAAATCAACCTAGCATGACTAGACTGAGTTCTTAACATTCCTTTATATAGAAACCCTGAGCTACTCAGGAAATTATTTTCTCCTATGCTCAGCTCAGCGCAAGTTTTCACTAAAAGAGCAATTGGAAGCCTAAATTGATATTGTAGGATGCTAATGTTAGAAGCCAAAGATATTTATGGAGCACTACCTATATGCCAGGTGCTATGTGAGGCGATTTATAGTAATTACCTTTATGAGTCTAAAACTACATTCTACTGCCTTCCCTAAATTACAAATTGCTGATAGCAATATTTATTTAAAAATTTCCCTTGATAAACATTTATGTTATTTAATCTTAGTAATAAACTATATAATTTATAACTGTATATCATAATTTGTTAAACTTTCTATTTCTTGATAATGAGATTCTATGCTAGACATATGTAATCTCCCACACTGTCTTGCAATGAATCCTATATGTTCAAAAAGCACATATGAAACACACAAATGATGCCTATATTCACTCCATGTCATGAAACAAAAAGTGACTTTATGCATTTGGTAGCTTAGTAGTCATAATTATAAAATAAACTCTGCATTCTTTATGCTATTTGCTTTTGAATTTTATTGAAATTGCTATTATTGTTTATTTAACCCTAAAGGTTTACTCTCCAAACATCTTTTTAATATTATAATGATTAAGCACATACTCTGTTTTATGTGACATACTTAAATACACTATTTTTACTCAGTAAAAGAGACCAGCAGATTTCACTCCAAATCCAAGAAAACGGGATTTATAAAATCATCTCAGTTCCTTTGAAAGACATCATTTTATGAGATTAAAATAATAATAAAACTGAAACCTTTTGTGTTTCTTCACTTAATTTTATGATAGGCCACAATAGTAATCAAAATAGACTTAATTAAAGTTCTTTGGAGTTGAGGCAAATACCTTTAGTTGCTATGGGCAAAATAGTCCATATGAGATATAGTTTTTCACTATTTGTTTATCTACTTTGAGAAAACAGTGCCATATTAACATTAAAACTTACTCGTTACTGAACTCCTTGCATATTTATGATCAACTTACTTTATTCTTTGCACTTAAATAATTCAGTGCACATATTCGACTTTAACTGAAGTTTAGTAAATTCTGTTTTGAAAGTTATGTGATTTCCTTTTTTTAATCCTCTATAAAATTTTTTTTTTTCATTTTACTTTTTATTTGACACATTTTCTTTCTTTAAATCATCACCTTTGCTGTGTTTTACACTTTACTGTTTCCACCTGAAATAAAAATGTATGAAATTCTTAGGATCTCCCTAGGCAGCTTGTTGTTCTCATTAAATGTTCATGATTCAGATGTACCCAACCAGGCATGATAATATCTTCAGCAGGCATTAACTGTCGTCTTATATATTCTAGGCAGGCTTTTAGGTGCTGCTGGTAGAGCACTGAAGAGCATAGACTCTTTTGACATTTTCTAGTCAATAAATTAAATATAAGCAAATCAGATTTTTATTACCGATGAATGATATAAGATACAAGGAAATCTAACAAGATAGGGTGATAGAGAGCGATGAAGGAAGAAGATGCTATTTGCTGATAATGAATGGTCTGTCTGTGAAGCTAAAATATGGGAAAGAGTCTTTAAATTAGTTAAGAATACAGCCTCACTATTATCAAGAGAAAAATATTTTAGAAAAGGAAGCAATGGAGTCCAAGGGCTGAAGGAGAAAATACTGTAACTCTGGTGTGGTAACAAGGAAAAACAGGTAGTTTTGAGGTGGGAAACAAAGACATGGGCTACATAACAGAAGGCTTTAGATTCTAACTGTGATGGGAATGATATGGGAAATTTTTGAACAGAGTAGTGAGTCTATTACCTTTTGAATGAATTATGTTGGCCATTATAAGTAGAAATGGACTATTGAGAGTCAAGAATATAAACTATTTATGGTAGTGGAGATAAAAAGTAGCTATATTTGGAATACATTGTTTAGAGTAGAACTGACATAACTCTATAACCAATTGAACATGGACTCTAGGAAATTTGAAAGTATACCAGAACCCAATTACACTGTCATAAAAAGAATAAACATGATTTAGAGAAGATACTCTTCTAATAGCTGAAATTACTAGAAGCACTTGTTGATTTGCAAATAGGGTTTTCAGCAGGAGATAGGGATATAAAATAAGACAAAGTGTGAGGAGCAATTCCAGTGTCACTAAAGTCTGTTTCTGAAATAAGCAAGATGATTGCAGGAAAGCGAAACTAGGTAATTAAAAAAAAGGCATTTCAGGATCATGATGTTTCTTATCAAGGACCAAGCTATTGCAGGAAAGGATAACAGCAAGACAGAAATGGGAGGAAAGAACCCCACCTACTTTTGCATTCCATTTTCAACAAGTATTGACAATCTTCTACAATAGTAGTAATATTATCCACAATAATATTATTTCTCAGTTACCTAAGATTTTAATAACTTCTATGGATTGACTTAGGAACATAAATTATAGCTATTAAACATTTTCTCTATGGAGAAATCCATGCTGAGTTCTAGAAGCTGACTTATACATTTTTATAAGGATAATCTGCTTATGAATTTAGGAACTGCATATACTCTGCTCACTTCATGAACTTTGCCCTCTGACATTCATACTTATGTCCATGGGTAGGGACCTATAGTAGAATTGCTCAGCATGGGAGGAAGGAATCAGTTTCTATAGTGTAGAGCTTCCTTACACATTACTTGAGACAGTGATTACAATTTTAGCCAAACTATAACGTTCAATGGTATGGTTTTGTGGAAAAATTTCTGATATTAGATTTGCTCATAACAAGTAATGTAAAGTAACATGAGAATATGACCCTTGACCCACCTTGAAAGTGGGCTACTTTCCAGAAACATGCCCTACCAGCCATTACTGGAGAGACATAGACATACGTCACAAGCCACCACTGAGACCCCCATTGTGAGTAAAATAAAGGTCGTGTCCTTGCTGCCTGCTTCTTCTTGTGCTTTCCTCAGACAATCAAGTAGGCAGGCATTACATTACTATGCCTGGACTATAACATGTAAGTACCTAATTCCCCAAAATGTAGTATCCTAACAGGTCTTTTGCCCCTAAACCTGGGCCTTCTCCTACCACCCAACACTGTTTTCTAAAAAAAAAAATTGCTTTGGGAGCATAGCAGTAAGGAAATTATAACAAAGGAGAAAGTTCAAAAAGGACAAAAACAAAAATGGAACTACATAGAAATGATCTTCAATCATTCTATAAAAAAAAAGAAAAGCAAACAAAACTGTGCTCTACAAGAACAAAGTTTACATAGTGAATTCCCTCAGCTCGGATTTTCATTGGAAAGTGAGATTCAGCTCAATAGGAAAAAAAGGCATGAGCAAATAAATAAATACATAAATAATAAAAAGGAAGTAAACACCTTACATGAAAAAATTATAATGCCATGAACTTGGAGTTTCTGCTTCTAAGATTCAGAACCCCGCAATGTTGTTTGATAAAAAAATTTGAAAGCTGAAATACATTTTTTGAAAGAAACACTTTTTCTGTTACTCCTTTAGAGAGTTCATGTCAGGAAATAATATTTACCTCCTTTCTGGCAACCTCTAAATTCCTGTTCCTTCTTTCTTGCCCAGCCAGAAGAATCTGCCTTAAGTCCCGTGCTACTAATGCTTTACACCACTCCATTGACATTTCTAAAGAGTCTCAAGTCAAAACTGCTTCTTGTGTGTGTGTCCTCCCTTACTAGTACCTGAGTACACATTGTTATATATTTTATTCTGATGTCACATGTAGATAGCAATAGGAGAGGGCTTAGAACTCATTTAATTTGAACTTCAATTTGGACATTGAAATACTCTTAAAATAACATATCCTGCTACTTTTTCTCAACAGCAAAAAAACTTTCTGTGAAAGTTGGTTGATAGAAAGCAAAAGATGTTGATAAGAAAGCAAAAGAGAGTTTCCAAGATGACATGATATTTTAACATCAAGCAACACAAAGGAAGCATGGAGTTATTTTCAGCCTAAAATTGGAGACAACATTTAGAGCAAAACTCTTTAGAGACCAGATGCTTAACTCACTTTTCTCTTTTAAAATTGAGGTAAAATAAAGATAACATAAAAGTAACAATATTCAAGTGAACAGCCCAGTGAGGTTAACACATTGACAACCTTATACACCCACTATGTCTCTATCAAGTTCCCATTTTCATAACCCAAAGGGAAACCATCCTTCCCCACTATACAGTGCCCTTGACAAACATCACTCTCCATTCTTTCTCTATAGATGAATTAATTTCAGATATATCATGTAAATGAAATAATGCAATACATATCCTTAATTTCTTGTTTCAGTCACTCAGTTTAGTGAATTGAACATTCATCCCTGTTTTAGTATGTATCATTCTGCTGTGGTTTGTTTTGGCTCCATGATATCCTATTGTATGTATTCAACACAATTTTATTCATTTATCTATTGATACTCATATTGTTTTATTCAAAAACTACTAGAAATGAATATATATTCATTCATAGATTTAATAATAAAATTGATAAAGCTATAGCTTCTCAAATCCAGTAAATTGATCAAGGTGATTTCCTTCAATTCACACAAATATATCTAACCACTTTTTTCCCAGATATGTTTTCTTAAGCATCTGATATGATTACTTCTACCATCTTGTCAGTATAAAATACTTCATTATCATTGCTTCTGCTAATTTTCACTGAGAGCTTAAGAGAAAAGCTTTTTGTGTACTAGAAGGTATTTACTTCCTCCTTTTAAAATTCTGTTATGTTTTATGTTGAAGATTTGACTTGCATTGAGATACTAAAGAATAAAATTATCAATGATAACTGAAATGTTCTTAGGTTTTATACTTTATTTCTTAAAAATGTCTTTTCTCTTTCCTCTTATAGCTTTAAATATACATTCTTGGAACACACTGAGGAGAAAAATATTGATTTTTTTTTTTAACCTTTATATATCTGTGGTTCTGTTAACACTTAATTCATATCTCATTGTTGGAAATATTCCAGGATTTATTTGCAGAAAAACAACTTGTCTTTACATGTAAAATCAAGTTGAATTCCAGATAAATAATTCTGTAGTATAGTGGTGAGAACACAGACGTGGGAACCACAGTCCAACTTCACAGCCTCTACTCATTGCTTTTTACTGCCTCTCCTCCAAGGGAGATGCCTCTCTTCTCATTAAAATTAATTAGATGTAAAAGTTTTCTCAAAAAGATTCAAATACATTTTATTTTATTGCCAATACTTTTAAATCTTGAAAAAACACGTTTCACATTCCAATAACATGAAAAAATAGTGATTTCAATGATGAGATAACACTTTGAGGAAGAATCTGCAGTTTTGTGAAAGCATTGCTAATCTCTAAAAAGGTCAGATTCTATGGTCTTTCTCAAACACATTTGATAATAAAAACTTTTTAAAAATAAAAACATTTCTAAAGGAACTACTGTTTAACAGAAACTAAATTAAATTATTCTCCAAAATCCTCTGTAAGTCTAGAGATGTGTAACCACTATTTCCTAGGTTCTTCTATCCATCCAGCTAATAAAGATGGAACACATATAGAAGTATGTTTTTTGGCTAACAAGAGAGGAAATCTCCTGCTAAAAATGTCTCTCCACCTCTTGCCACATGAGGACTAGATTATATACATTTTACAAGGGAAGATGAGGAAAGGGGCAGTTTAGTTCTTCAGACTTCTGGAAAAAGGGATGCAGTTTTCCAGTACCAGGGTACTGTGTTTACTCCCAGTCCTGATTTGTCCTACAACAGAGTCATCATGGTGTGGGAGAGCAGGGATTTTATGCATCTTTCTTGATCTTTGTCTGCTCTTCACCTCCATTTTGTCTGGTTGGTTTCCATGCATCTCCATGAGTACATTCCAGAAACTGTTGTTTTCTAATCTAAGGTTATAAATTCCATTATCCTTTGCAATATACCAATTATGCAGCTCTGCTGATTCCTAAATGTAAAACAGCTGATCCATATGTTAACTTTGATTTAACAATTTCAAGGAAGCCAAGAACCTGGTGACAGACACAGGAATATTAAGATACAGTTTGTCATACTGTCAGAAGGTCAGCAAGAAGAAAGTCTAATAATATAATGGAAATTTCCATGAAGTCACCTTGAAAACCTGATGGAATCACTGAGGTCTAGTACATTGAAAGACTATTAAAAATGCAGTAGTTCTGGACAACACAATAGATAATGCCTTGGGAAGAAAGGAAATATGTCTTTGACTAGGGAAGGGTAAGGGTTCTGATAGACACTCAGCCTGAGCCGTCACAGAAAGGCTAGGACTGATTTAAAGGTGAACATCACCACCATTTTTGAACATGTGCAGACATGAGGAAGGCGGAGGAAGGCTGACACCTACACAGGGAACTTGGAATCTACCCTAGCAACCTGCTGATCTATCACCACCCACTTCTTCGATTGAATCCCAATAAAACCTTCCTGAGCAGAGCACTCAAGCAGTGCTTTTTCATACTGTCTCCTTACTTTTTACAAATAATAAACTTTTCCAATTTTAAGAAACTGATTAGTGTCTTTTGACCACCAAAGGAATAGACTCATTGCATTCTTCAACAATACATGAAAGTGAAAATGACAATATGAAGAGCAATTTTTGAAAAAGATAAGAATTATGACTATTTTTATTTAAAAGCTTGAATTTGAATTTTGTCTTTTTCCTATTAGTTAGACTTTGCTGTTAGGTAGCAGGTAGCCATGAAGAGAAAGCAGGAAGAAAGAGGAGGAAAGAAAAGACGTGCTGGTGCAGGTTGATAGAGTCACAGACATCAGTAAAGACAGCATTACTAAGAAACTATAGACATGGAGGCCACACTCAAACTGTAGAAAGAGTGTTCCACCAATCATCTTAAAGGTCAGGGGGATCCACCAATCAGTGATCTTAGAAGAAAAGAATCAGAGCTGAACCTTGAAGTCGGTTACATCGGCATGCAGCACTGGCACAGAAGGAACAACTTTCTGGTGAACCTGACTCATTACATATTCATTATAATAAAATTAGCATTATGGTTTTGCCATCTCTTGTGGACCATCAGGGAGAATTGTGGGTCATGAAAGTGCTGAAACCATCCACTGAGTTATGGGAACTCTACACCCCTTTCCAGGAAAATCCACCATGAAATGCCCCTCGGTGGAGCAGAAACACCCCTAGGTGAGCCAAGGGTTGGAACTCAATCAGAGCCCCTATAAAGGTCCAAACCCCTTCAACTCAGGGTTGACCCCTCTGGGAATGACCTGCCCTCTCTCCTTGAGGGTCTAGTCTCACTTTACCCATTTTTTTACCCTTACTTTCACTTTGCCACTGTGCCAATAAGCAAGCTACTTGCTTAATTCTCCAGAGTCCTGGTGAAATAGACACGTCATGAGAGTCTTGGGGTAAATCTCCCCCAAAACACAAAAACCCAGTGAAGGCAAAGCTGTTAGTGATATCTTCAGCAACAACAATATTGCATTGTTCACTGAATAACAGCAGATAAGGGTATAGGAGTATTAACAAAAAGAGCTAAGTTAGGAAAAGTCAGTGAGTTTTTCTAGCAGAAAACTTATACTATTCAAAACTAAATGAACTCTTCCCCATCCTGTCATTTTGCCTTGAATTAATTGCATACATGTCTATAGGGATGCATACACACAAGACACACACAGACACATACACATGCACATGTGTATACCTCAAACTCTGTTCTGGTGATGTTACTAAAAGATAATACTGGAATAATTACCCTTGTGTTTCACTGTCCCTAAACTGAACCTATAAATTCCCCACCATCTTTCCCATAGATTAATGGGGATAATTAACTCCCAATATTTGCTTTTCTTATATCAATATTTATTCATTATAAAGACACTTGGCATGAGGTTCTGATGCTTTAAAGACACTTATCAAAGGCAGTAATTCTTAACTTCTGCAAATTCGCAATCAAAAGAAAACAAAAATACATAGGAGAAAAATGCAGGGTGGGTGTTTGCATTTTGTAGAAAAAAAAGGGTTTGCTGCTCATTGTTAAGTACATGCCAGTTACTCTCCAGGTTTCTAGGTAGCAATGCTGTTAAATTAAACAGGACCCACTTTCTCAATTTCTATCAAGAATTAATAAACAGTGCAAATTTAATATGCAGCAAGTGCTCATTATGAGACAAGAGAAAAGTATTCCCTATTGTACTTATTGATGAATAGCATAAAAGTTTCTACTACCTCAGCTTGAATTAGACTTTCAGGAAAGCCAAAGTCAAGAACTCAAGTAAAAAATAAAACAAGAACAGATAAATGAACAATTAAAATCAATGTAGTTATCAAACATAAAGACAGACAAAATGACCACAAAGAAGTGTCTTAGACTCCTTCATCAATTAAAATGTTATCATATTCAAAGTATATTTTGTACCTTGTGCCTGGGGAAACCTGATACCAGGTATGGCCTAGGGCATGCAGGAGCTGAGAGCCTGGGAGACTCCAGAAGGAGGGTGTGGAGTACATACAGACAATGGAGATTTCTTCACTACTGTGCTTAAAGAGAGTTAAAAAGTTAAAAAAAAAAAAAAAAGGGGGACATTTTATTTTGGAATAAAGGAAGTCAAATAAAGTCAAGGAATTCTTTTCATTGCTTTGTTTTTTTCAAAATTTTATGTATATAAAATGATTCATGTCAAGGCAGCAATTGTGTTTGCTTCTGGAAGATGTTTGGAGACCTCTGGTGAGTTATTTGGCAAGGGTAATAAGTTTTTCCTTTTGGAGTAGAGTTAAACAGTAGGAATTTTCCACAATATTGATAGGTGTCTAGTCCTGATCGCTATGGCTAGCTTGGCTTCCTCATTAGCGAGGTCTATAGACTCCCTATAATTACTCTGGCCCGGGAAAAAATTTCTGCTGCTCCTCAAAGTCAAGGAATTCCTTGCCCTTACACCTCCGTTTCCAACCTAAACCTCTCTGAGCAGTGACAGCGCAGGACAAGGTGGCTGCCAGCATGCTTCCCCAAGGCATTTCAAGCTTATTCTATTTTCAGAAGTTTGTAGAAATGTGTAATTCCTGGACACCAATAATTATCATAAAAACGATCTAGATAGGTAGTATTTTTTTACATCGTATACTATATGTTAATTATTCTAGGAACCAAATAGATGTCATTGTTCTAGGAGCTGAAGTTATAGCAATAAGCAACATAGATCAGAATCCATATTTTCATGGGGTTTAAACATAATAGAAGTGGTCAAGTAATTATCAGTTGAGTGAATACCTATACTACTGTCAGGGAAAATTCCCCCAGCCCTCTGAGTTTCCTCACAAGCTGGACAAATTAATATCAGGAAGCATTTGTAAGAGAAAAGGATGCTGGGACAGTATAGCTTAAAGTCTATAGGGCAGTTGTGCAGAGGTATAAGTAGAAAACTAACTGACACAACTTCTAAGAGCAGGGACTCCACCTTAGTAACTTGGGTCTGGGGCATACCCCTAGAATTTTGTGCCATTTTCACTCCAGGCCATCTGGACACACCCAGGAAGGAAGGATCCTCCACCCCTGATACACATACAAGAATTCATCTTGCCTGTGAAAGTGAGATACAGGCAGTGCATGTGTTACATACACACACGTGCATTCCCTTGATTTAACTTTCCCAACCCTCCGGCAACTTAAATTTCTGTTATTGCTTTTAATAAACGTGTGTGAGCCTAGCCAAATGTCTGTCTCCACAAATTCTTTCTGGACAGACCCAGCGTCTTATCGGTGTGTCTCAACTCACCTCACCTGCATCAAAAAGACCAAATTTAGTAACACATATATGGAGAATTTTCTTGGCTGTAAATTTTAAGGTAAATGGGAAATTACAAGGAATTTAACACTTTGCCAAGAAGTAGGAAAGGAGGACTGGAACATCAAGGAGAGAGGAAGGGGTCTTCATATGAGGGAAAGACTTCATAGACAAGACCTTGCCTCTAGAGCTTTTCCCTACTGTAAAATAAAGCTTGTTTCTGAAGATGACTCCATATCTAAGTGTCTCCGGTAAAGGGTAAGAACCATTAACATTAAACTCCACGTACTAAGATTGTAACCTAACCCAGGTTCACTGATTGCTACCACCAAAAAGGCCGACATTGGAGAGGACGAACACTGGTTTAGGGAACTAAGGTTTGTTATTGAGAGACAGTAATCATGGAGGTTGGAGACCAGCTCTGTCTTATCTATTTCATCTACTGAAGCGGGTACAGATTTCTATAAACAAAGTACACTGCAGGTGGCAGCATGGGTGGAACTGAGGTATTTGTAACTACTGCTAATTGTATAGATAGGATGGCAGTGACAGGAGGTCTTTAGCTTAGCAGGCAGATCTCAAGTCTTCTTGCCTCAGTGGTAAAAACAGTTTCAATCCATTGTCTGATCTCTCCCAGTTCATTTTACTTGTAACTAGACTATATGTGAATTAAATGTCATAGATGCCTTAATTTTGCTGGAGGGCTAGGTTCACTGGTCTCAATCTCTTGGTTATAAGGTGACATATTGAAAAAAGTCTGCTCTGGACACCTTGGAAAAGTCCTATCTGAACATTATGAGGGAAACATTATCCAAGGTCAGTTGGTAGCTTCATGACAAAGAGGGTTAAAGCTGAAGGGTGAGAGATAGGACTACCTACAGTGGATGCTGCTTTAAATATGGTCATTAGGGAAAGTTCTCTGATACAGGGGTCCTTAGCATAAAAGCTAATGGTCATGAGAGAATAAGCCAGGCTGATTTCTGGGGAGGAACAATATGAAGTTTGAGACAAAAGACATAATGGAATCAGTTCTGGTGCTCTCCTGCCTGATAGCAGTGAAGGTGGGAAAGATGGGTGGAATCTTAGAAATACTCAAAATTGCCCCTTTTCTAAACATTCTAAATGATAAAGAATGAACATCTTGGTGAACATGGCCTTTAGTGGCTCCTTACTTTTAACCTGATAGGGCTTTCCTAACAGTCTCTTAGTAACTTGGGTCTGGGACACACTCCTAGATATTGGTTGCATTTTTATTCCAGGTAACCTGGATACACCCACAAAAGAAGAAGCCTCCAAACCCTCAGATATATACAAGACTCCATCTTGCCTGTAAGGGTAATGAAGATGTAATATCCTTAGGATATTTATAAAAATTATGTGAATGATGCAGATATTATAAGTGATCATCATGGTTCTTAATAAGTCATTCCTTAATAGATGACAAAATTATTCCTGAAAGTGATAACATTTTATTTATTGATCAATTTTTTAATTTCAAATATGTTTCTGGAGTTTTTGTTATGAGTTAAGTAGCTTCCCCGGTACAGGGAATAAAATGATGAGCATGACACAGGCTATTTTTTTCATGAAGTTTAACATATGAGTTTAACAGACATGAAATAAGCAAGCACAGATTTTCATTTTCAAGAAAAAAATAATGTTTCTTTGAGAACAAATAACCAAATATTCTGACCTATTTAAAGAATCAGGAATTCTTAGCTGAGAAACGATAATTGAAATGAGCTTAAAGATTTAGGAGTTGACAGGATTGAATCGAAATCAGGAGAAAACAGTGAGAAAGGAAATAAAATACAAACATGGGGCATTTGAACACAATAGATGAGAATAAAGGGAAATATAATATTGATATCATAGGAGGGCAGAGTAAATTATAGACTTAAGAATAATAATAACAGCTATTATAAGTTTGCACTCCATTATGTGTCAAATACTACAGTAAATATTTTACCATATTTTCCTTGAATAATGATCAAAATCATGAAGTAGTATAATTGCTTATCCCATTTTTTCACATAGAAGAGCTACATGAAAAGTTAAGAAATTCACGTGTAGTACAGAAGAAAACCCAAATTAGAAATGATGGAAACTGTGTTTAGAATCAAAACTCCAGAATAGACAGGGAAATCTGAACAGTCACACAATCATACTCATTCACCTCTGGGGCTCCAAAAATTGGGTTATTGATGCAGTAAAATTCTACCTATCTCCTATAAAAGGTGAAATCGAAATGTTCTCATGTAAGAATGTTCTGGCATAGCAATCCAGAATAAGGGCTCCATCTTCTTGCCAAACACTGTCATATTTTGTATCCTAGTCTATTGCATTTCTTCCTCTGATTTCATAAAGCAGCTAATTTTTATCTTCTGACACAATAACTGAGGCAAGAGTTGGAAAGGTTGGGGGAGTGGGGAAAGAGTATGTGCTGGTGGTACCTTTAGTCATCTCTCTTCCAAGTGATGGTCCTTTTGTGAGCATTGCTATTGGATAACAATGACAGGTTTGCAAGAACTTACTTTGTTCTGTGTGGGAGAACTTTTAAGGGATACCCCTCATGTTTCCTTTGACTGTCCCAATAATAAATTGAGACAAGGGATATTAGTATGAGAAAAGGCAACTTAAGTTTTGTGCTCATAGAGCTACATAAGAAATGGAAACTAGTAATGATAAAAACAGCGAGTTTGTATAATTTTTTTTGAAAAAGAAACGGTAAATCTGTGAAGAGGAGGGTAAAGGAATCTTGAAAATTGTGGTTTGAATAACTCATTTGGTGAGTTAAGCAAACCTTTTTTGCATAATTCTCTCTTCCATGATAATGGTATCCTCCCATTTCTGTGCATGGAAAGTACCTTTCACATAGAGGTTATTTCCTGCTTTCAAGAAAACAGATCAGAGAAGGGACATAAAACAGTCTTGCTTTAGGTTTAGGATTTAATTCATTCACTGTAATTTTTAATTCAAAATATAAATGTGCAACTTTGGTGCATCTTGGGGCAATCTGATCTAGATCTCAACAGAGGAAATAGTTCTTGAAATGGCCTCAATTTGCCTATGAATGATTTTTATTTTTTGTTTAGAGTGCCCACAAACCAAAAGAATAAGATACTCTAAAATCTCCAGATACGTCACAAGTATCATTACAGATATGGGGACTGAAAATAGGTTTTTCCTATAGGTGTTTGTACCATAAGAGAAAGGAGAGCTGATATATGGCTTCAACTTAGTTAGATGAAGGAAAGACCAACACTTTGATTCACTCATATGTGGTATATAGAGAAAAATAAATTAACAAAATCAAACAAAAATAGAATTTCAGTCTATATATGACCAAATGAGTAAGAGGGGAAGGGTAGAAGGCTGAGCAAAGCAGGTAAAAGGGGTCAATTATATATATGGTGAAGGATGGAATTGGACTGTTAGTGGTAAACTTAATGTATTATATATAGATGCTGATTTACAATGATGCACATCTGAAACCTATATAATGTTATGATGCAATGTTACTTCAATAACACTTAAAAATAAAACTTAATTAAACAAATACACAAAGCTAACATGACCGCATAAATTAAGAATTACTCTGCTCGCTCATGTTAGAAGAGTCTTCTGCACCAGACCCCCAACACCAATCGATGCTGTGTTTACCAGACAGAAGTACTATGAGATCTTTGAGGGACAATGTCAGAGCCCATATTTCTCAATGCATTCTATCTTGTCTTTGTTTTAGATGCTCCATTTTACCAGAAACTGGCAAGAATCTCACCTTTCCTCACTTACATTTTCTTTACTGAAACAGTAGCTACATTAAACACTTGAATTTTCACATTAAAATATTTATAAGAGGAAATAATCAATACTGTATAGCCTCGGTCCTTTTACAATGAAGAATAAGAAAACATTGACGGCTTTTAAAGGTTACAGAAAATAATGTATGTGACTAAAATCATTTCAAATACAATCTTTGGCTAAAGTATTTAAGGACATGGTTTTGCAAATTGGATAAATAACTGGTGTCACATAAAATATATGAAATCATAAATAATGCTGGAATTATAAGTATTTACTGTGCAGCATCTTGGGCTCAAAAATCAGAGAGGGGAGCTTACTTTTGAAAGTGCCAAGTTTCTTTCCTCTTGTCACTGAGTGACAAAGATGAAGCTCTGATATTGAGAGAAAGAGACTTTTATTCATGAATAAATTGGGGGTTTGGTAGACTCCTCTCCAAAAGTAACCATCCCATTCCACAAGTTTTGTTATCATTGATGGTGGTGCCAGGCTACCTCCTGCATCAGTGGTTTGACTTTTTATCTTAGACCTTTGCTTCAGGCTTGGTTTTCCATTCACAAAAAAATTGATTCCAAGCAAATTTCAAGAAAGCTACTATGAGATAAACAAGCATCCTATATTTGTTAACCATTGAATTTATAAGGTTTCCTTAACTTTCCCTTTTCTATCACCAGAGGGTAAGCAAGAATTATTGCTATTATGGTTGCATGATATTTCACATTCTCCCAAGGATCCCTCTCAGTTTAGGAGAACACGTTTTCTCACTTGAGTATTCAAAAATATATCAGCAGGAGCACATTTCTTCCTCCAACTCATTGCAAGTCAAATTCATTGCATTGAAAGTTGAGGCTATTGAGAGCAGAAAAGCTGTTTGACTGACAAATTACATTATTAAATATTCTAAAACACTAAAATAAAACCCACAAATAACCCCAAAACAATTATGATGCTTATCTCTGCAGATCAGTGTTAAAACATTTGCCACATGTAACAGTGTTTTGTTGTATGACTTCTGATGGATTTCTTTTAATTATGGATCCATTTCAAAGCAAAATCAGTTTTGTATACATATGCCACATTTATTAAATTTAAAGTAAGTAAAATATTCTAACACATATTCTTGAGTCACCAGTGGACAGATCTTCAGCTAAGTTATCTATACCCCGGTGATAAATGTAAATTTGTATTGTGGGCTAAGGCTGGATACCATCACTTACATTTATTTTCAACTCATTAAGAAGAAAAAAAATACAGAAAGCCCTGCCTCATAAAGACATAGACACAGAAAAGCAACTTCAGGTTTCAGGGAGGAGTACTCTTTTGGAAATGGCCATGGTTATGACAAGTAAACGAAAAAGTCACACATCTTGAAAGGACATAGTCCAGTGCTATTCTGTCTTGGTTCAGGGATACAACTGTAATCTCAAAGTTGTCACTGGGGAACCTAATACACCCTTCAGTTTCTGAGAAAAGAAACAGTTTTTGCTTTTCTCCTTAAACTTTTATAATTTTAGTGCTGACTTTTTTGGACAGCCTACCTGATATTCAGGGAGTACCAACATTTTGCAGTCCTCTAAAACTCTTTTCTGTAAACCCCTTTGTTGACCAGACCCAGGTCCAGCGCCTATCATCCTGAAAAAGAAAAGAACAATAGGGACATCGATGTCAAGGGACATTGATGAATGGATAGAGTTTATTATTGAGAGGTACCAATCGTGGAAGTGGGAAACCTGCTATATTTGAGATACACTTACTCTGATTGAATGAGTCACAGTGATAATACAGACAAAGTACACATGCAGGGGGCAACATGTGAGGCTGGAAAGTTAGGACTGAGCAGGAAGGCACCAGCAGGAATCTGCGGGCTTATCAGGCAGATCAAGTGTGATCTTACCTTAGTGAACAAAAGTGATTCAATCCATTGTCTGTGTCTCTACCAGGTTTAGTTTATCTGAAATTAAACTGCATATTAATTATATGTTGTAGGTTCCTCAGTGTTGTTGGAGGGTTAGGTTAGAGTCTCAATATACTGCCCTGTTATAACTTCAGGACGTATCTTAGTAAGGTATCTTGACTGAGAATCAAAATATTGTCATAAAATGTACATATTATTGTTCTTATTCCTATAATAGGAAACATTCCTATGTTATCCTGAATCCTATCAGGAGGAGAATGTTAGATGCATGTTTGGCAGAATCCTGTTAGCAGTTTTTAATGAAATTCTCAAAATAAGTGCTGACCTCCCCATCAGATCTCCTGGCCCTGCCTCTGCCTGCTCGGCTTTTACTATCAAAAAATTCAGATCCATTTAGAGCAGATCAAGAGAGAACGTGGATGGCATAGATGAATAATCAAATAAAAATACATAATCATAAATGAACAAATGGATAAAACAAACAATAGAGAGATGGATATGGATAAAATAAAAAATAGAGAGATGGATACAAAGCCTATGATATCAGTGTTTTTCCCTTGATTTTCTCTGAGTAGGATTTTGATATTATTTTATTTTTGTAGAACCTGGCAAATAGAGGTATGGGTTATTGCTCCCTAAGCAGTGGAATGTATTCATGTTCACACACAGCGTGCTCCTCTTTGTCTTTTTTCAAGTTTCTCTGCTCTAATGTCTATTTTGAGGGATGAATGTTGACTCTGGATATTTTTCTTGGTTTTCTAACCCAGGTGTTTGATTTTTGTGCCAGATCTGATTCTCCACAATTGTGTGTTATGCAGATAGCACATAGTATTAAAACCTGTTTGGCTGTAAAGAGCAACTGGATCCATTAATTTGCAATGTGTAAAATAGTTCGCATTAAACCACAGGATAAGTATTAAATTTTACAATTAGTGGTAGCAATCATTTTTCTATTGTAGATTCTCTACTCCTCTTCTTGCAATTATTTCCTTAAAAGATTTCTCCCTTAAACTCCATAACATTTCCCTCTATATATCCAGCCTAGTTTTGAAAATACTCTGATTATATCCTAGCAAATGTGAACAGAGTACACCCTCCTCAGGGTGTTTATATTGAGAAGCAGTCCATATTAAGACCCATTAAATCATAACATTATTGATCCAGCCACTCCATCTACTCTAAAGACTGATTTTGCTTCACACATAAAAGGATTTGACTACTTGGGCCAGTAAATTCAGTTACGGTACATAGACAAGCTTATAAAGTTTTCTGGCTAGAATTTATAGGTTGTTTTACTATGTTGAGCCGTCATAATTTCAAAAGACACAAGATTGCAACTCTCAAGGTTGAATAATCACTGGTGGTGTCCTGAAGAGCCAAAATGTCACAATAAGGCTAAATAGCATATGCTTTTGACCCAGCTGTCAGGTGTTATTAATAGGCTGACTTAAAAAATGAAAGCAGTAGGGGTGTCATCGACATTTTGAGGCCCATATGCTTAATGCAGTAAAACACCTGCCAGGGCTAGTTTCTGGTTCCAAATGAAGTAAATCTGCCTGCTTTTCCCCCCACAGTTAAAAATACATCAACACCTACTCAGAATGTTACAATGTGCCATCACCCTCAGGCTATCACCTCTTCCACTCAGAACTACTTGTGATCCAAAGTGAAACAACAGCTTCAATTCTTCTCACCTTTGGAGTAAACTTTCTTATATGTATTCAACTGCTATGTTATGTATGTGTGTGTGTATTTGTTTACATTCATGGAGCAACTTGCATGGATGTATGTTAATTGGACTCTTCAGTTTTTATTATCTCCGTGGTTCACAAAGCTGAAGTGGAAAGTTTGTGCTCTTACAACATAGAATCCAAGAAAGGTTTAAGAAATGCTGCCTCAAAATGCTAAGCCATGTTGATGATTAGCCTTATCAGGAAATGTCTCACTTGTAAATTGTTATTTGTAGGTTTCTAATAGGTCTATATAGAGGGAAGAATGGGAAATACAGACATTTTTCTTACTAGAGGATGGCATTTTCTTCTTTCAAAAATCACTGCAAATTGCCCTTTACTCAAACTCTTTAGTGATAATTGATGCTGGGACAGCTTAACTTGAAATCTACTGGGCAGTATGCAGATATATGAATACTGCACTAACTGGAAAAATCTGAAAGAGACACCAGGAAGTACCTCTGCTTAGCAGATCTGCATCAAGGACACACCCTTGGATGCCGGCACAGTTTCTCTCCAGGTTACCTGGACACACCTAGGGCCCCTAACTCTCCATCTTGCCTGAGTGACAGACAGGAAGCTTAGGTCCGGTCCATTCTCTTAATGTAACGTTAACTAGTTATTTCTGCCTTTAATAAACTCGCTGTGTGTTCCTGCCCACAGACTCTCTCTCCACGAATTCTTTCTGGAGAAACCCAGAGTCTCATCAGTGTGTCTCAGCTCACTCCCTACCTACCTCATCAATAATCTCATTTAAAAATCATTTAATATTTTATTTGGCTTTATTTAAAAGAAAAATATTCAAGGTATTGCTCATACAGCGATTGTAGTTTACTGAACATCGTTATAGTAGGATTTTTTAAGATTTGGTCATTCGGAAATATCTAAAAGCACCGAGCTGACTTATTAATCCCGATAGTAAGCTATAAATTTGAAGATATGATTTTAGTAATTATTCTTTTTAAGAAAGATTCTAATATTACTTGTGTCTACAGATATTGGGATACTGGATTATAAGGAAAGGGAGAAGGGTAGGCTAAGGAATGCTAGTAACATACCAAGCTAGTAACCCAAGACCATACTTGAGGATATTTGCTTTAGCTTCTTTCATTGTTTTGCTTCATTTCCTTTGGAATCTCTTAGAGTTTTCTATTCACTTCTTCATTTTCTTAGGTAGTTAAAAAAAAAAAAAAAAAGAAAAGGCATCCTAAAGACAATTTCAAAATAGTGATTTCTAAGATGTTTACCAATAATGTATGCATTCTGTTATGCATTCTCCCAAAATGGATGTTTGACAAGGCATTTTCATTTGAATATTCATATAGTTGTCTTTTTTCAACTCTGATTATTTTTCCATCTTATAGTTTTTACTTTAGACACTGCATTTTTTACATCGTTTAACAAATGACTATCCAGTACTGACCACTGTTGTTGAACTTTTAAATGTATTTTATTTACTGCCAGATGTTGACTACCAAATTGAGAGAATTTGACTTATTATCTACCCTTTCTCTCTTCTTTCATCTCCTGAGATATAATCAATTCTATTTATAGCCATCATCTCTCCTCTTGCCTTGCCCAACTAATTCTTCTAGGAGTGTTGAAACAGCAATGCAAGTCAGATTCCTATAGCATTTCTAATGTTAGAGATGAGCCGAATTTGCTTTTTCATGCATTGTGAAGAAAATAAAGTTAGTGATAGGATGCCTCCACAAAGATTGTTGGGAGATAATTTCACGAGTAAATGTCAGATCAATAGTATTATCTTCTGCTGCCATTTCTTCCTTTCTGATGTCTCCAGCTCAGTTAGAATCTAAACTAGAATCACCTAATAATTATAACCAAGAAAGCATTGCTATTGACTATTGGTCTATTTGAGTCCTTTTTCAGGTGTTCACACCACCCAAAGGAAAAAAAAAACATTCCTTCTACCTTTATGAGTCTAATGACATTAGCTATCACATTCACTGTGCTTTTCATCCTTTTTTCATCTCTGGCTTCACATCAGATTGCTTAGTTATATCATTTTTACAGTCACACAAAGACATTTAAATCTCAAAAAAAAAAAATGGTAGTGCCCTTAATGATTATTTTAATATCATGCTCAGTTAAAACTCTAATTTTATGTGTGTACAGTGGGTACAAAAAAAAAATCTCAAGGCCTTTTCAGGCAGTAAACATAAGTCCTATCTTTCATAGGCTATGAAATTATTTTTAGTCTTCCGAAAATCAACATCAGAGTCATCATTGATTGTTTCTTACTGCTACTATTGATGCTTTACTGGCAATAGATTAAAAAGTGAAAAGTCTTCCTGATCGCTAATTTCCTACATTTTTTGCTATGTGAAATAATTATGTATATAAGTAATAAACCAAAGGTAGAAAAAAGAGTGTGATAACAATTTTAGGTGCTTTGAATGAACCTTTTTAGAAAAATGTAAATAGCAAATTTGATCAATTAATTCCTAATGCAGACTTTTCTTTTAAAAAATGGATATGTCAGTTATTATAAAGAAATGGCAAAAATTGATGAGATGCTTTCATATTTTATTGAATCATACTGCATATTTATACATTTGACTTATATGTTAGAGAACCCCAATAAGTTTTTGCATTTGATTCCTTTTTTCTCACAAACTACATCTAACTATAACAACTTCTGCTTTCTGTTTGAAACATATTAAGAATTTTTACACTCTCACTGTTTCTGCTGTCACCTGATTTCGGTCCCTGCAATCTCACACACAAATTATTGAAACAGCATCTAGCTGATCTTCCTACCTTGGTTCTTGTCCTCTTGTGGTATTTTCTTAACACTATAGACAGTGTGATCTTTCTAAAACATGTCAGCTCATGTCACTTCTCTGCTCAATAATTTTTGAATTCATCAGACTTAAAGAAAAAGTCTTAGTTTGCCATCCAGGGTCCTACTCTGTCTGCAAATCCAAACCTAGCCTCTACTTTTCTGACTTCATCTCCCACCCACATCCCCTTTTCTCCCATTCCTATCACATTAACTTTCTGGCTATATACATGCCAGGAACCACATACCTCTTAGTTCTCAACTGAAGCTTCAACAGAGTGAGAACGTTCTTACCATCCTATGTACAAATGCAAACTTCTCACTTTCCCTCTGAACATCTTATACTTATTCACACATAATTTTTCTCCGTAGAACTTATTGACCATCTGACATATTTCTTAAATGTATTAATGTATTACCTTTCTTCTTTTCCTCTTGAATGGGCAGGGGGTGGGACAAGGATTTTCTTTATTGTTTTTTTTTTAATTAAAATAGCAGTGGTTTATGACATTACATAGATTTCAAGTGTATACACTTATATATCAAATTCTGTATGTGAAATATTATTTTCATCACCAGAACCCTAGTTTCCCTCTATCACAATACAATTGACACCTTTACCTAATTAACCCACTTTTCTTTTCCCTTCTTTTCTGGTAGCTATTTTGTTCTTTTTCTGTTTTATTTACTTCTATCCCAGTTACTAAAATATTGCCTAGTTTTAGAATACATGCAATTGACACTAGTTTGAAAAAATTTGAATGAATGAAAGGAATATACTTAGTATACTATCATATTATAATAAGATTTTTTTCCTGGAAAGCTATATCATACATAGTACCTAGGATGTGTTTTGCATTATAGAATCAAAACTATATTTGAATTCCACTAATAATGAGAACTTGAACAAGCTTTTTAATTTCAATGAACATCTTTCCTTATCTATAAAATAGAACAACTAATGCCATATAGGCTATATTTTTTACTAGTATTGAATGAAATGACAAGTTTGAAATGTCTATTACAATGTTTGAACTAAATCAATGAAAGATATGTTTTCTAGCCTGCTTCCTACCCATTCTCATTTAGAGCTCTTTGAAAATTTTTTGAGTGCCTACAGTGTGCCAATCACTATGATTGTCATTGAATGTCAAAATATAGGAGGCAGTTATTGTTCTTTAAGTGTTTACAGTCCACTAAGGAGACAAACATAAGAAAAATAATACCTTTAAAATAATATAGTGAATAAAATAATGGAAATAAACAGGAAAAATATATGAGTGGAACAGTCTAGTGGATTAGGTAGTACCTAAACTAAATCTTAGTGCATCTGATATTTATTCAAACATCCATGCCTAGAAATTGTTGAAGTTTTTCTATGGGAAGAGATTGAATAAGCAAATATACAGAGGCCTGAAAGAATATATTATGCGTGGGAATTTGTGAACAGTTGTGTAAAGCTAGAGGGCAAGGTGAAAACAGGAGTGACAAAAAGTGATACAAGGAATTTGGAAGACACCAGGATTTAGAGTGGGATAAAATCTAATTGTACCCTATTGTCAGTGGTGGGGGTGGGGCTACAAATGGAAGATGGCAGAATTTCATCCATGTTTTAGAAACATCAATATGCCAAATCAGTGAAGAATGAATTTTAGTGATAACAGAAAAATAGTGCTTTAAGAATAAGGGATTTGAAACCATATTTTTAAGTCCTAATCTAACTTGTTCCACTACTACTTCCACTAGTTCCAAGTCCACTATCATGCAGTCTATGTGTGTGTGTGTTCAAGCAGGAAGAGAGAAGAGGAAAAGCATTTTATTTTATTTAGTTGTTCACATCTTGTTTCCTTAGGGACACCATACACAAACACAGATCCTTAAAGTATATGTGGATTGTGCTCTTTTAGAGACAGCTGACATAACCATTAGTCCACCAGGGTGTGTTCAACTAACGCGATTCAATTCTACTGGTAACTAATATATAAAAGCAATGTGGTCCTTGGAAAGTTATTTATTTGTCTCAATTACTTTACTTGAAAAAATAGCATTAAACACAGGAAAATTTCTACCATGGATATATAAGTAGTAATGATATGAAATTTGTAATTTGTAAACATAGTGGACTAAATACATTAATTATAAAAAACTTAAAAAGTTTATAAACAAGAAGTATAGGAAATTGTTTAGATGGTTACTATTTCATTTATAAAATTAAAAAGAATTGTAGAAGTCTAATTAAGAAGTTAACATTTTCTGTTTTAATATCAGTGACAGCGATGGCAGCAAGAAGATGGATTCATAAATATTCGTTAAATAAAACCAGCAGAGTTTGCTGATTGACTGACCACTGGACAAGAGGGTTGCTTGAAAGACCCTGAAAATTCTTGTATGGAATCCTAAACTTCGAGTTTGGGCAATTATGGATGTTAGTTAGTGAAATCTGGTATACAAAAGGAGATATTTTATATTATCCAGTTCTATATATTCTTTCACCAAATATTTATTCAATACTTAATATTTGCCTGTACTAAACTAAGCAATGAGAATATAAGAAATAAGATATGAATGATTTTTGCCATGATAAATTTTAAATTCAAATGATTAAGAGAAAGGATTTAAATAAGCATCTAATGGATGAAATTAACAACTAATCAAATAAATGATAAATAATTACAAAGGTAATATATGATATGTAAAAAATATCATGACAAAAAAAGACCATATGGCATTAGGACTGGCCTAGGCTAGATGATCAATGAGCCTGAAATGTTTAAAAATATATAGAGATAAGGAGAAGATAATGAATCCTGATCAAATGTGTAGGGATTCTTTTTGGCCCTTTTTAAAATAATTTATTTCAATATACAAGCACAATTAGGATCAAGAGTCTGAGCAAGATTTACCTGGGTCCTTTGATTTCAATTCCCTCACAGGCTGCTGTCAAGGTGTTGACTAGGCTTGTCATCATTCCAAGCTTCTGTGATTGGAGGAAATTTCTTCATGATCATGCACATGGTTGCTGTCAAGACTCAGTTCTCTGTGGGTTGTAGGACTGAGGTCACTGCTCAGTTCACTATCACATGGACTGTCCACGAAGCAGGTCAAAGTATGACAGCTAACTTCATCTAAGCAAGCAAGTGAAAAGGGAGAGAGGGAGTACAAGCGAGATAAAAATGCACGGTCTTTTGCAACGCAGTCCTAGAAATGATACCACTTCATGCCATATTCTGTTCATTAGAAGTGGGTTATAACTTTCAGTCCTCACTCAAAGGAGAAGATTGCACAATAGTATGAATGTCAGGAAGTAGAACTCACTGGAACCTAACCCAATAAGGTATATTATTTCTTGACAAACTATGATTTCTATCTTCAACTTTTCAATAATAACATTTTTAGCTTATACAGTGAACATTTATTGAACACTTCATTTGTGTAGACACATATCAAAACTGTAACATCTGTCTTCCTTTCTCATTATTTGAGACACAAGTTATATAATAGATCTTTAATTTCTTAGCCCCTTTAGTGTTTCTTTTTTATGCACCTACTATGCAGCTATGAAGCTTGTACTCTGAAATTATACTTGTACTACAAAATTGTACTTGGACTGTGAAATTATATTAAATACTGAAATAGCCAAAATCAGTAAGTACTTAAAGATAAATTTTTAACCTTCACCAATTTTAATATTTAATTAGCTTTATTTTGCAATGGCAATTAGCCTTTTAAAACTTAATCCAGTAACAGTGTTTTGTTTTTTTCAATAGAAAAATAATTAGTGTTTGGTGCAATGCATACTTCAAGAATTATGCTATCAGTTAGTTAGATGTTTGGGTTTTTAGAACATGGCAGGATAAATACCCTTGTTTGAATGCATTATTGCTCCTAATTTTGTTGTTTCTATTAATGTTTTGTTTATACCATAAAACTGGCTGTAATGATTTAGATTGCAGTTTATAATAATGTGTGAACCCAGACATTTATAGCAGAAACATTAAAATTAACTAGACTAGTATATATTCACAACAGTTGTAGCTCTCTCTTTCCCTCTTTTAATAGTACTGATTGATTGTACATTAGTTTGTATTAAACTCAAAGTTATATTCATTTTACAAGTTGCTTTTCTCTTTTATACCAAAATATGTCATAAGTTAATTATAAAACTACTATGTACATAGCTATAGGACAGCAAACAACTGCTGTAAGAGAGACCATAAGGCTTCATGTGGTTACTAAAAGTCTTTTTACTGGATTGCGTATCACATTAAAACAAATGCAGCTTAGTTTGACCATGAGTTGCATGGTGCTTGCTCTCAGTATCATCCTGCTTCTGTCACAGTAGAATGAACGGAGACTAAAAAATAAAGGAGATAGATGTGAAAAAGACCAGCAGCATGGAGTATGATGACAACTTAAGGTTTCAGTATAAAAAATCTGATGACAACTAAATTTAAGGTAAGAAGATACAAAAACATTGGACTAGTCAATACGAGATTATCTGTTGTTTGGCTCTTTTTCTCACTAGACATTTCTACAATATTAGAAAATAAATAGTTTCATTGGTTAAAATATTAGAGATGTTTTCATTTATATTCTGAATCCCTTTTTTAATGTTTGGTAGAACATGTGACAGATGATGTTTAAAATATTAATTTGTGTCAAAAAAGCCCAGGCCAGTGTAAATTATTTACTCTGCTGGCCTTTGAATCTCAGTGTGGGAGATCTGTGGTTATAATTATTCCCAGGGATCAAGGAGAGAATGTACCAACTTTCAGCAAGTCTAAAATGTCAATTCTATAGGCTCCCTAATATTCGACAAGAAAAAGAAAATCTAGATTTCAGACATAAGAACTGAAAATACTTTTAAATAGACTGATGCTGATAGAATCGGTTTATCTTTTTTTTCCTCAGGTAGACAGAATTCCTACTTTTCAGGAAGGCAGTGGGTGCAATTTTGCCCATTACAGGGCCTTTTGCACTTTCTGGAGACATTTTTATTGCTACAATTAAGCAGGTGTTCTAATGAGCAGAGGCCAAGGATTCTACTAAACTTTAGGTAGCACACAGGAGAGTACCCAACAACAATGAATCTTCTGACCTCAAATGTTAACAGCACCAAGGCTGACAAGCCCTGAGTTAGACAGAATGTGGACATTGAGGGAAGAGGCGAAAGTGAGAAAGTGGTGGTGGTGTCCTTCCTTCCACTGCAAGTCAATAGACAGACAAGACAGATACAAAATAAATTCTGCACAATCAGAGAAAATCTAAGTGGAGAAGGGACTGATGTCTTGTTTTCCAACTGCAACACAAGGAAGTAAGCCCACTAATATGCTCTGGGGAAAAGATGGTGATAGCTAAACATGGCCTGGTGTGTCCTCAGACCCCCTTTTCTTTCCACAATTCTGAGGATGGCCTGAGGAAAATTTTTGGTTGGGAAAATAAATCAAGAATAATTAGAGGATGGCTGGGAGAATGAGCCAAGGAGTCACTCAAGGAAATTGGGGCTCTCTTCATATGGTGCACATGATCTGCCTGTGGGGAGCAGGATGAATGTACCCCAAGGCCAGCAATTGACTCCATCCAAGATATGGAGACACCAGCACACAGGCGGTCTAGACCACCTCTGAGGTCTAATTACATGGTTTGTATAATTTCTACCTCCATGCTCAGCTAAGACCCAAAAGAAATGAATCCTTTCCTTTCCTCATCATTACCACATACACTGTGTATAAAATATCGCTGCTGGGAACAAGCATGAAGAGAACATATCCTGCAAATTTCAAAGTAAGATGAGAGGAAGAAAAGGGAGAAACTCTTGAAAAGGAAAAAGAATAAGGTGACAATGAATCTTTGAGCATAACCAAAGTGCTCTTGAAACAGCTTAGCTCTTCCGGAGTGGCCTGAAAAACGGTACAATCGAGCTGAGTTTACCTGAAAGCTTATACAATAAGTCACTTGACAGACCGAAAAATTAGTCAAGAAAAATTCTATTTTTTAGAGCTCTGTTATATGGACAGTTGTAACTGTGAAATATCATACCTGTTACAGCACTTCTGGTGTTTTTTATTTCTTGACATTGAACAGTGAACTGTGAGAGATAGGACCATCAATATGAGTGGTCATTAGCTTCCTTTTGCTTTTCTGCTTCTTTCCTAGAAGTTGTAGTCTTTAATGATATGGAGGCCATCTGCCAGTGGTTTACATTTTGGCATCACCCATCTTTTCATTTCATGAATTCTTACTCATTCTTTTTGTGTTAGCTTAAACATATCTTTCACCTAGAAACTTTTCCCATCCACCAGATTAGTTAAAAGCCCCTGGAATACATTTTCATAGCTCCTAACAATTTTTCTGCCATTATTTATAAAATCATTCATTGTCTTTGAGGATGAGGTCAGTGTTTATGATATGCCATGGACAATTCGCTCCCTAATACAATACTTAACACACTGTAGACATCGACATGCAATTTTATCTAAGTAAAAGATAATATCTGTTAAAATCTGCAATGTCAAGTGAAGTTTAAGCAGTTAATTATATCTCTATGGTGCTTTAATTATATTTAAAATTGAAAATCTTATTTCTGCCACAAATATACATATCATATATGTACATATACATACATATATATTTAAAAATCAACTTTAAAATGCTGTTGCTTTCTTTGTAAATAAAATAGAACCATGACATGTAACAGGGGAAAAGATAACATATGTGTGCTGAAAGCTCCTAGGGTCAAGATATCAGGCTGTTTCATAGAACCAAATACATATAGAAAATATTCAATTGGTATCTTCTTAACTGAAGGAGAAAGCGTGGCAGAAAATATCATGGATGTTAGAGGTTGGCACACATAAGGCAACAGTGTGTTGACTTTACTACTTACCAAGTCTGTGATCTTGGAAATAACTTATTGAAGTCAGTATTTCTTAGTACGCAAATGGTCCTAGAAATATCTAGTTGTGTTTTTACTAATTATGTGTGTGTGTGTACCTGTGTGTGTTTGCATTTGTGTGTGTGTATGTTCGTTCATATAGGTCTTGTACAAGCTAAGTAACAGACCAATTTCTCTCCATAAAAAAAGTCAGGTGATTTTAACTCAGATTTCAAAATCTGGTGATGGAGAAATCAATTGATTTCTTGAATGACTCCTTGTGCCAACCTGGAAGGTTTCCATGCCATTTATCTTCTTACTTTTTAAAAATATTCAAGCTCATCACACATAAGAAGGATCTGAGTTTCTTTCTATTCTGATACACATGATGTGCTATGCTATATCTACTGGATTTCTGGTCACTAATTTCTGTAATATTCCATCACCGAAACTTTTAAAGTTTAGGGTATTTCTTAAAAATAAGAAGTTCCCTTTGACAAAACTCACTAATGATTGTTAAAAAAAAAAAAAAATGCATGTCCTTTCTCCTCTTGGTAAGACCACAGAGTGAATCTATAGAACGCCAAAGTCTCAGTTTCTCATTTTACTTAAAAATTTAGTGATGCATGATGTTAACAAAATTGAGGTGCTGAAACTGAGTTATTTCCTGATGGAACTGATGACTAAAGATGTAATTTGTCTGACTTTTAATTCTACCACAATGAATTTGAGGAAAAAAAAATAGCTAATACAGTCTTGAAATCAGTTATCAAATTAAAAAAAATCCTTTGGAATACAAATTTAATGTCTATTTTATGATTAAATCCAGCCAATATATTCTGAATTCTCTGGATAAAGCCTTACAAATATGTTCTGATAGAGCTTCCTGTGATCCATTCCTTTCCTGTCTCTCCACTTTCTATTTTATGTTCTTCTCCATTTTATACTATAGTCCAGCTCTGCTGAAATAACTTGTGATTCTCAATAAACTTTGCCCTTTTGCAACCTAACCCTTAGTTTATGATTCCTATCTACTCAATTTTGTACTTCAATTTATTTGCTTAACAAATATTTATTAAGTGTTTTCTATGCCCTACTTACAGCTAGGGCATATTTATTTCCTCAGAGATTTTGAAATATTATTTTTAAAAGGCAAAGGATATCTGTAGCTAAATAAATGCTCAGGATATGATGGTGGGTGCAACAGAAATGGATACATTGCTTATGGTAGAGAACGTAAAAAAATACTTAAAAGGTCAAAAAGATTTGGAAAGGATTTCAGAGGTGATTATAATTGAGCTAAGTCTTAAATTAATATCAGAAGACAGAGAGAACTGTGGAAGAAAAGATAAAGTAATGGAACTTTCTGGTGTGTCAGGGAAAATACTTGACGTAATTACAAACATTATGCAACAAGGGTTAGCAATTGATTAGGTGGATCTGGACTTTGAGATCTGAACCTGATGTCAGCTCTGTGGTTTCATATCCCTAGGGTACATACTCAAACCTCTCAATTTTTTCGTTTTTAAAAAATTGATGAGTATTTTTCACAATGTCACGAAAATAGAGACTATAAAAACACTTAGACTGAGTATAGTATGAGTCCCCAAATATTGCTTATTTTGTTTATGCTATTGTTCTGAAAACCATTGCATGCTGTGAGAGAGTAGTGTCTAGTCTAGAGCGGCTAGTCGAAAAATTTGATATGCCATTATATGATAGACAGCTGCCCCCTGGTGGTGTCCATGTCCTAAACCCCAGGATTTGTGAATCTGTTAATTTATGTAGCAACAGAAATGCAAATGTGCTTAAAAATCTTGAGATTGGGAGATATACGTGTGTGTATTGGGGCAAAGGTGTCAGTGTAATTACAATGGTTTGTAAGAGAAAGAATTGGCTGTAAAGTCACTATCAGAAAAAAACATATGATGAAGGTAGCAGAGTAAGGAAAAAGGAGAGAATTTGAAGATGCTTTGAAGGAGGAAGATCCCATGATTCAAGTTATGCAAGGTAACCTCCAGTAGTTGGAAAAGATGCTGGAGTAAATTGTCTTTGAGAATTACAACGATCCTGCTGATACCTTAATTCTAGAACCTCTGATCTCAATAATTAATAAGCTGTTGTTTTAAGTCACTAAACTTGGAGAAATATAGCACACATAAACATATTATGGATTTATAATCTACTTTATGGTCAATGGAAAGTCAAGTTTTTAAGAAATAATCATGCTGTCAGATGTGCATTTAGAAACAATTTCTTAGTTGCAGTGTTTAAATATTCTTTATTGAAGTAAGATTGCATTCTAATGCTTTGCAAGTTCAGGTGTGCATCTTTATACATCAATATCTGCATATGTTACAATAAGAGCACCACTAAAAACTTGGTTGCAAATTAAAAAAAAAATAAGGTTGACTCAGAGATGAGCTATACTGAAATCAGATGGGAAAACTTCTTAGCCTAGAATGGAGGCATAGTGGGTTGGGTAAAGGAACTCATAAGCAAAGGAATCAGATTTCATGAGCTCTATAGTTTACATAATTTATAAATTGTGGATAAATGGCAGTAATACAGATGCAAAAGTAAATGAAAAATAATTATTGGTTTAGAAAATAAAGTGGATCAAATTTTATAAAGCAACATATACCGAAAATACACAAAAATTTTAGAAGACAATATATTTTTAACTACCTAACACAAATCTATAATATTTTCTCTTTTGTATTTATATAATCTTTGCAAAACCTTAGACGAGACAGAGCAATGAAAGGCACTAAAGTTTTAGCTTTATTAGATAACAGCAAATATTATTTTGAAGTGAATATATGGGCTGAGAGATTTCCCAAATAAAGGGACAAAGAACACTAGGAACATCATGGTTTGAGTACCTGGATAGATGCACGTTCCTCAGCATTTAGAGCTTGATAATGCTTTTAAAAGTTTACTTCTGTCTCACATTTTAAGTTTACATCTGAATGAGATTGTACCCTACCTGTACAGTTTTTGCTTGAATGACTGAATATTATAAAATACACAGTTCAAGTATTATAAAATACCTAAAGCATGTGACAACTTTACTGATTATGAAACTTTTCTGTTCTGTGCACTATGGGCTGTATGTTCAATGAAGATATTTTATCATAGAAGTTTATTTGTTGGATTTAGAGACAACTTTTGGCAAATTTATAAAACACTTATTATTTTAGCCACAGAAAGTTATGGATAAAAAATAATTGACCATTTTGAGTTCAATAAGTCAGTTTCATTTTTAAAAATTTCAAAGATAATATAGCAATGTGTAAAATACTAAGAATAAAAGTTATTTGGCATTATCATTTAAATTGAGATTTAATTGTAGTCTCTGGTTTTTATTTAATTACCTTTATAATATATTAATTCAAGTTCTGCTTTGGACGAGATTTTAACATATTTTCAAACTAAAGCAAAATGTCATGATATTGCAATAAATTTAACACAACCAATCATAATATATTTAATCAATCAAAAGAACAATATTTATCCACAAAATATTTTACAAAGAAAATTGTACTTAAATTAATGGTCTGGGAAAACTACACTAAACAGAAGTTAATTTCACAGTAATGATTATCTTATTACATACAGGCAAGTAAGTTCTTATAAACTTTAAAAGATAGTATAAGGTATGCAGCTTGGAGAATAATTTGGTATTTTAAATAACATCTTTGTAAAGCAAATTTAGATAGCAGACATCAATTCTGATAATATATTTTGGTTAAGGACATTAATGTCATTTTAGGGGTATTGAAATATCATGGAAAACTTTCATCAGAGGTACCAGAATGATTCTTGCAATGACTTTATATGTGTATGTGTATATATATGTTCAGGTGATATATAGAAAGAAAGAGAACAGAATAGTCACAATTTTTAATGACTGTGAACAGGACAGAATATTTCATGCTCCCCATTTCAGAGTCCCCAAAATAAAATGTCACACCAATCATCAGTTTGACTATGAATTGATTTGTTCAGCATCTACTCTGTATAGGGTAGTGTTTAATGATGTTAAAGGAGGTAAAACAATGTCACAAATTTTAACAAAATCTCTAAATAGTATATTCAATTTGTTATACTCTATAATTTTAAGTACCTGGGAATTGTATAATTGCAGGATGTCGTATTTATTTTTATTTTTTGCCTCATTTTTCTTTTAAAACCTGAGACAATTGATATAATATCATTGAATTTGGCAAATCATTCCTTGAGGATGAATTTCCTTTTTGAAATGACCCAAAAAACAATTGGATGCAATCCTAGTGGGTAATGTTCCTGATCAAACCGGTTGATGCAATTTTTTGGTCAGAAGCAAGATAACATTCTAAAGAAATGAATATGATTTTATTTTCGTAACTGGGAGTTTAGGCAAGGCAATTCTAAAATTATTTGAGTGATAGTAGGTTCATGAAAAATAGACAATGATTTCCAAGTATATGGTTTGAAAGGGGCATCAAGCTTTTGAACGTGTAAGCTAATTACTTAGTGGTGTCAATCTGTCCTTTTCCTTCATAATTCTAACTGAATTCTTATATAATCACCTCATATTATAAATATCAAAATATGGAAACAGTACTGACTTTATATTCTGTAAAGTATTTACTGCACATCACCTTGAGACCAGAATAATCTAATTTAATTCTAATTAACAATTAAATAATTGAATTCCAATTATGCTAAATGAGCTCTAGATGCTGGAAAATTTCACAAATGATGTATAATTTATCCACACCAATTAAGGTTACATGATTATATTATGAACCTCACACTAATTCTTTTCCAGAAAGAAAGTTAGACTTGAAATACTGAAGAGTAGCCCAGATAATTTTTGACAGAGAATTAGGGACCTAAATTAAAATTAAAAGTAAAAGTAAAAGTTAATAATAAAGAAAAGTATCTAACTTACAGCTCTAAAATTTTTAACTACTCTGAGGCAGAGATTTCAATCTATAAATAGAAATAACAAGTGCTAGTGTGTTGTATCTCTTGGTGTGGTAGATTAAAAATAAAGTGTGACTGGCATTGTACACTGATAACTGGAATAATTTCTATTTGTTTGCTATATTTTGCCAAACAATCACTGTAGTGCATTAAAAAAAATAAAATCCAACCACTCATTAAATAAATGAAACCAAAGACCTAATACCTAGGATATTTTTGGTTCATAACTAATTAGCACTGAACGATTTTGAATAAATTGAAGGTTAGCCTCCCTCATTTCGTAGTTCAAATATTTTTCTATCTACTCAGAGAAATTAAAAACTTGACTACATTTACTAAAGGAGAACCAAAAGTTGTATTTTTCTCTGTTATTTATGTTATTTACGTATCTTTTCATTTCTCATTTGTTACTGCTTCAAAAATCAATTTACATTGACTTAAAGTAAGAAATTGTATCGAAGAAAAAGCAGAATAATTGGATAAGAAATAAATATTGAATCACCTGGTGTTTTGTTTATCCATTTGCTCTAAAATATCATCTGACAGTTAAAGCTTCCATATCCTGAAAACAGGCTTACAGAGCAATTTATAACTCCTAGCTGTGGTTGGAGCTAAGTTTTTTAATACAATTTGACAATTCTGTTCCTTATATTATCTGCTAATGCAAGTTGTTATAAAAATTTCTTTTTTAACATTTCTATTAGCTTCATATATTTTACTTTTTAACTGAAATCTTTATAAACCATGACACAGCTGTGCTAAGTGGAAATCACACACAAAGTTTCCATATCATACTTTAAAATTCCCTTTAAAATCTTTTTCACTTTAAAGATAATCAAAAATGTTTTTAACAATATTGGATACTCTTAGTATACAATTGTCAATGGACTAGAGAATAACTCAAGGCCTCTTCAGTTCAGTTTTCCTCTGTTTTCTCTTCCTTGTATTGGAAACCTCTTACCTCAAAAAATGTGCACCTGCCAGGTTTTTGTTATACCTTTCTTCTTTCTATAGATTATCTTTCATTCTGTCCTAGTTTTGTTTATTATTTTTATCTTTCACTTTAAATATATACTCTCTGACACTGCCCCCTTTCTAAAATTTTAAAAGTTAATTTTTTCTTTTTTTTTTTTTTTTTACTTTAAAGCAAGTAGTCTCATACCAAGAGATTTTCAGAAAGCCTCCTTTTATGAATTGAATAAAACTGAACAGGAATTGTTTGAATTGTCTAAACTTAAAATGACAAAGCTTCAGGGACAGAATTCCAGCATTTCTCTGAAATGTTTTGCAGAATCTAAGGCACTCCAGGTGCTGTGTTTCCACGTAAAGGATTCTTTTCTTTACTCATAAAAGGAACGGTCAAGTACTTATGAAGCTAATGCTGAAAGGCTGGATAAATCCTTAAATCCTCCTCAACTTAAGACTGTTGAGAAAATAGCTTACGGAGACTTACAGTCTTGTTTCTGAAACATAGCTCAATTCTCCCCAATGTATTGGTTTATTCATAATGTAAAAATTTAGTATCAAAATGTCAAATGAAGGAGAGAATATAATTTCTACAAAAGTGCGCACACACGAGGGGATAAGAGTTTAAAGTATCAGGGGCAGAATTCTGCTTTTTAACAGATTGGTTAAATTAATACATTTTTAAAACTGAAAATATGTATATATACACACATTTACAAAACAATACAAAAAAACTATGGGTTATTCAGAATGAGGATGTCTATATCTTTATCTGTGTCTACATATCAATCTCTACTTTCATCATCTATCTTTATCAAATCTCCTGTTTCCCTTATATATTTTTCTTTTATTTATATAAATACATATGTCTGTATGCATTATTTATTTAATCTATCACTTTTTTTTGCCTCTTCTAAAGTATTTTAAAACAAACTTCATGGTTCCTTTGAACTTTTTAATGAATATTTTAGTCTGCATATTATTAGGTGAAAACTAGCAAGCCTTGACATGTCTGACCTTGACATGTGTGATTAATCAATCATTGATAATAACCTTTAAAAATTAGGTTTATCGACATAACACAAAGTCTAGGAAGGAGGAAATGTTCTACCTATAAAATGATTCTTTCTTTTACTGAAATCAGGATCTAAATAGTCAGGTTGAAGCCTGCAGTCCCTCACTAATCTTAATTGGTTCTCCTGAAATTTCTGCCTGTTTTCCAGGACTTCCTTAATAGACTTCTCCATCTGATTGCACCTAAGAAAAACTTCATTGCCTGAAAGAATGTGTTGCTATTAGTCAAAAGAGCATCTCAACATTTTTAAGTTGATGTAAATATTTATTTTTTACATCAGCTTATCCTTCAGTTCAAGTAGAATTAACTCAAATGAGCAAAAGTTCTGCAGCTTTTTAGTTTCCCTTCTTCATTTTCTTCTTCCTATTTACCCTGTCACCCATGTCTGTTGCTTTTCCCTTTCTGTCCTTCTTCTGCATCACACTATCCCAGGGTCATGTTCTAAGGTCTATTTGATTCTGAACATTTCTCTGGAAAGTTTGCTTGGATTTTAGGACATACTTGTGATTTTTAAAGATTATTATTATTGTTTTAATATTAATACTCTCATTACAAAACAAGCATCAAGCTCCAATAGTCAGGGAAATGCAAAATAAACTTATAATTAGACACTATATATAACCCCTATGTTCTAAAACATATAAATATCCATAAATTGCAAGTATAAATTTCAAAATATAACATGCTTTTTAGAAGTCATTCTGAGTGGATATTGTAAAAATTTAAATGCTAGCAATGTTTTACTGAAATATTTCCCATTTAGAAGTCTAACTCATGCACATTGAAAATATCTGTGTAAAACATGTTCATTGGCATGTTTATGATAAAATAGGAAAAAAATCAAATGAATGTTTGACAGTGGAAAATGAATTAATAGATTTATGATATGGAACATTACATAAATTAGAATAATTCAATGTAGTTATACAAGCTGACATGGAAGAATTTCTAGGAGCTTTGATTGAATAAGTATTAAAAGAAAACTTAGAAAATAGTTAAAACATAATTGTATTTTTGTAAAACAAAGTGACTGTCCCTTCCCTCCCACACAACTCTTTTCTAGGACTGCATATAAAAGAGAAAGAAAAAAGTATGCAGAAAGGAGGAGGTAGAAATAACAGTTTCAGTTCAGATGTAAGAGAAGGGATGGATTGAAAGGAGAAAAGTGATCTTCAATTCTGCAGAAATGTTATGATTACATTTATGAAAAACTATATATTCTTTTGTGAATACATAAACAAATGTGTGAAAGGATGACCACTGAAATTATAATGATTATTTCAGGGTATTTGGATTCCAGGAAATCTTAACTTCCTTATTTATAATTTTTTATATTGTCTAGTTTGTTAGAATAAAAATGTACTAATCATTTAATTTGCGGGAGAAAAGGGAAAGCAATGGAAACAAATCACTGAAGAGTTAATAACTTAAAAGGGATTCAAAATTTGATAAATTTTTAACTAAAAGCCCATGAAATAAAAGTAATAGCTAATGCTTTTTTTTAATGATGTCTATATGTCTGGCTACTGTTAAGCATTTTAATCTTCATATTATTATTTTCATTTTACACATAAGAAAGCTGATAGAGTAAAAGCTTTCTTCCAGATTGAATCACTGGCACGCCCAGGTGGATTAATGGTTGGGGCACCACCTCTAGCTGGACGGGATGCACTCCACATAGATCCCAAAGAACCAGGGGCTGTGTCCCTGGGGCTATAGAGAAGAACCAAACTGAATAACTAAATAAAAAAAATATATTTTTCTTCCTCTCTCTTTCTGCTTGTCTGTGTACTCACCTTAATTCTTGCCTGCATCTATTCATATATACATATATATAAGTACACATATGTATACACACAAAAACCCCTACTAAGGGGTTGAGTCTGAATATTACCCCAAACAACTGAGCTGCATATGTATTGGTCTACAATGCAATAAGAAAAGCCAAAACATAAAATGTTCAACTAAAAATGGAACACATTTTGTAATGGAGTAGTATGCAGTGCTAACAGGCACAGGAGTGGAATCTAATGTGTTCACATCCTTCTAATAATATTTAACACTCACGAGATGGGATATATATATGACCTCTCCAAGATTCTTTTTTTCTCCCTTGTTAAAAAGGATAAGAAAATAATTCACACATCTATCATGAATGTTAAATTAAATAACAAAAAAAGAAATGCTTAACTCAGCACCTGGCATAAAGCAGGTGCTCCAAGTAGCAGCCACCTGGTGGTTCTGCTTATTTGGGTGATACAAGGATACAAACAGCTCTGTGTACTTCAACCAGGTACCACCACTGAGGATTGATTGGGAGACTGGTGAAAGAAATTACTCCAATGTAGCTATTTGCTGGAGTTCAAAGGAAACTTTTTATTCTGTAAACTAAACTGGAGTAACTGCAATGGCAGGCATTTTGTTTTATATTTTCTATCTCTACCAGAAAAAGCATAATAATAAATGTACTAGATATTTATTAAATAATGACTGTATTTAGATATCATCATACCCAATAACCATATCCTGAGGAGGGCTTCATCAGATCTGAAATGATATTTTAATTGGAAAGCAATAAAAATGTCTAGATCACTCATAATTCCTAGTCTCTCATGCATCAATTTACATTTTTTAATTTTTTTGCATAGACATAAGTATTTGTGCCTAATTTCTATCTCATAATATATAGAAATGAAACAGGGCTTTTAAAAATGAACTAATTCTTTCAATATAAATTTGTATTAGTACCATATTAATAATATTACTGTATTAATCCTAATTCTTCTTTTCTCTTTTATTATTTTTGCTCCTCACCCAGGTGAAGAATAGTTGGGAAAGAAGAATGAAAATACATCATATACATGCAGCATTTTCATAATTCTAATCCTCCATTTTGATCCTTTTTAATTATTGCCCTGCAACATCTCTAAAGAATAAAAATATAATTCTGGTAAAGATATTTACTTTGCTTTTTAGTAAAAAAAAAAAAAGAAATCCATTAAAATGCTTAAAATTTCTAAAAAGACACCACCAGATATGAATTCACTAGAAAACATCCTAGATAGATGCAATTTATAGTATTCATGGGCTTGCAACTTAGTTTGAATGGGATACAATTTTCAACCTCCTGTATAGAAAAAAATAATTACTCATGTCTTAATTGACATGAATAAATAAGGGCAAGATTTGGGGAAAATAAGTTACATATCACATAGGGTCATATAATTTGTTATTTTCATGCTCAAAATTATCTTGACTCAGAATTGTGTAGCTTCAAAGCATATAAATAGTTAAGTCCTGCTGTGCTTGAAATTAATCACATTAAGCATGCTTGGTGTGATTAGTGCAGCTGATCAGATTTTGAGTTACTGAATTAATGTATTCCTTTGTATCCAATCTCATACTAGACAATGATTTGGCTTAATGTATTATTAAAGTTTTTTGAAAGTTTATCAGAATTGGACTATCATTGGGTGGAGGAGAAAAAATAATATGTATAAGCACATCATGTATGGAAATACTGCCAATATCTCACTCTCAGTTGGAGGCAGTCACTGGTATTTCCAGTGCACTGAATACAAAAGCTGCAATAATAGTTGCATTCTGCCAAGAGCAATGGAGCTGTTAGTTCTCTTAAATGAGTGAACCTAAAAACAAATTAAGTAAAATGATTACCTTTCTTCCTTAGCTTGTCAAGAGTTTCAAGGTGTTCATTTCCAATGACATTTGGTGGAATCTTACTCCACCTTCTTTTGAAGACCCAAATTCTATTGAAATGCTAATTAAACCATTTTTAAACCTTTTGTCTTTGAATCTAAGCTCTTTCTATTTGAAAAGATAATTTAATTTACCTATTTATGTAAGTTAATATATTTGTCTCTATCAGTAGAAAATAGGCTAGGGAAGTAAAAAAGACATGTGAAAGAATGTGTCTGGTTTCTTCAAAATGTTAAACCACTTCCAGATTTTTATTCCACCTGGATGGCTACAAATATGTGTGTATCAGAATGTAAAGACTAAACAACTAACAGAAGGACTGTCAAAGGATTATCATTTCAAAGTTAGATGTGGCAGAAGGCAATTCCTGCCAATTCTGGAAAAATGGTTAGGCTTGAGTTATATTTAGACAATAGAATTAACAAGTAAGCAGAAAGAAATTTTAGATTAAGGTGAATATTCTTACTTAGTAGAAGTAATGCCATTTATGCAAGAGGTATGTTTGACCTGATTATATTTCTTTTTTTTTTCTTAACACATTTTATTTTTATTTTATTATGCATACATTTTTTTAAACAGACAAATCTACAATTATAGGAGACAGGACTAACTTTCAAGTGAGACCACAAAGATCACCAATTCAGGGAGCACCTAGGGTCACAGAATTGTGTTTAATGTCACACCTGTCCTGAGTTTAGAATATTTATGAGTAGAAAGAGGTGGTACCACTCAGGGCAGGTGAAAGGCAATTGAATTCTAGATCTAGAACATAAGAATCAAAGGTTCAATGCTGTAAATTTTGGGGCATCTGTTTACTCTGTTCAGTTACAAGATCATGTAACAACAATGAGAATCTTCTATATGTTTTATATATTGTATCCTGAAAAGTGTGTGAGTATGAAATTTTTAGATAAAAAGTTGTGAAATATAAAGGACTATTTCTAATTGTTAACACAGATAACCTATTAGCATTTGGCAAAAGAGATTTAATGATATTGTAACAAAATGTTTTTCCATTTGTATTGTAGGGGGAAAGCTGTGGTGAATGGAAATTAAGCATAGTTAGTGAATACACATCTTGATTATCCGTTTCTAGCATTATATTGTACTTGAGCTATTTTAGAACACTGAATTACAGATAATTAATAACAATGCAAAATCGTGTTTATAGATATGGTAATACTGTCCTGTAGAGGTTCAATTTATTTCCCATTCCCAATGAGAAAAAAAGTTAGTTTTGCATTTATTTGCATATTAACCTTCATATTTTTCATCTATAATATATCTATAATATACCATCTGTAAGTATTTTCCTTGGTTTCTCCTTTGAATGGGTTGTCAACATCTTATCAGTTCCCTCATTAGCAGAGTTGAACTACATAATACATTCTAATACACCGGAATGAGTTGGCTTTAACTCAAAGACTCTTTTAACAGTTTTTGGTTTTTTTTTTTCCACATACTTTAAAATGTGGGTAATAAAGTGAAGGAGAAGGGGCTGCTGGAAAATCAGTTCCTGTTTATTCCATTGGAGGTTATATTCCACAACAAAGGAGAATGGCAATAGAGGCTCAACCTGACTCTGCCCCCAATAGATAAATTGGTTGGTCATACATCCCATTTTAAAGGGCACAGTACAGATTTTGAAGATGGTGTGTATGGGAAATAGGCACTGAGACACCGCAGAGGAAAAAAAAAAAAAAAAGCCAAAAGCAGTTTTTTGAAGCCAATGTAGAAAAAGGGATTTTCCTGCTTCAGCACAGGCCAGAACAACTTGGAGAGCAGAGGAAGACTTAATAGCCGGCTCTACAGGTGAGTGAGAGATGCTGGGATTTAACAGAGAAGACAGCAGCAAAGGGGAGCTCCCAGAAAGGAGATTTGTTTCATGGTGTGGACATGATCTGCCATCCGCTACCAGAGCCTAGTTAAGAGTCATGCGGGCCTCATGGACATGCTAAAGAGTGCAAAACAGTCACAATGACCTCCAGCACGCACGTGGGGTTTGAGATAGTAGGATCCCACTGCTGAGTCCCTCTCGCCTGGCGCAGACTGCAGGGGCAGCCCTCTGATCTCTAGCAGCGTGAACTCAGAGCAGTGCAAACCTGAGCCAAACTGAGCAACACTACAGGAAACTCTTGGCTAACAAAGACTAACTGTGGAAATGGGAGCCTGGTGGCAGTAAAAGTACATGGCCTTTGTCTTCATGCACCAGGGATTAGAAGTGACATCAATCCCCTTGCTGCCTTGCCCTTTTCCTGCCAAAAGAGCACAGGCAGTCTCCCTAATCTCTAGCAGTGCAAATTCAGACAGAGCAGGGAGCTGCAAGCCTAAAGCCAAAGTGTTCAGGGGTGGGGCCATGTTGAATGCCATCAGCAACTCTTGGCTAGAAAAAGCCCAGAGGAGAAAATTGGAGACAGAAAGAACAGGAGCATGCGGGTGCTGCACATCCTCCACTACACACCTGGGGGCTTTGGCCTCCTGGAAATCGGGATCCAGTGTCTAAGATACTGGAAAAACCGCCCAAGGAAAGGACTTGACCCAGATGGTTTGTTGAAAAAAAGGGACATAAGTGCAGATAACAGACTCAAGACACATAGCCCCAGCCAGCAGAGTTCTACCAACAAAACAAACCTCTCTCTCCCGCTCACCATCAGAAGGCAAAGCTACATGCTCACAGATGACCACTACACCCCCAATCCTGTGCCCACCCCCACCCAGCAGCCATCAGCATTCCCTGAGAGAGCAAGACACACTACGGAAACCTGTAAGGTCAAAAATACAAAATAAACCAAAAATAGAGTTCCCCCTGGTAGAAATTAAAGCAAAAAAAACCAACAACAACAACGAAAAACAAACTAGCACATCAACAAGATCCCAAATAATGGGGGGGAAAAAACCACAACACTCCCTGAAAAGTCAGGAAATGAAATGACAACAAAATGACAGCTCATCAGAAATTAACTTTGAAGATACAAAAGAGTGTTTTTTCCTAATGGATAAATAATTCAACTCTGTAATCATAAAGAAATTCAGAGAATTAAAAGAAAATTTAGATAAACAAATAATGAAGACTCGACAGGCAGAGATTGAAGCACTACAGAAAGAACTAAGAGGAGCACAGTATTTAAAGGAGATAATTCATGAAACTAAGAATAATATGGAAAGTCATGGAACCAGAAAAACCCAAATGGAGGAATGGATTAGTGATATAGAGGATAGTAATGCAGAAAGGAGCCAAGAAGTAGAAGAAAGAGAAATGAAATGCAAAAAAAAAAAAAAAACGAATAAACACTCAGAGAACTATCGGGCACCATCAGGAAAGGCAACATTAGAATACTAAGTATCCCAGAAGATGAAAAGAAAAAGAAAGGAACAGAGAACATCTTCAAGTCAATAATTGATTCCGACCCGCGGAGCTG